>JAMJFZ010000320.1:10117500-10145000 GCA_026225945.1 Cricetomys ansorgei
ACTTTGTATCTTGGAAAACTCAAGGTACATGTACAAGACTAAAGGTTCAAACTCAAACTTATTTTTACTTTAAGTCTGATATGCATTCAAAGAGCACAGGTAGGCTTTGAACTTGGCCTCCTGACTGACAAATTGCAGCCTGCACCACCAGGCCCAGTCATAGACATAATTTAAAGCATAAAGCTGGTCACATTGCTGCATTAACTATAATCTCAGCTACTTGGGATGCTGAGGCAGGAGAGTCACTTGAGCCCACTAGGATGGTGACAGTCTGAGTTACATGGGAAATCCCTTTTAAAAAAATTGAAAGATGGGATGAGTACATAGTTTAGTGGCGGGGCACTAGTCTAGCACTTATTACATTTTATATTTAATTCTCATCAAAACATGCACACATACACACACATAGACATATACACACATACAGACACACACACACACACATACCCATACACACACATACAGTCACATACAGACACACATACACACACATATACACATGCACACACATACACACACACACACATACACACACACACACATACATACACACACACACACACACACATACACACACACATACACACACACTCACATGCACACACACACATACACACACACACATACACACACACATACACACACACTCACATGCACACACATACACACAGACACACACATACACACAGACACACACATACACACACACTCACATGCACACACATACACACACACACATACACACACACACATACACACACACACATACACACAGACACACACATACACACACACATGCACACACATACACACATATACACATACACACACACACACACACACACACACACACACACACACACTACATCATATTCTGTCACATCAGTAACATTTTCCGTGTTACAAGCCTCTATATAACCTTTCAACTGTTCATTCACTTTCGTGTTCCTCTCTCCTACAATTCCTACAAATGACTCCCAGATAATCATATCTATTTTATCAGAAACCACATGTAAATCTAAGAAGCAAATTTTAAAGTTCTCTTCTTTATTCCAACCAAAATTAGCATCTTAATACTCCACCAAAGTCAAATAAGCTGAATAAGTTATTCAGTTTATAGGAAATAAGATAGCAAATATATTTTTATGAGGTTAGATGGACACACAAGCTGTCCGCCACTCAGGAGACACGATAGGACATTCTTGCTCCACAAAGATGTGTTTACATCACCTTGCTACCATGCAGTCCTTCCATATAAATCTTCTAAAAATATCCATAATAAATGTTGAGTTGGTTTCTGCCTGTGAAAGAATTACATAAGGAAGCTTAAAAGAGAAAAACTATTTCCTATGAACACAACCAGTGGTCTTTGCTGTATTTTCAACTGGACTTAGAAGAACTGCAACGACATGCACTTCAAATAGTCTGAAAGATGTAAATGTTTCTTATATCCATCACCTGTTCTTTGTAGGTTAGAGCAGGTTGGTTTCCTAGTGATTTAATAAGAGTCACAACTTATTAAATATTAAAGAGAAGTGCCACATGAAATTAATAAATCATGTCCCTGACTTTGAATAAACTAGCCAACATGTTTAATCCCAGAACTTGGGAGGCAGAAGTAGGAAGATCAGGGGTTCAGGAGCAGCTTTGACTATAAAAGGCGTTCAAGGTGAGCCTCAGCTTCATGAGACCATGTCTCAAAAAATTAATTTATGGGCAAATTCCAAATGTCTGTCATGTAATGTTCTGAACTTTCTGGAAAACAAGCAATATAGAAGGAAAAGAAAGCAAAATTATATACAATTGGTGCCTCCCCTAAAATGTTCCCCTAAAGTACAAAGACAATGAATCCTGGGAAATATCTCACAGGAAATAAGAAGTCATCTTACAGATTAAGAGAATTCATTAATTTTATCTTCCATAATGAAGGCATTGGGAGCTAGGAGCATAGCTCAGTAGTAAAATAAACAAACGCATAAGGCCCTAGATTCAGTCTTCAATATTCAAATGAAAAAAACTTACTTTTTTTTGGTCTAAACATTATAAAATCTTATTTTAAGAATAAAGTACCTTATTAATTCTATAGTTTAATACGATGTTTATGAAGTGGGAGTTTGTTTGTTGGTTTGTTTGTTTGCTTTTGTTTTTTGAGACAGGGTCTCTTTGTTGTAACTCTGGCTGCCCTGGAACTCACTCTGTAGACCAGGCTGGCCTCCAACTCACAGAGATCTGCCTGCCTCTGCTTCCCGAGTGCCGGGATTAAAGGCCTGTGCTACCACGCGCCCAGCTAAAAGTACAAGTTTATAAAGGCCTTAGCTGATGATTCTTCCTCTTCTCCCTCCTCTTCTTCCTTTAGAGTTTCTTCCCTTCCCTCCTTCCTTCCTTCCCTCCTTCCTTCCTTCCTTCCTTCTTTCCCTTTTTTCTGAGACAAGGTCTTGCTGTATAGTTAACCTTAATCTCTCAATCCTAATGCTGCATCCTTACAAGACCTGAGAAAACAGACATGTGTCCATACAAATGGCTTGATTCAATTTTTAAATCATAACTTTTCAGTGAAATATTTAAATATATCCATGATACATCTGCATTTATACTATGAGACAAGACTGAAACCCAGTCTTAAATTAACTGTTTCATTGGATTAAAGTGATTTGTTCCTAATTTATCCTTTACTGAAAGTGAAGATAAATCCTTTTTGGAGGAAATACTATCATCTAGAATTGCTATTTTCCATAATCAATGCCTGACAAAAAAAATTAAAATTATCAGACACATCAAGAAATGAAGTCGAGAGGAAAAACAGATATTAGAAACAACCACACACGCTCAATAAAAGAACAGCGGTTATCTTGGCCTAGAAGAGAAAACTTGAATAAATGTATCCACAGGAAGGAAAACTCAAGATCCAAGCTGGTTTGCCTGTCTTGGAAAGTTCAGAATTTTGAGGCACAGTTGTCATAGAAATCATGCATGGGTCAACACAGGCTTGAAAACAAGGTGATTATCTAGCAATTTCTAAACGGAATGGTCGCATCTGTAGGTCCTCTGTCTAGGTAGCTGACTATTCACACGAGTGCAGATTCCCTGTAATGTAGAGAATTGGATTAAGTCCCTCCATCTTAGGGTAGAGACAGGGGAAACAGAGGTCGAACATGAACATTTTGAGCATCTGCTTAGCAAACAGTAGGATCCCTTGGCACTAACTTAACCTGCTCTGAAAGCATAGGAGTCAGGCATGAGAACTTCAAGTTGGGATTCTGGAACTATTCCTCTAAGGAAGAGTCTTCTCCAGGTAATAATATTTGCTCCATTCCCGAGACCAATTTACAACCAAATAAAGTAAAACTCACTTTCAGTTTTACTCGATATTTGGAGAATTTAAATACCATGCTGAAATTGCCTTCTCAGAAAGACAAGGAGCAAGTTGTTAAGGAATGATCTAAATTCCTATGATCACAGAAGTACTAAGAACAAAGAGACTTTTTGGACATTAGCCAGATGGAACAAAGGTCTTTAAAATTGACTCCTTGACTCCAAATGCCCTGATCCTCATATTGTAGTTAAAATTCCAGTGAACTTTTATCATCCTTTTGGATTCCCAGCATCTGAACTGTTTCCTATATTTGGGGGATTTTTGATCTTGTGAGTTTGTGTAGGAGAAAAAAAACATTCTTCAAATGTACAAGCTGGACATTACATATAATAAATTTTCTACTTTTTATGCCAAACATAGGCACATGACTTTGTCTCATCAAATCAGAAGCCCTCTTCCTGAAAATTGAATGGGGACATATACAGAGCAGAGACAGTAGCAAATCATCTCTGAGAGCTGTCACATTGCCCTGTGAGCAGCAGTATCATGAGGGCTCTGCTCTGTGATGTATGAGGGGACAATGGACCTCAAACTCAGAGGTCTACCTGCCTCTGACTCCAAAGTGCTAAGATTAAAGGCATGTTCCACCTTACAAGGCACTAAGTATTTATTTTATACCTATAGATTAGTTCTGCTTTCAACCTTGGTCAATGAAGCTTCTTTTCACTATGGACAGCAGTTACTGCCCTTAATTGAGCAAAGTGCTAAGAATAAGTGACTCTTGAGTGCTCGCCCCTAAACTGAACATCTGTTTATTGGCTCCTCTTCCCCACCTCTTCGCACCCCCGAAGTTCAGGAGACATCGTGGAAACAAGGAGCAGAAAGAATGTAGGAACCAGACGGTGGGGAGGAGTTCTGTGAAATTCCATCTTTTGAAGATGACTTACATGGCTGGTGCATTCAACCATTCATAGCACTTGTGACTAACTGCACGAGACTATATGAGACTGAGTCCCTCAACATTCCAGCTTGGATGGGAATGGGCTGATGAGGCTCCACTCCTTGATGAGCTATTGGTAGTTAATACTTTGTGGAGGGTGTCATATTTCTTCAGTAGTGCAGCCACTCATAGATTGTCCATCGTCCCACAAATAACCCCATACTCATGTTCATGCAAGCAGCCCAAATTAGTGGCTCATTAAAAACTAAAACAAAAATAAAACATGCTGGGAAAAAGAGTTCAAGAGGAAGTGGGGAGGTGAGAAGAGGGGTAGTGGGTGGTGAGTATGATCAAAATACATTATATATATAGCTATGAAATTGTCAAAGGATATTTTTTAAGAAATAGCAAAATTATATTTATATCAAAGAATTGTTTCCAAATAAATTTATTTAGGAGTTATCTTCAGAAAACAAACAAACAAAAGGAGCAGAAAGTGGGATGTTGTCAATAGTGAATGCTAAAGTCTGGATTCAGTCATACCCCGAACTCGTTCATGTCGACATATTATACATGTTCTAAGAAAGAAAACAGTCTAATTCTCATTTCAAATACTGCTGTAGAGAAAATTCAAACAAGGAGAATATCCGTAAGACGGAACCAATGACCATGAAAATGATAAGGGATATTATAGCTTGACCGTAAAAGGCCTATGAGCTCAGTACTTGGGAGGTGAAGACGAAACCAGAAGCTCAAGGCCAACCTCATCTACACAGAGAGTTTGAGGACAGCCTGGTTCTATGAGAACCTGTCTCGACTGTAACAATAAAGGACATTTACACAAAAGACAATAAACATGGCTAGCCAGGAACTCAGTCCTCTCCCGGGCAGAAATCTCACCATTCCCACAATTAGATAGACAGATACTACAATCAAGGCACTGGGGGGTTGTTTGTGGTTCTTGTCTTTTCCAAATCAGACTTTATATTGGGGTCCTGTAGAAGAATAGCCCTCTGTGAAAGCTAGGGTCTACATTCCAGAGGCCTGTGTGGTCTGGATGGATTGTAGACACACATCCCAGTATTCAGAAAGTGATGGTAGTCCACACCTTTAAATCCCTAGAAAAAATGGTGGAAGCAGACACAGGAAGCGGAACTCAGAAAGAGTCCTTGTCACACGGGAAGTAACATCAGAGATGAGTCAGAGTGAATGGCAGACAGAGTGACTAATCAGGGAAAGAATTAGCAGAGTAAGGGCATGCCCAACTCTCACAAGGAATGGCAGGCTCTCAGCTCAGTTAAAGAGAGTTATATAGGAATTACAGGTCAGTTGTGAAGTAGTTAGAATTAACAGAGTAAGTTGAAGAGCCAGTTACAGAGACGTTTACAGAAGCTGAGGAGGGAGTGAGTTAGAGAGCAGTTAGTTGAAGTAGTCAGTTACAGAGGCAGGCTGGAGCGGTGAAAACTCAGGCAGAGACACAGAGACACAGCAGAAGCCCAGAACAGAGAATGAGTTTCACCAGAAGATTAAGAATTCAGAAGGAGCTAGTTAGAGTGGCTCAGCCAGGAGTAGATCTTGGAAGGCTAAGGCCGAAGCCTTCTAGGTCCAGGCTAGCAGTTTAAATGTTCTAGATTGTATGAAGGCTGAAGACTTCCAGTTCAAGGATTAAGTCTAGATTGTAAAAAAGTCAAAATGCTCCGGGGCTCCAGGCTAAAGACCAATGATTTACACAAAAGAATACAAAAGATTCTTTACACAAAAGAATAAACTGTCCTCTGTCCTGAACCAAAGTCTACATCTGATGAATCTACGTCTACATCTACAGCGTCCATCAATGGACCGTCACAAGCAAATGTGGCCATGAACAGAGGAAGCAAGTGAACATTACTCCAGAATTGCAGGAGGGTGGATACAGATGCTTCATGGGAGTCTCAGGTGCCTCCTCTTAGGGAATTGTGAATATGAAGCATGAACCTTTTTGAAATGCATGTAAAATGTTGGCAAGTCAAAGGGTGGACTGTTTCTGGTTCCCTTTCTGACATCCATTACTTTCTCCTTTCAGGCAAAATCTCTTTTATGCAAGTGTTCTTTTCAGCTCCCCTCCAGAGGCAATGATCCTTTCCATCCTTCAGGCTGAATTCCTATTGGATCTGGACTGCATGGTATGAATGTTCCGGGTGATTCTGGAACGTTTTCTTATGGCTGCAAAGTAAAAGGAGCATCAGAGAATTCCATGAACCTAGTACCTGCAGCCCTCAGGTGCTCTGTAGCCTGACCTGAAGATGACTCAGGCAGATCAGAAAACTCCCCTACTTTATGATAACACAGACGAACTATGGAAAAAACCCACAAACAGAGTAAGAAGCAAATTGTTTTCTTGTAGGGCACTTCCGCCCTCAGGTTTAATAATATTTTTATTAATTAATTGAGAACTTTATATAATGTATCCCGATCATGCCCACTCCTATTCCTCCCAGGTCCACCCTCCCATTCCTGTGCCCTCAGATGGATAAACCCTTAGAGAAAACTGACTCCTCTTCCGCTGACCCCCACCAGAAGGCACCAACTGTGATGTGCTACATCTTAGCATACCATGTGGAGACTACGCCAGACCTTTCCATTACGATTGTCCATATACTGGTCCCTCAGTGTATTGTTTACTAGACTCTAGTCTTTGTCAGCTCAAAGGGGGGAAAAACAAAAACAAACAAGCAAACAAAAAATCCAGTTTCTCAGATTGGGTTGAAGAGAAAAATGGGGCAGCAGCGCTCCCATGTGGGTGAGCTGTAGAATAGTAAGAAACATTGACGCCCCCTCCATACCTACCTAAGAGAGTGAACCTCAAAACTGGTAGCTGGGGCCTTCTGAAGATTATCTCAGTTTCATTCTCATTAGAACACTATCTTCTTTTAGCACCCTAGGATTACAGCACATGAGTGGAAGGTCAGAGAAAACCCAGGCTGAGGATAACCTTTCGAATTTGTACTTAATTGTATATCTGTGAGATATGACATTTGATGTTTCTAAACATCTTGGACTGGTCAATTCGGGGTACTTGTATCTACATCACCTCAAATATCATTCTTTATTTTAAAAACACTTAAAAGAGACAGGCAGTGGTGGCAGATGCCTTTAATTTCAGCACTCAAGAGGCAGAGGCAGGCAGATCTCTGAGTCTGAGGCCAGCCTGGTCTACATAAGGAGTTCCAGGATAGACAGAGCCACACAGAGAAACCCTGTATCAAACAAAACAAAACAAACATTTACAATATCTATTCTGAGATAATCTAAGCATTTCCATATGCAAGATTTATTATAGTTTTTTTTTGTATGTGAATGTGTATCTCTGTGAATGTACATCATGTGTGTGCATCTCAACAGGCCAAAAGAGAGTATCCAATCCCAGAAGTCAAAGTTACAGGCAATTGTGAGCTATGTAGATACTGGGAACCAAACTCTGGTTCCTCTGGAAGAGCTGAGCCATCTCCCATATAAAATTTCACTACTAACTGTCCCTTTACTGTGGACTAGAACATCAGAACTTTTCTAACTACAACTCTTACCTGTTAGCTAACACCTCCTTAAACCCTATCCAAGGCCCCTGGCAACCCCCATCCTATTCTACTGCCATGGCTTCAGTGTCTTGGGTTCCACTGAGGGGCCATTCCACCCATTTCCCTGAGCCCCACATTTGACTCCCATAGTGTTGGTGCACACCTTTGATCCTTGCACCAGGGAGGCAGAAGCATGCGGATTGTTGTGAATGTGAGGCCAGCCTGGTCTATATAGTTCTAGGCCAGGCAAAGCTATAGAACAGACATGTCTCAAAAGGTTTTCTAAGGTTTACCCATGTTATAAATATTTTTATTAGCATATATTCATTAACAAAGCAATGGGTTTATTACCTTTTTATAGATATATGTATGTGCTTTAGAGAAACAGAACTGATACAATGAGTATATGACTAAGGTGTTTTATTAGATTGCCTTACAAGATGTGAACTGAGTAGTCCAACAGAGGCTATCTACACAATGTCCAGAGACTGAGATCCAGCAGCTGCTCAACCCATGAGGTCACATGTCTCGGTAGTTCCAATCCTTGCTGAAGGTCTGAGAGTCACTGTCTTCAGTCCACATCGGAATACAGGAATCTGGGTGCTGACAACAGCAAAGGCTGTGGCTAATATAATTAGGGGTTATACAGATACATGGAAAGATCTGTTGCCTGTCAACCTCCTGGAACTGGACTATTCCTTTCAGGTTAGAGGCTCATTAAGACTCAGGAAAGGACAATTACACATCTCAAGGAAAAAAAAAGTCAAGACTCTGTAAGATCTTGAAGCTTACAAGTGTCACAAGACCCTCCACAAGGGTAACAATTGCCCGCAAGGAGACAAGCTACCTGTGCGTCCTACAGACAGCTGCATGGACGCAGCTCTCAGATGTTATCACCCATGGGTGAATGGGCTTCAGTGATGCAACTACCTCAATCACCCTCAATTTCTAGCTTTTTTTTTTTTTTTTTACACTTTTACACAGTTCAGGGTCCAGTCGAGAGAATGGTGACGCCCACGGTAGGCTGGGTCAGTTTACAATCAAGACCATCCCCACACTGCAGCATTCACAGGCTAACCTGATCTATATAATTCTTCAACTGAGACTTTCTCCCCAGGTGATTCTAGCTTGTGTCAAGTTGACGTGAAAACTAACTACCTTCCTGCCTCAGCCTCCCAACAAGCTGAAATGTTATATGCCTGAGTCAAGCCCAGATCACTAGGATTTCCATAATTCTATCAACAATTAAAAATAACCATCCCAGTACAGAAAAAAAGATCAAAGGGACCCCTATCTTGTATATTAAGAATCAACTCAATAGACTAAATACTTAAATGTAAGACCTAAAACTAGCTAGGTATGGTAGCCCACACCTCTAATCCCAGCACTCGGGAGGCAGAAGTAGATGCATCTCTCTGAGCCCCAGACCAGTCAGGACTACAAAGTAAGACTTTGTCTCAAAAAAAAAAAAAACAAAAACAAAAAACAAATCTAAAACTATATAAGTAGAACAGGCAAAATCTCATGACAGTGGGTTGAGCAGAGATCTTTCAATATGGCCCCCAAATACAAGCACACGTCTTTAAAACCAGCACTTGAAAAATCTGTGAGTTCTAAGCCAGCCAGGGCTACATAACAAGATCCTGTCTCAAAACAAAAACACTCAAGTCTATAATCGGAAAAATGCAAATTAACACCACAGTTATCACCTAACATTTATTAGATTGGATATTATTTTAAAAATAAGTCCACTGTAGTTTTTAAAGCCATGAACATATGTTGTAATAAGACATCCCATCACAGCTTCTTGGTCCCATGAGGTGGCTTCACTGCATGTCGGGGGAGGGGAGCACCCATCTGGTTTTATATAGGAAACCTGTGAGCCGACAAGAATGAACAGGATTCTCGGGAGAGAGTTGTCAGTGATTTATTGAAGCAAGGGTGGTTACATTTATCGGAAAAAGGAGGGGAGGGTTCTTGGTACCCAGGAACGGGGGCCATTGGCTAAGACAGTGATTCTGGAGTAGCCCCATTTGCATGTGGGACTCTTTGTCTAAAGAGTAAAGTCTGACAAGGGTACTTTCTTCATAAGATGTAGTCCCACAGGGAAAAGAGGAAGACACCTTAGAACATGGGCTCAGCCCTAGGCTTCCAGCTATAGCTGCAATAAGCACCAATGGCCCGTGAAGCAGGCATTTAATATTTAGCTGGGTTGTCAGGGCTAAGGAAGTGGTGAGCAACCGGAATTCCTGCAGCTCTCAGGGTGAGAAATCCAGTGTTCAAGGCACGCTTCTACCCACTCTTAGCTCTAGGACAGCCCACAAACATGCCAGGCAGTGGTGGCCTATGCTTTAATCCCAGCACTTGGGAAGCAGAAGCAGGATTGTTCCAGGCCAGCCTGGTCTACAGAGTGAGTTCCAGACCAGCCAGGGTTACAACAGAGAAACCCTGTCTCAAAGTCAGAAAGTGTCGCTGCATTCAGTTTTTCTATAATGTTGTTATTCAGTTTAAATGTCACTCCATTTAAAAAATTGTGCCAGTCAGTGGTGGTAAACACCTTTAATCCCAGCATTTGGTATGCAGAGGCAGGTGGATCTCCAGTTTCAAAGTCAACCTGATCTATAGAGTTCCAGAGCAGTCAGAACTGTCTAAGAAACCCTATCTCAAAAAAAAAAGGAAATTGTTGAAAGAAAATGTTCCCTCCACATCTTTAGGATGTTCTTGGATACGCAATCCATGAACACTGTGTGCTCTAAAGAGCAAAGTGTCTGCAGGTAAGCTGTAAGATCTTTCTCAAACATCTTTAGATTCCAATAACATAAACACTATCTAAAAAGTTGCCATGACAAGTTGAAAAGCCTGCACATGCTCTGTACAGAGTTCTCCCTAATGTTTTTGCATAGTGGGTGTGAAATCTCTGAATATGGAAAATGGCTGTTTGCTTTGGAAAAATTCTGAAGCTTGATGCTAGTAAGGCAATAGTTGGCAGTTGTAGTCAGAAGCTGAGGTGGCTCAGTTCTGGTAATTGGAATAAGCACAGTAGTTTCCATTCCAGTGGTTTAAACTGAGATATTCCTGGTCAGGCAGGCCATACTGTGAGTAAAGGAGGTCTTTCCCTAAGAAGTGAGATGGAGAGAGTTTCTGGAGAACAGCCTCGCTGAACTGGTAGGTCAGCTTTCTGCGGATTTTCGTGATCTCCCCAGTCCTGGCATAATTCCTCAGGGCTCTGGCCATCTTCTGGTAAGTCATGGTCTTCCTGTTGCCTTTTCTTTTTCCCCAAAGTTCGGCAAGCTTTTCTTTGTTTTTTGATATAAACTGAAAGATACCTTTTGCTTTGTCGACCCACTGAATACAAGACTCCATCTCTGAATTGCACAGGGCTTCGTAAAGGTATTCGAACAGCCGAAGCTTCCTCCTGCCTGCAGTGGAAAGAGGAGAGACATCAACCCTTTGTTGCTGTTCCAGAACATCCCCTGGAAGGACTTCCTGAGCACAGAAGTGGAAGCTGCATTTAACTTGCTTCCTTCCTCCCACTCAGTGCCTCAGGAACACAGCTACCAGCAGGCTGGAAGATGTCTCAGTCTTTAAAGTTTGAACCGGACCTAAATGATGTGGAAATTGTTCAAAAGTCTTTACTGTTTTCCGGGGAAAGCAAGTGTGGATCTCCTCGTGTGGAGTCATTTGAAAGCAGGCTTTCTTCAGGAAAGAATAGCTTCAAGTTATGGAACATACAAGCAGGGCTGGAGAGTTGGCTCAGCTATGAAGAACACTTGTTCTTCCAGGACTCAGGTTTGATTCCCAGCACCCACAGCAGCTCACACCCATCTTTAACTATTCTAGTACTCTTAAATGTTCTCATCTCTTCAGCCCTAAAAGTAATAAAGGAGTACCTGGATTAGGAGGCTAACTCTGGAGCTATATAATGTCCTGAAAATCGAAAAAACAAATTGGAGTAGAAATGCCAAAAATGTTTTCACGCCATCGTTCACAAGCAAGGGCTAAGGACATTGTCATTTAATTATTATGAAATCAAGTGCTAATTCATTGCCTTTCATCTTTTCCAGAATGTGTTCCTGTGTCTCAAAATGACTAGATATGGAAATTTAGGATGTGTGGATTGTGCGTTCTCCCGATAGAATTTATGGAAGTGACAGCCACTTCATGACATTTGAAGTAGCTTATGCATGCTCTGTCACACTCCACTAGATCCATCAGCAGACAAAAACTCCCGAAGACTCTATTTTCCCCTTGAGAAACTAGCATAGTTTATTCCCTAACTGAAGACCTTTATCCCCGCCCCCCAGACGCCTGTATTATTTTGGGTTTGTGAACTGTGAAACTGTCTCCTGAACATGAGACGGTCGTTGTATGATTGAGTCACAGCAGCTGTGATTACCTGCACAAGATCCACACAAAAAATTGAGACTGCCTGCACTCTAACACGGTTAGGAAGAGACACGGGAGGCTCCAGGAGGAGATATTGGTAGTTAATGGCTGCTGTTGCAGGTCACTTTTCTTCGGGAGTATAACCATCAGTAACTTGCCTATGATCCAACAGATAACCCAACACCCTAGAGTGGTTGATTCAACCAAATTACCACTGTTGTTTTAACAGATTTTTCTTAGGATAAAGTCTAACTAACGTGTAGCCTTCTACACACAAACTTCTATGTTTGTCGTTTGAAGTTTGCTTCAAACTTACAATCTGTCTGCCTCAGTGCTGGACCTATAAGCATGTTCTCAGGCACAAGATAATACTTACGGATTATAATCTGAACTCCATCCAGCATGGTGATGTATGCCTGTAATCTCAGCACTCAGGACGCTGAGGCAGGCTTGCAACTTTCAAGACAGCTTATCTACAGTGGGGACACTAAATAGTGAGTTCCAGGCCAGTCTGGATACATAATGAAAGAAAGACAAAAGGAAAAAACCCAAACACATATATAATATTCCTTTGAAGATCTGTCATTTTTTAAACCATGTAAGGAGTGTCATATCAACATACCCTTTCCTCTTTGCTGGAAAATGGAGCCTTGTACCAGCTGGTTTTCAGTTATGTTCTGCAGGGACTGATGATTTTCTTCCCAATACAAGTCTGCAGAACCATTCTACATACACAAGACAGAGGATGTTAAGTGGGAATTTGCCCTGTGGCCCTCGACCAGTGGCTGAAGACCAATGTTAAGAACTAAACATCTCATGGATTCTCCAAAGTGCTGCCCCTCACTGCGGCCGGATAACACCCGGGGATGAATACCAAACCGATTTAGAGAGGACCAAGGGATAGAGGGTAATGTTTGCCTTCTCCCCCCTGTGAGAAAGAGAGGGCATTGTTCCTCCTCTAAGGACGCCCTGAGAGAAAGACCCAGAAGAACTGGTGACAATGAGGGATGGAAGCTCACAGCTGTAACCCCAGCACCACGAAGCCTAAGACGAGAGCAGAGCTGCTAGTGACGGGGGCAGGACCGCTGCAGCCGAACTCTTGGACGTTTGTTATTTTGGTTTCTTTAAAAACTCACAATGGCATTTGAACTAGGTTTATGTTCCCATCCCAGGTGCGGAAGATGGCTATGCACTGGATTTGGAGTGCTTGATGCAGGTGGTTATAATTTGGTTAGTTAGGTGCAGCTGTTCTGGCGCGTGTAGCTTGTTGTTGGGATTGTGTGCCGCTTGGGTTTGTGGGAACTTTAGTTTAAGAGTATAAAAGGTTTGAAGGGTCAGGATGGGTGTTGGTTGGTGGTTCAGTTGGTTTGTCCTTTGTTAGTGTATTGACCTTTTCTTAAAAAACAAAAACAAAGGTTGGAGAGATTGGGTTTGCTGGTAGTGAGCTGAGACGCTAGTCTGACTCGCTGTCAGCTCGTCCTCTCCAAGCTTACTCAGGACAGCCTAAAAAGACTGAAGATTTCTACCTTTCTCTCATTCTATAATCAAGGCCTGTAAAAGCAGCGAAAAATTTCTTTCTATCCTTCTTCTCTCTTTCCCTAAATTGAGGGTAAAAGATTGTAGTTAACAACTACAAGTTTGTAGTAGTATACCTACTATGGTAGCCCAGCAAGACAGACAGAGGGAGGCATTCACAGATGGAAGCCCTGCCAGACCTCGGCGGAGGGAACCACTATCATAGCATGCCCGTGGTGGAAAGGGTTAATGGGAAGCCTTACCCAGGAGAACATGCTCTGCTTGGGGTCCTCTGTCTATCAGGGGGCCAGATGACTGCTCTATTGTTTTCAGATCTCCCCCAGTTTCTGCTCCATGATCTAAGTGTCTGATCTGGGGCTCTGGTGTCTCTCTGCTGCTTGCTTTCTTGTTCCTTTACTCCTTACTCCAAACTCCTGTTTGCTTTAAACTCATTCTAAACCAAAAGCATGGCTTTCTGGATCCTTTGCCATGCAAAGCAGTTGGTCTCTGAGTAAAGCTACTTACTGTAACACTCCTCCAGTTATAGGCGGGTTCCTCTGTAGGTATCATTCCATTGCCTCTGATGAGCGGATAATGGCTAATGAAAGCCATGTAATCTCTATGTTCTAATTAAAAAACAGACATTTCATCAGTCCAAGTTTACAGACACATGATTTGCATACATCATACAAACACACACACACATACACACATACATACACACACACACAACCCAAGGTGACACATATTCTATTGATTGCTGCCTTCTAGGGCCTCTGTGATAGGCATTGTGGGACTAAGAGTGTGTCGAAGCTGGCTTTGGAACCAAGTCATCCCAGGGGATGAGAACGGGAGGCATTCGGCTGCTCCACACCTTAGTCCCAGCCAGAATCCAGCTAGATTATTATTGGATATTAAATACTGTCTGCTTCACTGAAGCAAAGGAATGTGGTTGATGCCTTTGCCCTGTAGCTGGAAACACAGAGAAGCTTGAACTCCACATGCAGGCAAGGCTACTCCCAGTATCCTTGCCTCAACCAATAGGCCCATTCTTGGGGGGGTCAATGACACCTACCCTGCCTGTACCCCTATAAATATATCCTCAAGCTGCATTAAAGTTGAGATCCCTCAGACGCATTGTCTTCCAAGTTCCTGTGTACTGGCCGGCTTAGCGAGCTCCTCCAAAGACTGGAAGAGATGCAGTAGAACTGTGGCCCGCCAGGATTCCTACCGGGAATCCTCTTCCATGCCTGTGTTCCCGGGTAGCTCCTCCTCGTGGAAACGGTGAACGAAGAGTGGGCCACCACACTCCAGGTAGAACACACTCGTGGAAGAGGATTCCCGGGTTACAAGACATTTGATCTCTGATCCAGCAGCCTGGCTGCTCTAGGACAGAAAGAATGTTAATTCATGTCAGTTCTGTCCTCTTGTAGATGCTAATGCTGAATGAAAAGGAATTCTGCGGTTCCTCCTCAGCGAATAACATGGAGATGAGGACCACCATCTCTCACACCGATCTTCGCCTAATGGCAGCAAGGTTGACTGGCCTGGCATTTGGGAAGTAAATTATAGGATTCTCTTCATTAACACAGAATAAGACATTGTATCTGAATGCAGTGTAACACTCACCTTTAATTAAGTCTACTCTGAAGGCAATGGTGTCACAGGCCTTTAACCCCAACTCTTGGGATATAAAAAGAAACAGTAGAAGGAGAGGAGAAGTAAAGAGTAGAAGCGAGGTGGAATCTGAGTGAGAAGCAAGAGAGTTAAAAGCAGATTAAAGAAGCAGGTGTGTGGAGAAGTCAGCTGTCAGAGTTCAGTTCAGAAAACTCTAGGCTTAGGCTTGCATCTTGAAGTTTGTATCTTGCTCTTCCTTGAACCCCCATGAATAAAAATACATGAAAAAAATGAAAATAAAAATTACAACACAGGGTCACTCATTGACCTAACTCGACAATTAAGGGTATGTTGGCTAGTCAGGAAGCCCCAGGGAAATCTGCCTACCGCAGCTTCACAAGTGCTAGGATTATAAGTCTAGTAGGCTTCCGTGCCTATGACTTTTATAACATGTATGTGCCACATATGTGCCAAGACATGAGAGTCAATGACTCATTTTCACCTGGGGAGTATCGAAATTCTCCAACTGATTGCTGTGTCAATACTTCAAAAGCATCTTCAAATACTTGACCCAGCCTGTCTTGTTCAATGCAGGTTGGCTGGAACAATGTGCAGGAGTTCTGAAATCATTAACAAAATTTAATTTTACCGTTTTGCTAGAAGAGTTTCAACTTCATTACTATGGACATAGTACACTGGCTAAGTGTTCATTGCAGCGTGCTGCACTTTACAGAGTAGGACCCAGAGTAAGCCCAACTTCTTGGGCCCTCTCTCCTAGATGTCCGTAGCCAGTCATGACAAAAGGGGCTCAGATGTCAAATGTGAGAGCCATTTTCCTAGTTTACTATTTAAAGTACTGACCGTTTAGTGTGGTGCTTACCAAAAGTATTTATCCTATAGTATAAAATATCATACTACAAAATCATATAATTCTATACAGTGTAATTTCAATACATTAATAAAGATTATGGCTATAATCTCCAGCACCATGTAAACAGCATGGTAGCACGTGTCTGTGATCCCCAGCGCTTAATCTAGGAAGTGGAGACCGAATGATCAGAACTTCAACATAGGCAGTGCAAGACCATCCCGAGATACATGAAACCCTGCCCCACAAAGAAGTCAATCTTAGTTTCAAAAATGGAGAGAAAATTTTTAAAATAAAAACAACCAACCATTGTTCATTAATTGAGGAAGCTCAGTTCTTGCTTACCCACTTGCACAAGGTTCTGGGCTCAAAACCAAGTTCTAGGGAGAGAGAAAAGACCATAGAAAAATGACAATTCCAAATGGGTTTAACATTTGCTTTTGCTTTTTTATTTTTTTAGACAAGGTCTCAGCCTGTAGCCCATCATGGCCATCCTCCTGCCTCTGCCTCATGAGTGCTGGGATTATGAGTATGAGATTTAAACAAAAGTAATTCCTAATTCGATTTTAAATAAGTAGATCCTGCCCAGAAAATGTTTTTTGGAAAAATGTTATAAATGCAAAATGCCATCATCTGAGTACTTTCACGGGAACAAATTTCCACTCTGCAAAATTGCCTACAGATGTTTTACTTTTCTATCATTACATGTGTGTGTTTTGTGTGTAAACAAACATGTATGTATGGCTGCTCATGCATGCTTGTGGGTAGAGACCAGCGGTTGGTGTCAAGTGTCTTCCTCTACCACGATCTTCTTTACATATTGAGACAGGATCTCTCTCTTGAACCCCAGAGCTTGCTGACTGGGCCTCGTTAGCCAGCTTGTGCTGACTCTGCCTAAGTGCTGGGATTACAGGAGGCCACCACACCCTAACAGGCTGTCCACCACCCTGACAAGCTATCCTAGATTGCTGTGATAAAACACCACTCTGTCACTGGCTCTCGCTGAGGGATGTCAGGGCAAGGCAGCAGCTAAGGCTGATTCCACAACAGAATGGCAGGTACTGGCTTGCTCAGACTGCTTTCTTACACAGCTCAGGACCCCTTGCCCAGGGGTGGCACCAGCCACAGTGGCCAGAGCCCTCTCATATCAGTCTCTAATCCAGAAAATGCTCCACAGACCGAGGCATTTTCTCAATTAAAGTTCTTCGCAGATGACTCTAGCTTGTGCCAAGCAACAACAACAAAACAAAAAACAAACAACAAAACCTCCAAAACTAAGCACACCAGTGTTTACAGTGCAAGCTCTTTTATCTGCAGAGCCATGCCTCAGCTCCTGTAACTTCTTATAAGTGAAAACTTTGCCACTTTCACTGCTTAATAAGAAAACACAAAAACAACAAGAACATATTTAAGGATTCCAATCACTTAAATAAACTGGGTGACGTGCTGTAAATCTAGAATCCTAAACAGTACTCTACTGCAACCATAGCACTCAGAAAACTAAACAGGAAGATTACCTCAAATTGGAGTTTGTGGCCAGGCTGGGCTATTATATATCTATTGAACTGTCTCACCCCACACCCAAATGCTTTTAGTATTGAGAATTTCAAAGTTTTGAAATTAAAAATTTTCACCTTAGCACACCCCCCAGCCTCCTTAAACAGAGAACTTTAGAAAAGAATAGGTCTTTCTGCCTTTAGATAATCTGGCACAGACCATCTATTTGGCAAGGGTGGTAGCCAGTATAGAATCCCAGTGCTTGGAAGGCCGAGGCCGTAGGGTTTCTGCGGGTTAGAGGGTGTGACTTTCATTTTCTCAAGAGAAAGAAAGATTCACATTACCTACTTTTTTAATCCCTTTCAATGATTTACATTTTCTTTAAAATAGCAGTTGTCACGGAGATGGGTACCTTAAGTGCTCCATTCTCTGATTTGCTGACTGGTGTAACAAACACACATAAGATAGGTTTGAGGGTCAGGAACACGGATTACCATATCATTGAACAAAAGGGTTCAGAGGCTGTTAACCCAAGTTCTTATCCTGTAAACACAGGTGACACTCTTCAGTATTATTTAATACTGAATATACTGAATAATGCCGTGGGATCATACATCGTGACATTTTAAGTGACCTGATTTAGGTCACTTAAGAAAACACAAGAATATTCGAAAATCACAGTTCAGGCTAAACGGTGACTACATAGCCCAGGCTAGCCTTACTTATTCTGTACCCAGGCTGGTCTTAAACTCTCAATCCTCTTGCGTCAGCTTCCCAAATGCTAAGATTATAGAAGTGCACTAGCCCTAACCCACCCATCAGATGAATATTTTCTCTATTAGATTTTGTTTTTAAGCCATTCATAACTTTTAGTCAATCTTGGCTTCACTCATTAGTGCTGAAGGCTGTTGTATTTTGAGCTAAATATTTTAAAGTGCCTGGAGTACTTTAGTAGAAGCAAATTCTACACTAAACCTCCAAAACAAGGTTTCTATGAACTGTAAATAAAGGATCTAAATTGGTTTAGTCTCTGAGGCTGGGTTGTCTCAAGCCCTGGCTCTCTGTTGGTTTCTGTGGGTGAGAGGCACCACATGAACAGATGCTCCAGAGTCTGTGACAACTCTAAGAGCAGCAAATGCAGAGAAAATAATCTTTACTGGTCACTTCAATGGCTAAACATTTCTTGCAACTGTATAGACAATAAATAATAGAAAATAGCCCAAGAAACCATTCATCCAAGTGAGAAAAATGGAGCAGTTAATAGAAAGACTTTGGAAAAACATAAGCCCTCTGAACACTTACCGAGAAGACACGAATTAGGTTATTAGCACCGCTGTTAAGAACACTATCAAGAACACACTGGCAGAGTTGCATTAAATAGTATTTTTAAGGAAGTGCTACAAAGGGGATTTTTTTTAAAAGATACAGTGCCTACATAATCCATTTTTTGACATGGCCAGTAAGACAGCAGGGGGCTATTATTTTGAAGGGACATGCAATAGTTTGCATTCTTTGGACCAAAGCATTAGAATCAAACACAAGGCCCTGCTCCTCTCTACATTCTCCCATCCCTACCCCCACTCAACGTCTCTAGTCTGCTTAGCCCATCCAGAATCCTCTGACCTATATCTCTTATCTTCCCTTTTTCTCACTCTTTTTAAAAATATACCTTCTCTCTCAATTTTGGACTCCATACTCTCTTCTACTGCAGCCTGCCCTGAGAACCCTCCAAGTCAGCCTTCTCGCCATTCCACCACATAAGTATAATCTTACTTTAAGACTTAGAGCCCCAGCCTTGGAATCATAGCTTTTCATGGCCAACCTGAACCTTAGTTCCCACAGTTCATTCAAGAAAGAGTAAAGGAGAATAAAAAGATAGGTAAAACACACACGCGCGCGCGCACACACACACACACACACACATAAAGATCAGGTAAAGACAGTCGTGGTCAAGCCTGATGGCCTGCATTCTATCTCAGAACCTACATGGTAGAGGGAGAGAACGGACTCCTTCAAAAGGTAGTAATGACTGGTCATGGTGTCATACTTATCCAACACTCAGTAAGCAGAGGCAGGAACACTGGCTGCTCTTCCAGAGGACTCCTAGCACCTACATGGCAGCTTACAATCATCTGATGCCCTATTCCGGTCTCTGTGGGCACCAGGTATTCCAGGGCTGCAGACATACACACAGGCAAAACACTCACACATAGAAAGTATGAGAGAGAGACAGAGAGAGACAGAGAGAGAGAGAGAGAGAGAGGAATCTAGAAATCTGGCCTATTCTCTTTCCTGAGCATGGAGATAATAAAGGGCATCGTTTCTCTGGGTGCCATTCAAGTCGACCGTTCCTCAAGCGCCACAGCCAAGGATGCAAAGCAGTTCTCTCCTTGGCCTGAGGACTGAAGGGGCTTTTGGTACTCTGATGGAAATTTTGGGTGCTCTAGATCTCCTAGGTGCACCCTCCCCATGCATCGGGTTCACATACCTGTTCAACACAGCATCCGACAGGACAAAGTGGAGAAGACAAATGTGTCTGCGTGCCTCCTCGGCATCCTCCTTTCCAATGTGGACCAGAACCTTCTTAAGAGCCATCCCATTTGGCCAGGGGCGAAAATCCTTAACAAATTATCAGTAAATCTTGTGGGTGGGGACATTGAGAGGGTGTGTGTTCACCCTTGATATGGAATTTGCTCTTTTCTGAGATGGCTTGTCATGCAAATATAACAATTAACGCCTCTGCTCAGATGTAGATATTAAAGAAGCAAAGCTAGAAACTCAGTTTGTTTGTTTATTTATTGATTTATTGATGACTTTTTGGGTTTTTTTCGAGACAGGGTTTCTCTGTGTACCTTTGGCTGTCCTGAAACTCACTCACTCTGTAGACCAGGCTGGTCTCGAACTCACAGAGATCCACCTGCCTCTGTTTCCTGAGTGTTGGTATTAAAGAAAGGCATGTGCCTTTATTATTTGTATTGGATTCCAAGCTCCACCAAGTCTTCATTTTGGAGATAGCCAATTTGTACATTTACATTTTATCCCTTTGATAAATAAATAAATATAGTATCATATAATACATCTTATGTATAGAATACATATATTTCAGAGCTCTTTACTCTGTGTGCATTGTCCAGTGTCTAAGACCCATATCTCTGAACAAGTTCTAATGAGAATAAGTGACATAATTTTAAAAATAATAGTTTAAAAAAGAATATTTCCTGGGCATGATAGCACAATCCTTTAATCACAGCAGTCCTGGGATTACAGGCAGATCTCTGCGAGGTCAGCCTGGGCTGTAGAGTAAATTCCAGGGTTATACAGAGATATATCCTATCTCAAAAACTAATAAATAAATAAACACATAAATAGCATATAATAGCCTCTGGGCTTAGTGGCATGTACCTATAATCCCATGCTTGGTTAACAGGAAGAAGGATTACAAGTTCAAATGGAGCGAAGAGTCTGTCTCAGCAAACGAAGCCTCTGTAATGCCAGCACTTAGGCAACTGGGGAAAAGATTGCCCCCATCACTGAGGCCCGCTGGAGCTACATAATGTATTGCAAGCCAGTGGGGATGGATGACACGAAGGAAATCAAGTCTTTTAGGCACATCAGGACTCACAGAGACCCTGGTGACACGCACAAGGTCTGACAGGTCTAAGCCAGATGGGGTCCCAGCACTGAGAGGGAAAGTAGACACAGAGCCATCTATTTCCAACTGATAACCACTCACAGAGGAAAAACTACTTTTCTTCAAAGGAGTCTCACTGGGCATAGAAACCACTCTTAAGGACAGGTCCCATGCCCAGCAGTCATGGCCAACACAAAATGAATTCAATGGTATTCAGGGGGATGCGTCTCATAATACTTGGTCTGGTCATATTTTTTTTTAGCCTTACAGGACTTTTAGTTACATACTATGGCTCCTGATTTTGTTTATCTAAGGGATTTCTGTGTGTGCAAATGTGTGTGTGTCACTGTCTCTATATATTTCTTGTGCGTTTGTTTGTTTTTTCAGATGCATGTTTCTAATGAGAGGGCATGAAAGGTGTATATTTGAGTGGATAGGGAAGTAGGATCTTGGAGGGGCTGGAGGGAGGAGAAACTGTAAGCAGAATATATTGTATATCTATTTTCAATAAAAATAGTGAAATAAATATTTTCTAGATTTTCCAGAAAGAAAAAAAGGAATGAATGAATGAAGGAGAAACAGAGGGAGGGACAGAGGGAGGGAGGGAGGGAGGGAGGCATAGAAGGGAGCGAGAAACCGAGGAAGGAAGGAAGGAAAGGAGAGGGGAGAGGGAAGTGAGAGGAAAGAGAAAAGCCTCTCCAGTGCTCTGTGAGGCGGAAGTGTGGAATATTTTAACAACTAGGAAGATGACGTAACAACCCTCTCAGGTGGCTGGGGACCTTATTCCTTCAGAGTCTGATAATGCTTGGAGGTCTTTCCCCAGGAAAATGCCAGCCGAGCTCTATTATTTTCTTTTCTGCCTTTTCCTTATTTTTCAGTTGAGGATTTGCTGGCCTTGAACTCACGATCCTCCTCAGGCTCCGGAGTAGCTGAAAAGCAGGTGAAACGAGTTGCCAAGTATTTGCTTCGGGTTTCGGTGATTACGCTCGACATTGAGACCTTCGGCGCAACTTTAGGTGAACCTTCAACCGCAGCCCTTACTAGGATAGAGGGACCCTGTCTCAAGACGAAAATGAAACAACAGGACGAACTATGCTATGCTTAATATGCTAGATCTAAGAATGGCTGCCTCTGAGACATGACCACCCGTTACACACAAAGCACGGTTTTTCTTTAGAAGGGTCCTGGTACCGGTGCCAATATTGAAATTCAGAAGTGAGCCGAGAGGATTGCTAAGGGCTCCGTAGAGAGGCTCCCCGAGTGACAGATTCCCTTTTGCAGAAGTTCATTGTCCGAAGTGACAACAGATCTTAAGTAACAGATGTGCTGGTGTCTAAATCGGATCGAGCCAGCTTCAGGTGGCATGTTCTGAGAATAGGGAACTGCCGAAGCCAGGAAAAGGAAGATTATAAATAAATATTTAGAGGGTGAAAGCACTGGTTCTTTTTTATCTTTAAAGGAAAAGTAAGTTTAATTGACTTTAAAGTGTTTTTTTGCCATTCGGGTATTTACTTTATTACATGATGTGAGAAAGTTCCTTCTACACAGTAAGAAAACACACTCTTAGATGAGGATAAAAATTAAGTACCAATACAATAATATTGATTTTTAAATTAAAATGATTTAAATTTATTTAAACAAACAAATTTTATTTAAATTTCAAAAATCTGTAGTGGCATTTTTCATGAGGAGAACTGACATGGAACTGTGTTGCTTTCCTTCCTCCTCCTCTCCACAGCCCCTCTCATCTACCCTTCCAAGGGGCCTTTCAGACCCCTGTTTTCAATAAGATAGTCTATTTTTCTTTATTATTGTCATACACACACGCACCCTGCACACACACTCACGCGCACACATACACACGTGCACACCCAATCACCATCAAATATGTGTATAAAGAGCTGTTTTCTGGGTACTAATCTCACAATCTCAGCCCCGGGAAGGCAGAAGCCGGTAAGTCTCTTGAGTTCAAGGACGGCCTCGTCTACATATCAAAGCATCCAGGTCTACAGAAAAAAAAACATCTATCTTGAAAAGCATCAGCTGGGCGGTGGTGGCGCACACCTTTAATCCCAGCACGTGGCAGGTGGGTCCCACACAACACAACAAAACAAAAGAAAAACAAAAGAAAAAATTTATAAAATGCCAACAACAAACACTAAAGAGCTAGATCTTCCCTGAACTCACTCTGTAACACAGGCTGGCCTCGAACTCACAGAGATCTACCTGCCTCTGCCTCCCCAATGCTGGGATTAAGGTGTGCATCACTATGGCTCTGCAAGGGCTGGCTCTTAACCTTGAGAACTATCTGGAAACTTAGTAAGTAGTAGTCATTAGCAGACTGGGCAGAAGACACTAGAAAATGACTCACATTAGAGTTTCATTTAGAGAACTCATAGAATAGGTTAGAAGAAAGTAACTAGTCTTCACCTCATTTTAATATCTTCCATAGATTATTCTTTATGATTTTTTTTTGTTTTGAATTTTGTTTGTTTTGTTTGTGAGCCAGGATTTGTCTTTATAGCCCTGGAACTCACTCTGTAGACCAGGCTGGCCTCAGACTCAGAGATCCACCTGCCTCTGCCTCCTGATTGCTGGGATTAAAGACGTACCTAAGTTTAGCACCAGCTAAGTCCTACCTTCTTAGCTCATCATGCTCTGAGTTACTGTTACATTAGCTCAGATCCCACGTGAAGACCTTGCCGGACAGTTCCGTCTACACCTCCTCTCACCGCGGTCCTACTCCTCTCTAATGCTTACTGTAACGCCGAGAGGCGGCACCCCCGTAGTCCTAGTGTTTTCCTGGCTCCTACTGTATAAACTTGAACAAGCAGCTTCGCACTGCTTTCTTCCTTTGTAAAAATTTAGTTTCCCGTAGGGTTACTGAGGCGTTTACTCTGGAGCATTCATTCAGGGTGCTTGGGATTACCTTGGCAAAGGTTTACCAAATACTCCCCCCCCCCAATTATGAGGAAACAGAGGCTCAAGAAATGAAGCCTCATATCAAAGGTCATCCAGGTAGAGGTGAGGTTTTCAAACCAGTTCTATCTCGCTTTAACTGGAGTCTTTTCACCAAGACAGCTTTGAATCTTTATCTCTTGAGTGATGGATGTGATAATGGCCTGTGCCCTGGAGGTTTTAAGAAGATTTACAGTCATAGTGCAGAAGAATAGCAAACACCACTTACCCGAAGCCTAGTTAGCGGCAAGGCAAGCAAGCGGTATGTGGCAAAGCAGCACCCCAAATCTGTCTTCCTTCACCACAGTTGGCCCTTCCCTAGCCTGTATTCTCTACAGGTTCTATATTGCCATTATTGTACTAGATCCTATCACTGTCCATCCCAACACGGACCTCTGAGCAAGGCTAGCTGAAAGCCACTGAGCTTCACAGAGGCCCCGTCCTTTGGAACCTGTGGAGGTTGCCGAGGTTGCCGAGGCATGATGTTTTCCTGTGTTCTGAACTGTGACTGGTTGTGTGCATGTCTGAGCAGCTAAGCTCAGTCACCTACTGATGTATCAGGCACACTGAGAGGACCTAACCTGCAGTCAGATGGGGCTGGAGAGATGGCTCAGCTGTTAAGAGCACTTGCTGCTCTTCCAGAGGTCCTGAGTTTGGTTCCTAGCACCCACTTGAAGGAGCTCAGCCATTTGTAACTACACTCCAGGGGATCTGACCTCTCTGGCCTCCAAGAGCACCTGCACTCACACGAACATACTCACACAGACGCACAGACCCACACATAATTAGAAATAATACAGATACGTCTTTAAAAAGTAAAATCACTATTTAATGGTTAATTGACTGATTGTATTTTCACACATAGATATTGTGTGCTAAACACGTAGTCCCCAAGCCCCTCCCTCCTTTTTCTCAACCCCTTCCTCAGTTAGACTCCTTTGACTCCCTAAACAATTTACTTCTACTTTCATGTAACATGTACATACACGATTTTCTGTATCTATATAAAATCTAGGAACCGCAAATGAGAGAGAACATGGTATTTGTCATTTTGAGACCGAACAGCCAGTTTATCTTTCTGTTTATCTTTCACTTGAGCTTAAAGAACAAGCACGTTTCTCCTCTTCAGCCTCTTTGGCATCAGAAGCTTTTTTTTTTTTTAAATAAAAATCTTTAATTTTTAGTTTTAAAAAAAAAAGAACAAAGCCAAACTCTTTGAGGCCAGCCTGGTCTGCATAGTGAGCTCTGGGAGAGTCAGGTCTGCATAGAGACTCTGTCTTGAAAAACAAAACCAGCGAAGCAAAAAACCCAGACTCTTTTTTTTTTTTCCTAAAATAATCATGGTTAGCATAGAAAAATGGGTATATATCTTCAAAGTATTTCACATTTCCCTTTAAAGGAAATGGCTTTTTAGGATATAAATATTTAGGATTTTAAAAATCAATGTAGCATAAATCAAAGAAATCCATTCAAACTTCAGGCCCCTCCCCTCTGTTGTATAAATGTACCATGTCTCTTCTTTACCCCTTCATTCCATTGACAGGCGTATAGCTGTTTCCAATTTCTAGCTATTATGAATGGAGCAGCAATGAGCATGGTTGAGCAATTGTCTCTGTAGAAGGAAGTAGAGTCCTTTGAATATGTAGCCAGGAATGGTATAACTGGATCTTGAGGTACATGAAATCTTCTATGTAGTGGGGGCTGGCCGTAAACTTCTGCTCCTCCTAATTATACTTCCCAGTTATTAGATGACAGGAATGTGCCAGCAGTCCTGATGCTTGAAATGTCACCATGGTATTTAAGGGCTCTACACCAAATCAGGCTGCTCAGAGGGCTCACTTCTCCCCATTTCTTCTGATTCGAAGAAGCATGATGTGGAGAAAGGGAACCCCCAAAACACTTGGGACTGTAAACTGGCAGAAACACTACACAAAGCAGTGTGGAGTTTCCTCGTAAAACGAAAAGAAGAATACTATATGCTCCAATAACCCCAACTCTCTGTGTGTAGCCAATTGTGATATATGGAAGTGAGCCAGTTATGTCTTATGTCCACTGTGGCATTAATCTAGACAGAGAGACAATGAGTCAGTGGATTATTGGATGAAGGATTTGTGTTATATACATATGCACATCCATATGCCTATACATGTATGTATGTGGTGGAGTATTATTCAGTCTTTAAAAAGGAAGAGGTTGCCAATCAGTGGTACAGCAGTTGCCTAGCATGAATAGAGCCCCAGCTCGATTCTTGACACAACAGAAAGGGAAGGAGATCTTGATTTTCAGAGAGGATGAAGCTAGGTTCTAACTAAAATAAGTCAGCAAGAAAAGTAGCCTGTGAATTACAAATGGGATCCTTAAAACAAGTAAAATTACTGTGGAAGTAAAATAAAACAGTGCTAGCAGAGGTAGGACCCTGAAGGAAAGCAGCTTTGAGAAGAGAATGGTGAGTTGAAGCTCAAAGGTAATAAAGTACAGTTGAGTTCTATAAGAAAATGGAGTCCTAGCTTGGAGGTGGTGGCACACGCCTTTAATCCCAGCCTTCAGGAGGCAGAGGCAGGCGGATCTCTGTGAGTTCGAGGCCAGCCTGGTCTACAGAGTGAGTTATAGGTCACCCAGAGCTACAGGTTGAGAGTTGGAGAAAGAGAGGTGGGAGAGAGGAGGAGGAGGAGGAAGAAGAAGAGGAGGAGGAGGGAGAGCTGGGGGGGAGAGAAGGAGAGGAAGGAAGGGAAAGGAAAGGGAAGAATAAACACAGTTATATGCTAAGTATCATTTATTATTAGGCAAATACAAATTAAAAACCATAATGAGGGACAGCAAGATGGCTCAGTGTACAGGGGCACTTGTGTACAAGACTAACAATCAGACTTCAGTCCCTGGATCACATAGGAAGGCAGGAAAGAACTGACTCTCGAAAGTTGTTCTCTGCTCATACGTGTATGCCTTGGTGTGCATGAGCCTGCACTTAATGTTACAATAAATAAATGAACACATAAATAATAAAATAATGAACTAAACTAAAACCCCACAATGAGCTAGGTCTATGCATATTAATAGAACTGCTATATTTACAGAGAGAACTCCCATGTGTTGGTAAGGATGTGCCCAGCTGGCTTTTTTAATACATTTCTGGTGGGGAGACAAAATGGAGGAAACACAGGAAGCAAGCTTATTAACACCCTCTCCTTTTCGAGATCAGATCCAGTATGGACTTGAACTCA
>JAMJFZ010000320.1:11350000-11827500 GCA_026225945.1 Cricetomys ansorgei
GGATCATTTCACTTTTGCTGTTAACATTTCTTGTTCACAGTTCTCCCAATTGACTCTACCACCTCTTGACACACCAAGACCCCCATTCACCCATGCCAGTTGCTAAAATTGTCTGAAGGGTCAATTTGCATTGTAACTGAATTCATTAACAACAACAACAACAACAAAAGATCTTGTTAAATTTCTAGAAAAATCTCATTGGTTTTCCAGGAGGAATTCGTATCAGCTTCAAATGCAGTACTCTGGAATTCTGGACCACTTGCCTGGGTGTGGCCTAGGTCTGGTTCTTACCTGTGTTTTTAAAAGGATGCCATCCTCTTACCTTAGGGACAGGGTTCTTCATTCTTTTTGCAAATAAGAGAAGCAATGATTTATATTTATTACTTTTTTATATAATAAAAGCAGTGGTTTCTACTTATTTAAAGTAAAACGAAACAATTTGGGTAACCTTTCTGTAAAAACCTTTCTCTCATCATCAAGAATTTATCATCTCAACTCTTGTCTGCAAAGTCATACATTAGAAGTATGTTATAATTGTTACTAATCTTCCTTATTAACAAATGTAACGGATGCGTGTACAGCGCAGGAAACACTGGCCATCTGGACACAGCAGGGCCACTGACTAGCATGGCTGAATCACCATTATTGGAAGCTGGGTTTTGTGATGGAGAGAAAAGTCTGATTTTTTCATACTGAAGTGATAGAACTAAAACATGATCTTGATGTAATAAATGATGAGCACTTTTATCAAATACAAAATTCAGTTAGCTGTACTTACCAAATAGATTACGCTTTGAATTTACATTTCCAAACACACTGAGTTTTAAATGACCGTGTTTAGATTCTGATAGCTAATTAAATGTCTGAAGACGTGTCTTTCATCTCTTCGCCTCAAATAGAACAACGAGAATGAAACCGCCCTGCACTGTGCAGCTCAATACGGACACTCAGAAGTAGTTGCGGTGCTCCTAGAAGAGCTCACGGACCCTACGATTAGGAACAGCAAGCTTGAGACCCCGCTGGACTTGGCAGCGCTCTACGGACGGCTGAGAGTGGTGAAAATGATCATCACTGCACACCCGAACCTGATGAGCTGTAACACTCGGAAGCACACGCCGCTTCACCTTGCTGCCCGCAATGGTCACAAAGCGGTCGTCCAGGTGCTGCTGGAGGCCGGGATGGATGTGAGCTGTCAGGTGAGTCTTTAGCTGTGCGCTGTTAAGCGATGCTGCTTCATTGTGGGCTTTTAGGAACATGAGATTTAAAGCATAAGTTCTACCTTTATGATGATGGGGAGGTGCTGTGGGTTATTAGCAGGTGGAAGTTGTAGGTAGTATGGTGAGTAATTGTTTTATTTTTCCTGGTGTTTTACCTACAGCCTGATACAATTAGAAAGCCAGCAAGACTCAGTGAATGAGTTTAACATATTTATTTCATTCTTATTTATTTTATGTGTGTGAGTGTTTTGCCTGTGTGTTTGCACATGCCTGGTGTGGGTCATTGGGTCCCCAGGAACTGGTGTTATATATAGTATGAGCTGCCATATGGGGGCTAGGAACCAAACCTGGGTCCTCTGTGAGAGTAGAAAGAATTCTCAAAGGATGAGCCATCTCTCCAGCTTCAGCTCTGAATAGTTTTAGTGTATTTACAGTGTTTAACATACTGATCCATTTAGAATTCAGTGGTCCCAAATTTCCTATGGGGTGCAATATTATTAATTTCCAGAAAGGAGAGTAGGAATTAGACTCAGAGGTTTAAAATTTTTGTGTTAGACACAGCTGATAAAACCAGAATATGGGTTTAGTGGAGAGGGACATTTAATCTTTTAATCCAACAGCATAGCTTCTTTAGCAAAGGATCACATTGAAAGGCCTGTATGACAGTTAGGAAGGGATCACATCCAAGGGCCTGTATGAAGGGATCACATTCAGAGGCTTGTGTAATCCTGATGGAATGCAGAAAGAATGTTAGTCAGACTAATCCTATCCTCTGTGCTGATGCTAGGTGAAAGGGATTATTATTCTTTTGTGTACATGGCAGAGGACAGTTTATTCTTTGGTAATTCAAGCCCTAATCCTAGAGGGTTTCAGCCTCCATCCAGTCTAACCTTAAGCCTAGATCTAGAAAGCTTCAGCCTTGGTACAATATAATCTGCAAACCTAGAATGTTTCAGCCTCTGAGACTTACTACAAACTGAGCTCACTTTGACTGGCCTTTTTCTGAACTACTCTTTTCACTCTGAGCTGTACTGTGAACACTGAATTGTAACTCATAAACCATTTACTTCTGACTCTCCAATTATTCTGGACTGGCTCTGCTCTTCTTGACCTCTACTCTGCTTCCACATTTTGCTTCTACCCTGCTTCTCTCTCTGAGCTCCACTTCTACTGTCTGAGCTCTGCCTTTGTCTGAACTCACTCCTGTGAACCGACAGCCTCCTTTTATATCCTGAAAGTTGGGATTAAAGGCATATACTACTACTATTGCCTTTTGAGTTGGAATTAAAGGTGTGTATGAGATTAAAGGCATGTACTATATTGCCTAAAGCACAGAAATCCCATTCACCTAGCATCAGTACAAACAGAGGACAGGATTAGTTTGACTAACATTCTTTCTACATTCCCTTAGGATATATTGAAAAATGCAATTTGAGTGTTTAAAAAAGTTATTTTATGTGCTCAAATGTGTGTGTGTGTCAGAGAGAAAGAGAAAGAGAGAGAGGGAGAGAGGGAGAGAGCGATTATGAATGAATATCAATGAGTTACAGAAGTATGAGTGAAGATTATTTACAGGAACATGGGCAACTTAGTTGTAATCACACCACTGTTGAAAATGTCTCTTCTCCAAAAACCATCATTTGCCTATAAATCCTCAGGAAATAATGAGACTGTACCTCCCCCTTAGCAACTGTTAGCTGCCCATAAGTCTCCAAGGAAGTGCGGGACATTGTTAGCTCTTCCTCTATTCATGATTGGATGTGGACATGCCCAATCTTGTGTAGGCCTTGTGCAGGCAATCTCAGCAGCCATGTTTTCAAGATTGCAATGGCCATGCCATTCCCAGAGGACAATGACCCAGAACACCCGACCATTCCCTAGGCTCTTACATTCTTTCTTTACTCTCTGAAACCTCTAAAGGCTTTGAAGGGTGATATAAATGACCCATTTATGGCTGAGCAGTCAGCTATCACTTACTCTCAGCACTTTAGCCAGTTATAAGTCTCTGCAGTTACCACTGACAAGTGTAAAAAGGAAGCTTTTCTGACTAAGACTAACTAATGTACAGGCATAAGCATCATCATTATTTAGAAGGTACTTTGACCGGCACATCATGTCTATTTAGCAAAAGAGCAGTGGTAGTGTCTATGCTTGGGCCTGTTACTATACTTGCAGAACCAGGTATGAATTCCTGCCTGTGAACAGCCATAGAGAGGTTGGTTACCCCAAAACAGTCGCACCAGTGGGTACATCTTCCATGGAAGATAGCTCTTCCATCTGTCCACGGTGGATAGTCGTCTTAGTTATTTTTCCATTGCTGTGCTGGGACACCATCACCAAGGCAACTCAGAAAAAGCACTCATCGGGATATATACATTCAGAGGGTTGGTTTATTTCATGACCATCATGGTCTGGAGCACGGCAACAGGAAGGAGTGCATGGTGCTGGAGCAGAAGTTGAGAGTGTACATCTTGAGACAACAATTACAATGCAGAAAGAGGGGAGCTAACTAGGAATGGAGTGGATTTTTGAAACCTCAAAACCTGTCCCCATGACACATCTCCTCCAACAGAGCCACACCTCCTAATTCTTTCAAAACAGTTCCACCTACTGGGGTCCAATCATTCAAATACCTGAGGCTACAGGGATCGGGGTGCATTCTCATTCAAACCACCACAGTACAGCCTGCAGGGTCCACTTAGTGTGGACTTAGTGAGACTGTGAAAGACAATTTTCCTCTCACAGCCTGCTTAGCACCTTCTGGTACTATGAAGCTAACCAACAAGAAGGATGTTTCCAGCTCAGTTCTAGCTTTATTTCTAGATTTCTGCACCCAAAATACGTAGTGTCTGTTTTTGTTTTTTTTTCTTGTGTATTGTGCCAGTGGTAAATCAGATGCCTTTCTTTTTTAGAGGATGAGTGTGTACGTCATGTGAGGTGTTAGGCAAGATTTTTATGTATCTATCAAGTTCTACTGGGTTAATCTGGGCCACATGGCAGCACATGATTCTGAGAAATTCTAAGAAAGAAAGAGTAAGAAAATGCAGAAGGCTTCTTGAGACTTATGCTTTCTCATAGCACTTCGTTGCTCCTGCCATGTTTGATTGGCCAGAGCAAATTACAAAGGTGTCCTAAATTCTTTAAGTGGGAAAATGGTCTCTACCTGCAGATTAGAAGAGGACATGAATTACAAAAAGAGTTTATATATCCAAAAAGAAATAGGTGAGGCCAGTTTCACAGGTACTCGACACATTCCAGGTAGAACTAGTGTTCCAGTATGGAGTTACGAGGAATTGTACAGAAGTCCTTACAGGTTTCTCAGCTGTTAGAACTGTCGCTCCTGCACAGACCGCTTTATAACCAAGCATTCTCACCGTGGCTGGCATTAGTAAGCTACTGCTTGTTCATTACCAAGGTCTCTTCATGTTTTTACTAGATGACATGACTGGAAGGAGAAGAAAAGGTTAGATTACGTTTCATAAATGTATATTCATTTCTTGGGTGGGGGGGAGTACAAAAGCACTGTATTTTTACTTTTGGAAAATTAAACATGAAAATGCTATGTGTCCCAAACTTAGTAGAAGAGATAAAAAATGTGCAAGAAGAAGCTCTATATTTAACATCGAATGAATGCTAAAACAGAGAATTGTGGAGGCAGATACAGGCAAGGAAAGTATTAGTTTTCGTTAATAAGGAAAACTTGAGAAGCCACTAGTAGAAGTGATATTTGAAGAGAGTCTTGAATGTCCAGCAGGATTTTGAATTTTAGGTATGATTTAACTTGTGTGATATATATATATCTCACATATGTGATATATGTGATATATATTTTAGCTGGCTTGGAAGTGCTTAGAAATATTTAATCTGCGGTCCCAGTCTCTACTACCTTATGCCATCACCAGAGGCATTTATACTTGTCTTGTGATAGCATTTGGGTTTGTTATTGATTTGTCAGAGGAAAAGGATGATATACATATATTGCTATGCTAACTTGCTCAGAATCATCAGGCTAGTGCTGTACCAGGATAGGCACCAGTTGGTACTGATACAGCCTCTTCTATCGACATTCCATTTTACAAAGCATTCCAAGTAGTAGAACTGAGATCATATTTTAAAATATACTGCAATGAAATGAAGCCTCTGTCAGCTATGTGTGGCCTTGGGTATATGTCTGCTACTGTCATTTTGTTCATAGAAAATAGTATTGTTGGTGGGACATGGTGGTGCACACTGGAAATCTCAATACTTGGGAGGCCAAGGTAGAAAGATCCAAAGTTCAAGGTTAGCATAGCAAATTTAAGGTCAATACAAGCTATATATTGACATTCTGCCTCAAAAATTGAGGGGATAGCTTACTGCCTTAAAAATAATTTAGTTTTGTTTTATGTGTACTGTACTTTACCTGCATGTATGTCTGTGCATGTGCCAGCAGAGGGAACCAGATTCCCCTGGAATTGGAGTTATAGAGGATTGTGAGTTGCCATGTGTGTGTTGGAAACTGAACCTAGGTCCTCTGCAAAAGCAACTGGTTTTTAACTACTTTAATGATCTTTCCAGGCTCCACTTAATATCTTTTTTTTAAAATAAAGATTTAATTTTATTATTCAAATTAACCAAAATTTCCCATTGGATTCATTCCATTTTTTAAAAAAATATCAGATAATATTTGCTGGTGTGCTCACTGGCAGAGTGAACGTTAGCTGTTCATTACATTGCTGCAGTTAACCAGTTGAAAATTAGCAGTTTTAGAGCTGATTCATTTGGGTTGTGTGTGTTTGTTTTCTGTAACTTGTGTGTGTATGTGTGTACATGTGGTTTACATATGTGTCTGTGTGTGTATGGGTATACTGGCCTATGTATAGGCCAGAGGTTGATGCTGGCACATCTTCCTTAACTACTTCTTCACCACATCTTTTGAGACAGCACATCTTACTGAACCTGGAGCTTGCCATTTCAGCAGATTGGCTGGCCAATATGACCTATTTGTGTCCCTCCACATTGAGAGCTGGGGTCACCATCCCCAGTTTTTACATGTATGTCAAGGATCTGATCTCAGGTTCTCTTGCTTTTGCAGCAAACACTTTACCCACCGAGCCATCTTCCCAGCCCTTCCAAATGTATTTGAAAAGTAGCATTTATATTAGTATACTTTTTTCTGGATTTTTTTTTCTGTAGTTTTTTTCCTCTTTAAGCAATTCTAAATTACAGCACGTTTGAACTATTAGACAAAATACTTTGATTTCTGTTGGACTAAATTTCATGTAGGTTGACTACCTGTTATTTGAAATGATTAAGGATAGATGTACTTCATATGGCTTTGAGTCTTGGAACATTTGCATATCAATAATGAAATATTGGTGTATAGGACCAAAGGCCACGCATGAAGTTTATTTAAGTTCTGCATGCATTTATACACAGAGCCTGAAAGTAATTTCAAACTATTTCTCGCTTCCCTACATTTTGACTGTCACCTGTCATGAGGAAGCTGTAGAAGTTTCTATTTATGTCATCATGTCAATCTTCAACATTTTCAGATTTTGAAGTATTTCAGAGATTGAATTTTCATGTTAGGGCTGTCCAGCTTGTCTTATATTTTTTGAAAATGCTTTGGTCTTAAAAATTAATAATGAAGTTAGCCCTATTAAGAAAGTAGGGCTGGACTCACAAAATTTTATTAGAATTATCATTCTTTTCTGTATATTTGTAATCCTGAGTTTTGGTAACTAGAAAGTAAAAGCCATGTATTATGTATTATAACTGTACATCTTCCTTATACATTTCTTTTATTAAATCTTCAAGAGTTTAAGTACTAGCACAACATTAAAGCAATTAAATTTTATATGAATATCCAGTAAAATGCAAGTAAATTTGCCCAAAGTTAATAAACAAAAGTATAAGTTACCATACTGGGAGCTGTTGAAATGCAAAGCTGAATAAAGTACAGTTTGCCTTTTGCTCCTTTCCAGTGGCGGGGGACGCGGGGTAGTGCACATAACGGATATGTCCCAATTAAATGAACTTTTTATTCTCTAACTTCTCTAGATAACTTAAAAACCTTCTGTAGGTCTCAACACTTCTTTCTTTGCACTCTCTCTCTCTCCTTAATTTTATTTTTATTTCATTGAGAAAGAGGAAACAATCACAAATTATACTACTGTTAACATTTAAAAACTTGTATTTAGCATGTATGCGTATGCATGCGTGGACATCACGGCATGTGGGGAGGTCAGAGAACAGCTTGTGAGGAGTCAGTTCTCTCTTGTTTCCGTGTAGGTTCTGAGGATTGAACTCAGGCTGTCAGGTTTGGCAGCAAGCACTTTTATCCTCTGAACCATCTCCAAATGAATGCCTTGTCTTTAGGATAAGGTCAGTGCTTTAGCTTGTACATCTGCTTCTGCCTCTTCGTGTCTGCTGGGATGTGTGTGTGTGTGTGTGTGTGTGTGTGTGTGTATCAATAGTCCCTTTCTTTTTAACTTCGTTTCTCCTTCTCACCTGTATCAGTCACACAAGGACACAACAAAATTGTTAATATTATTTCTTATCTTTAAAAAAAAAAAAACCTTCATGATCTCATAATTCCTTTTAGTTGCCATTCTCTTACTGTGATTCTATTTCTATTTGTTTTGTGATTACTTTTAAAAACAAAATAACCCGAACTCAGTATTATTAGGTTACATAGCCCATATTTGCATTATAACTTCAACAGGAAAACACGAGTTCTAATATGTGTTTCTCAAGGACACAAATGATCTTACCTCAGTTTAGCAGCGCGGAATCAACTCAACATGGCCGCAAGTGATTAAGAACAAGTAACCGACAATTTCGAGGATCTAAAAGACCGAAATGGAAGCTGGAAGCATAGAAAGACATTAGTAGGTTCTCACGTGATTACGTAATGAGGAAAGACTTAAAAATCACGTTGGCCGCTAACTTAAGGCACTGTCAGCAGCACAGAGAACAAGTCATGTAGCGATGCCATCTTCTTAGTGGTTTCCACGTAAAACATGCAAGGGTCTGCAAATTCTTATGGTAGAAGGCATAGAAAAGGAGGAGCCGGAAATGCAGCCTCTCCCTTCCTCATTCCCTATTTGCCTGCTCCAGTTTTTCTGATCTCTACCCATCAATACCCCACGACTTTGGACTCGAACATCTTTCCCTTTTTGTCTGTTCTTATTTCTTTGTTGATCTCATTTGGTCTCTTTAGCTGCAAATGGCATATTCATTTGATACCTGCCAAGTTTCTTTCTTATCTATCTATCATCTATCTATCTATCTATCTATCTATCAATCATCTATTTATCTATCATCTATCTATCATGTATCTATCTATCATCTATCTATCATCTATCTATCATGTATCTATCTATCATCTATCTATCATCTATCTATCATCTATCTATCTATCTATCTATCATCTATCTATCTATCATCTATCTATCTATCATCCATCTATCATCTATCATCTATCTATCATCCATCTATCTATCATCTATCTATCTATCATCCATCTATCTATCTATCATCTATCATCTATCATCTATCTATCTATCATCTATCATCTATCATCTATCATCTATCTATCATCTATTTATCTATCATCTATCATCCATCTATATATCTATCATCTATCTATCTATCATCTATCTATCTATCATCTATCTATCTATCATCTATCATCTATCTATCATCTATTTATCTATCATCTATCTATCATCCATCTAGCTATCTATCATCTATCTATCTATCATCTATCTATCATCTATCTATCATCTATCTATCGATCTATCTATCATCTATCTATCTATCATCCATCTAGCTATCTATCATCTATCTATCTATCATCTATCTATCTATCTATCATCTATCTATGTATCATCTATCTATCATCTATCTATCATCCATCTATCTATCTATCATGTATCATCTATCTATCTATCATGTATCATCTATCATCTATCATCTATTTATCTATCATCTATCATCTATCTATCTATCTATCATCCATCTAGCTATCTATCATCTATCTATCTATCTATCTATCTATCATCTATCTATCTATCTATCTATCATCTATCTATCATCTATCTGTCTGTCATCTATCATCTATCTATCTATCTATCTATCTATCTATCTATCTATCTATCATCAAAGAACAGCTTCCTTAATAAAACTATGTTAAGCTAAGATTCTGAATATAATGTAGTTGATGCATCTCAAGGTAAACCCTTCAGACTCTCGGGACTTTTTAGAAGTTGGGATTCTTAGACTCATCTCTGATCTTCTGGCCACTGAAGTGGAAACTGGGAATGGGGTCTAGAAGTCTAATGACGTTCTTCTTCTCTGCCTTCCTATATTTATCTTCTTTCCTTCCTTCCTTCTTCCTTCCTTCCCTGTTCTTGTCTTTCTTGTCTTTTTGATTTTTTTCTTTTATTATTGTTATTTTATGTGTATGAGTGTTTTGCTTGTTTGTGTGTCTTGTGCCCGAGGAACACTGAAGGGGCCATCAGATGCCCTGGAATCGGAGTTATAAGGGTTGTGAGCCACCGTGTGGGTACCGGTAATCGAACCTGGGTTATCTGGAAGAGTAGCCAGCGTTCTTAACTCACTCAGCCATCATCTTTCCAGTCCCATTGTCTTTTTTGTTCGTTTGTTTGTTTTAGATATAAGGTCACAGGTCATACTGTGTGTCCCAAACTGGCCTTGAGCTCACTATGTAGCACAGGCTGCCTTTGAACTTGGGGCGATTCTTTTCTCAAAACTCATATTGAGTTTTCCCAAATGCTGGGATGACAGGAATGTGTCACTATGCAAGGCTAGAATTGGTTTTCCAGAGTTCCCTTAGTGATTATGGTTCATGTGAACCATTGAGAACAAGGAGTTGAGAGTTACGCAGATCTAGAGTTGGGAGTTGGATTAGCCTGTAAGGGATGAACCTTTGAGATCCCTGTGTAGAACAGCAGAGAACAGCGCTGATAAAGAATGAGGTCAGTGTGCCTGGAGCACAGCGCCTGGGTCAGCCAGAGGCTTAGGTGTACAGGAGAGTGTACGCGGAGGGAAATTCATTATAAATGCTTATTTACATATTTGTCTTCTTAAATGCATTGGGAACATGCAAGGTCCAGGATGGCAGTTCCGTGTTTAGAGCTCCTTTCACTTCGCGGGCACGTAACCATGTTTGATAGACGCTCGCTGGCTGAGCGAGTGCACGGATGCAGTAAGCATTAGCATTCTTAGTTGATGCTTGAGCACAACTGAGGCAAAGAGAAGGTGAGTTACTTCCTGAACAAGTCAGATGACATTTCAGAAGCAGAGGTGCTTTCCAAACACGGGTCTCCGGACTTTGTTCCTGGAACTAACTGCCCTCTCCCTCCCCCACTCCCTCCCCCTCCCCACCCCCACCCCCCTGCTTCTCCAACACAGTGCTAGGATTATTCCAAATCTGTATGAAATGCCTCGGATGCTTTCGGATCTGTGGAAATTCCAAACGCAGCCATGCCTTTTCTTTTCCTTTTCTTTTCAGACAGAAAAGGGGAGTGCTCTTCACGAAGCAGCTTTGTTCGGGAAGGTGGATGTGGTACGAGTTCTGTTAGAAACAGGTAGCTATCATGGTTCTCCATGGAGCCTGTCCTGCCAGGTACTATGGCCATTTCAGGGTTAGTGGAGGAAAATGGCAGCTTTCTTCACAATGATCCTTTCCTCCAAGTTGCAGATAGGTATTCATATCATGTAGAACCGGGCCTTGATGTTTCCATAGAATTGATATAAATATTTATGTGAGCTGGAAAAACTACCAAGAGGGAAAGGAAGCTCTCTGTTTTCTGCAAGATGGAGGGACACACCCTTGAGGAATTATAATGGCTGGATGGTCTCTTGGTCTTTTACCTTGTGACCTGTGGCCAACAGAGATTTGAGTTCCTGCTCCTTAAGGCAAATTCTCTTTCAGTTACTCATCAGCTGAGTAGCTCTTGTTCATTGGCTACAGAGGCTTATTTTTAAAAGGAATATTTTAGAGGGACTATTTTGAAGGAAAGACAAAGGTAGGCTTACTTACCTTCTATGGGTATTCCGATCAAAATGAGATAAAGTTGAAATTGAGGTCAGATTTTTAAGAATTGGAAGACATGAGTACAAATTATTACCGGACACAGCTTGTGTAAGCTGTGTTCTGTACTCTGGTGTGTTTAATTTGCTTTGTAAAAGAGAAGCACGGGCACACTATTGTGTTGTGCTATCCTGCTTTCACTGTGTTAACATTACATGTTTTTTTAACTTTGACATGCAGCAGCACAGTGATAGAATAAGTGACCCAAAACAACCAGTTAATTATACACTACCTGTATATTTTCACATAAACGTAAGCAAGTATTCAATAATCCCATAGCGAGCTAACATCTCGGATACAATCCTTTACACTGGCTTTGTTTGCAGTCAGGTATGTGGAAAGTCCATAAAGTATAGTAGAGTCGTGGAAACTGATCGCTGCATTAAAATAAACCATTTAGTCTGACACAGAATTTTGGTACTAAAATAATAACAGTTGTTTTAGCCACACAGTTCAGTAAGTTTGCTTAAATTGCTGATGAGTGGGGCTGGCATTGGAGATAGTCTGAAATAGACAAGTGTCGGGAGTATCTGGAGGCACAGTTTTTAGACACTTGAACTAATTTTACTTTCCCAGATTTGCTAATACTGAATATTCTAAGAGCGTTCTTACATTACACTATGTATGGTTACCATTTATCAAAGTTTTAAAATTGTATTATACAGAATGTGTAAATCATCTGGCCATTACATTTTAGGATTTCAAGTTATAAGTGAAAAATGTTTTTCACTTTGATAGTGTATTATTTATTTAGTTTACAAGCTACAACCCAAAAGGGACCCAGGGGTCCGGAAAAGCAATCTTCTTTATTGTGTCAGAGAACTTTAAGAGTTGATTCAGTATCAAGAATGTTCTAAATGTTTAATAACATTAGGCCCCTGCCTTCTCTCTTACATGTGTAACTTAGTTTCTAAACCACCTTAAGTGCTTGGCCTATATGCGTATGAAATTAGAACAGTTATATATTGGCAGTATCATCTGAGGACACTCCAGTGGTACATCTAGTTTTTCTTTTTTCCTTCAGGAATTGATGCCAACATAAAGGACAGTTTAGGTAGGACTGTCTTAGACATTCTGAAAGAACATCCATCTCAGAAGTCGCTCCAGATTGCAACGCTCTTGCAAGGTAAACAATATTGAATGATGGATGACTTTGTCTTACAGCTAAGATTAAATTGATGCTGTCATAATTTTTATTTAGGGCTTTGAGTTATTGTTTAATTTTGAGTTAGCTCATTTTTTTTTTGCATTTTTTCCTATCATATTTTAAGCTAAATAATAATTCATTTAAGTGTTTTGGTTCTGTGTTTACTCAGTACTTAACAGGTTACTTATTTGCTACTTGATATAAAAATGTTTAAAAAGAACTCATGTAGTAAATATGGAGAGTGAAAGCTCGAGTTTAATAGGCTATCTGCATTGCTAACGACTAAATACTACCTTCTCTTTGGATCATACCTCCAAAGTTTTCAGAGATTTTCTATCATGTTGCCTGCTTTCTGTGACTATGAAGTTGCTAAGTTAGGTATCATTCCCCTTACACAGAAGGGACACTGAAGCTCTGATAGAAGTTTTTGCTTACTCTCCTACTTCTGTTCTGTGCTAAGTGGCAGAGACGGTACATGGATGCTGAGTTAACAGCAGCCCAAAGTGTAGCTGGCTGAAAGAATGCCAGTGATTTCTTATTGCAGTGTAGATTGGTCGCAATGATGAACAGAGGCGAGACAGCCTTCTTCATTATTAGCCGGGAAGCTGAAGAGCAGCATTGTTTTGCAGGAAGATATGCGAATGGAAGCCAGAGGGGTTGTGGATAGGTGCTGGGGTCAACAGAAGCCGAAATGGGAATTTAGAGTGCATGGGCATTATGTTCTCTTCTCAACTGGTTTCTAAAACCTACCCAGGAAGTTTAGGCCCCTGTACTTTTGCTGTCAGGAAAGAAGTTAATTGCAATGCAGAATACCTACTGATGATCCAGAGAATCCAAGTGTGACTTGTCATACTAATTTTGATAAAATCAAATTGAATGAAAATGAGAAAGAAAAGTGGCACACTTTCTTTGGATCCATCTTATACCCTTGGGGCACTTGTATCTCAGGCTAGACTTTTGCCTTTAACTGAACTTTAAAAAACTTTGGAGAGAGTAAAATAACATTTTTTTTTTCTACGAAAGGGGGGCAAGATATAATTTTTGGATTTTTAAAAACCTATGATACTGGTTCATTGCGATAAAAATATTCTGTAGGAGCAAACTGTCTGCTCCCTTATCGGCCAGGGTTGATTAGGTGTGTGAATTTGCATTAGGACATATTAGGATATCTTCGAATATCTCCTGTGATTGGAAAAAACCTTATATTCTTTCCTTTCTTGGATGCACTTTTTAAATTTAATAAAAAGGTTGGTGTTGAAATAAAGCTAATTTATCATAGGTATAATTATAAATTATAAGTTTTTATCACTATTCAATTTACATAATTGCTGCATGCTTTAGAAATTTCAGGATATAATTCTGTAGGTTGCTCTCTTCCCCTAGTAGAATTTGCTTTGTAGAATTTTCCTTTGATCTAAATTGTGCTAATGGTACAGGGACACAACTGGCTGACATTACAATACAAACTTTCATAAATGGATTCTTATGAAATAGATTCTTCCTGAACAAAGAATACAAGCAAAGGATCCCAATGGGGGAAGATCTGATTCCATCCATTAGAAGAAGGCTATAAACCAGCCCTGTATGGGCTGAATACTTTTGATGTATAGCAGACATGTTTTCTTTAGATCACATGTATCTTACCAGCACTGTTTCCATAAAAATCAAATTAGCTCTTAACATTTAACAATATCTAGAAACATAGCTGAATCTTCAGAATTTTGGAATCTGTGAGAAATGCAGGCTTCCATCTTATATAATTGGTGAACTTTTAGATGGAGCACCTGCTCTCGTTTAAAAATGTTCTGTACACGGCCTGTTCCTCTTCTGACGTCCAGGCTGAATGTTCTCTGACATTTGTTCCTGTATTCAGTGTGGTTGTCCTTATGATTAAGACAAAAGTGACATGTTTTCATGTCCCTTGTCTGTCTGGCTCTACCGCTCACTGGCAGAACAAGTTAATAACACTCCTCTTTTAAATTGTCACCTTTAAAATTGAGACCGAGCTGAGTGTCGCAGCCATGCCTGCACTCTCCGAACTCATGAAGCTATGCCAGGAGGGTCACAAGTTCAAGGCTAACCTGAGCTACATAATCAGTCCTTGTTTCAAATTTCAAATACAACAGTAACTTCCCCAACCCCCTCTCTCATACACACACACACACACACACACACACACACACACACACACACACACACACACACTCTGAGCTAGCAATGGTGAATGCGACAGTTTTGTAAGGATTAAGCAGGTTAGCTTATATCAAGTATTTAGAGCCATGCTGCTAAAAAAAAGTGAAAGCTAGGTTGAATGCAGGACATTATTTCAAAAGTAATGGGAGTGAATATTTTTTTCTGTATATAAATAAAATCCAGCGTGAATCTTATTCTTATCTTTTAAGGTCACAGCACCACTCACAGCACCACTCTTCGCCCCATTTCATTCGCTTCTGTTACCCAAGTGGTTGGTTAAGTTCATCCGAATTGAACACCTCTGTTTTAGTGATCTATTCAGAACTTCTTTTGGGGGAATGTTAAGCTGTCAAGTAGAAAATATTTAGCAAGAGTAAGGAGGTGCTCGTGTCTTCAACAGACATGTTTACTTTTAAGGAAGCACAAGGTTTTTACTTAAACATTTTATTAAGCTAACAGCTTATCATGAACTTCTTTGGGTCTGTTTCAATTTCCTTTTGTTCTTCTTAAGAAAAGATATACTTGTGATAGCTATTGATTTTTAACACACATGGATTCCACGTGCATAACCTCAGAAATGTCTGTTCACAGAATATTTAGAAGGCGTGGGAAGGTCAGCAGTCCTGGAAGAGCATGCACAGGAAGATACAACACAAGAGACACACCTTGCATCTCCTGCCGGGTCTCCTTCTCAAAAGACTAAAAGTGCGTAGCTAATTAAAGCCCTAGAAACAACACTAGACTTCTCTGGTCAAATTCGTCAAAGTGCATAAGAAGAGTTAACGGCAGTAAAAATGTCAAGTCTAGTCATTTGTTGCTTACACTTCGTATTTTAGATATTTATTTAGTTAATACTTACAGAGTTTCTGCTGTTTTTTGGGATTACTCATGGCAGAGACATAGGGAGAGATGACACAGAACGCTGGATTACATGCGGCACTGACATAAGCATCACGTGTAGCACTGACATAGGAATTTACATGGCACTGACATAGTTACTGCACACAGCATGGACAAAGGACAGTGACCAAAGTAATTAGCAGTCCCTACTGTAATAAAGCGTATATGGAATAGGAATTTGATTGTTTTCATAAATGTATGCTCTCTACCTTTATTGAGCTATATTTGACAAATAATAATTTTATATTGGCAGCATATAATGTTAAGTTTTGACACACACACAATGCGACTTGACTGTCACATTCAAACTCACAAATGTGTCACGTTGCATAATTACAACTTTTTGGTGGTAAAAACAATATCACGAGTCTTGGGGAATTCAGGGATACAATACAGTATTTTTAACCACATCCAACTGCACCGACTGTACATTAGATTTCCTGAGTTTATTCATTCTCTCATAACTGAAATTTTGAACACTTTAATTGCTGTCTCCAGTATGTCCTGCACTGCAGGACGCTGGTAACCACAGTTCCATTGTGTGCCTTTGTATGTTAACCTTTCTGTATTGAGCATGTACATGAGAATATGCAGTATTTGTTCATTTCGCCTCATTTGACTTCTAATTTCTTCAGTGTTTTCTCAAAAGAAAGGGTGCCCTCCTTTTAAGTGTTCATAATGGTCTATTATCTATTTGTATTTTCCCTTATCCATCCATCCACCCACCCATCCATCCATCCATCCATCCATTCATCCATTCAACAAAGGACACTTAGTCTTTTGCATCATATTTTAGCCACCCTAAATAGGGTTTCAGTTAAAATGAGGTTACATATGTTTCTCTTCAGGGTATTGAATTCATTTACCCAAGGGAAACACTGTGAATAGATTGCTGGTGCTGAAGAACACCGTGTTGTTTTCTACAGTGGCTTGTATATTCCCCCAGCAGTGCACAGGCTACCCCATACATTCCCACAGCAGTGCACAGGCTACCCCATACATTCCCACAGCAGTGCACAAGGTACCCTTTCCCCATACATTCCCCCAGCAGTGCACAGGGTACCCCATACATTCCCCCAGCAGTGCACAGGGTACCCCATACATTCCCACAGCAGTGCACAGGGTACCCTTTTCCCATACATTCCCCCAGCAGTGCACAGGGTACCCTTTCCCCATACATTCCCCCAGCAGTGCACAGGGTACCCCATACATTCTAGCAGTGCACAGGGTACCCTTCCCCATACATTCCCCCAGCAGTGCACAGGCTTCCCCAGCCTCGCCCACACTTGCGTCCTTTCATCATCTGGATAGTAGCCACGAGACATGGGAACTCTCTTTGTGGTTTTAATCCACAGATCCCTGATTGCCAGTCAGTGATGTCAAACATCTTTTTAATTGATCTGTTGTCCGATTGTATTTCTTTTTTGGAGAAATAAAAGTTGAAGTGCTTAGCCCACTTGTCACTTCAAGTGATTTGATTTTGTTTGGTTTTTTGAGTTGAGTTATTTACATATTTTAAATATTGATCCCTAGCACATCTATGATTTGTAAATACTTTCTTCCATTCAACAAGCTGGCTTTTCTCTGTGGATCGTTTCCTTGCTCCACAGAAGGATTTTTAGCTTGATAAAATATCACTCACCAACTTGGATTTTATTGCCCTATGCTTTTTTTTTTTTGTCTAAAAATAGTATTTTTCAGAAAAGGTCAGGAAGCTTTATGATTTTTTTCCTGAGGATTTTATGATTTTTTCTCATTAAAGTTTTGGTGAATTTCCAGTTAATGAAAGCATATGACGTGAGGTGCAGTTCATTGTAATTCCTCTAGACATGCATATGCAGTAATTCAGCATCCTCTTTGAAGATGCTTGTTGAAAATAAAAAAAAATAAGTTTTCAACATTATTTCAAGCTTGTTAATGGATCACTGGATTCTGTCAAGTGAAGTAAAATGCTGATAGAAAATGAAAAATTAAATCCAAGCGACTATTCATGGTGAAACTCTGGCCTAGTGTGAGGCCCTGAGGTAATTACCCATGCTGCTGCAGCAGGAGAAGAAGTCAAAACCCGCAATAAATAAACCTATAGAAACTATTCACTATCTACAGTTGAACTTTCAGTAGTGAGTTCTGTTTTGACAAAGGATAACTACAGTCAGCATTGGAACTGCCTTTGTCTGTTAGGGTGTTCATGTTAATTATACTTAGTATCTTGCTTCTGTCGGACGTTTCTGACTACTTACTTATTGTGTTTTGTCTTCTATCAACCCAGTGGTCTCAATTATATTATTCAGCATTACACTTTAGCAACAGTGTTTCTTGCAACATCTGAAAAAATTGTTTTCTTGTAGGTGAAACTGTCACTGGAGAGCTATCAAAACTCCTGGATGAAATAAAACTCTGTCAAGAGAAGGATTATTCCTTTGAAGATTTGTGCCATACAATATCAGACCACTACTTAGATAATTTGAGCAAGATTTCAGAGGAAGAACTTGGGAAAAATGGAAGCCAGAGTGTAGTAAGTAAGGGGGGAATGAAGACACTGCGTCTGTCTTTACAGTTCATGCCCCAGGGGCATGGGATTTGTCTATTTATTAGATTTGCAGACTCAGCGATGATCGAGAGTAATCTCTGTATTAGTCTTTCTCTGTTGTTCATTGGGTTGCTCCCTGCAGTGTGCACAGAGGAAGGAATGCTGGGTAAGGACTGAAGGTGTAGCTCAGTGATAGAGCACTTGCTTAATGTGCAATTCTTCCAAAATATACTGATATTTTGTGGAGGTATCAGCGCTGTTAGACTTCCCTTTGTGACATGGGAGCTGCAGTTTCTTTTAACATGGACACTTAGTTTAACTGAGCATAATTATCTCGACTCCCAAAGAGGAAAACATTTCTTTTGTCTGTACTCCTCACATTCTCTATAACACCTCCTTAAAAACAAAGTTAGGGCCAAACCACATGCAGAGTTTTTCAATTACTCCAACAGTCAATGGCTAGACAGCCAGCATAATGTTTCCATGAGATGTCCGGGCATTCTCATTTGTGATCACAGAATCTAAAGCATTAGTTATATATTCTTGTTCAGGGCAGATTTTCATATCAAGAATAGCAAGGAGAATTGTAATTAGTAAGTTTTATATTATGATTTGTAAACCTACTGTTGACCTATGGAGGAAGGGTTCATAGTCTATAGACGTATTAAAGGAAGCAGATTGTTTGATATAAACTATTTACTCACTTTTAGGACTTAATTTGTTGGAGCAGCACTGCACTTTACTTAAGCGTGTATAATCAACTGTGATAAGTGTGCCATATTATTTTGAAAATTCAAAAAATATTTCTGAGTATGGTACCTGACCATTTTGGGAACATGCACTTCATTTAGTTCCTTAAAGTGAGGCATGACACTGTTTCTCCACGGAGCGCCTGCTGATCTAGTTCAATGGCTAAACTTACCTCCTAGCCCTACTTTTTTTTGTTGTTGTTCCAATTTTTTTTTCCTGTACTGTCGCATTATTGCCCTTTTTCCAGTTCATTACTAATAGCTTGAGTAATTATGCATGCACCACACTAAAAGCTTATAGGTTCTACAAAATGAAAATCTTCTATTAAAGAGACATTTATAGTAGTCAGCATAAAATTCCCCTTTAAAAGTCTAAAACAGATATGTGCTATATGAAAAGTGCAGATTATTATAGCTTAACATCTTCTGGAAACTAACTTACAACTTTAAACATAGTTGTACTACATAGTTAATATAGGATGTCTGGATTTTTACATCCATTTCTAAAAATTTGTATTAATTAGCAAATCCTATCTCCCTCCTTCCAAATCAACAGATTTCCACAAAGTCTTAATTTTCTAGGTCAATGGTTTCTGAAGAATTTTTGTTAAATATGTTTGTAAAAAACTTGAAGAAACATTCCTAACATGTTGGTCTATGTACATATATTATATATCAATATCTATCTGTCTACACACACATATACACACACACACACACACACACACACATACATACACACACATACATACACACACACACATACACACACCACATACTCTCCTAGTGCCACATATGTAAACTGTGAGAGATTTACTGCATAAGAAATCAAGAAATTCAGAGTTAGGAAAATAGGGTCAATGTAAAGCAGAAGTCCAAATTGTTTTTCTTTTACTCTATCTTGTGTGCCCTGGGTTCTGCATTCTCCTTGGAGAGTGTGGTATAAGCTTATACCTTTTATACAGGGATAACAGGGCCTCTTTACCAGATGACATACAGTTTGGAAAAGGTGGCTGCTATGTTTCGGCAACTGAACACTGAACTGTGGTAGTGGCAAGGGAGGAATTAATGCTGATAAGTTGGACTCAAGTCTTTCAAAGTTTGGCCCAGACATTCCCACATTCTGTGAGTGACAAATCATTATAATAGTATTCTTTTAAAGTACTGCCATGTATAAATACCAAAGGTTATATGAGGTCGAATATCAGATGATATATATAGGAGCAAGTAATTCTATTTATTTGTAATAGAATTTATCGAAGGGGTGGATGAGAAATAAGATTAGAAGGATGAATGAAGCTAGGTGGTGGGTGGTTTGAATTATCAGGCTAAGAATTTGGGGCAGGTAAACAGCATCATTGGAACTGGCCCTGTTGGAAGATGAATGTGATAGGAACTTGTTGTTGAATGTTTAAAAAGAAATCCAATTACAATGACCTTCTTTATATCCTACGTTTTATTTGTATTCATTCTGTTGGGTCTAATATTTGTTTCCACTTGTTGAAGTGTTTTCCCTTGATTATTACTGTGAGCTGTGCCCTCGTTATGCAAGCATATAATAAAATGCTTTTAGATTGCCTAATATAGGCAGCCATTGTCACATTTAAAATTATAGGTATATAAATGTGATATGCAAGACCATACAACTATGGTCAACTATGGACCTCAAATAGTTAAAAACTCCCAATTCAAGGTACCTTCAATCACTGTTTATAGAGCAAGACTAACATATAAAACAAATAAGTATATTATGAATTGATATTTAATAGGTGCTTGGTGTCTCCTATTCCAATGCTTTGTGTGATGTAAACCACTACTAAGCAATCCAAACAGTGGAATTATATGTTCTGGAAATGACTCAGCTGGCATGTGCCATACTGAGAACTGGGTATTTTAAATTCTCGCCTATATTTCTTATAATAAGTTACCCTGTGGCCAAAGAAACTTTAAAAAGTGAGCGATCAGAGATCTACAGGTGTTCACCAAAGGCTTCTTGATGTGGGTTAGGACTAAAATGGGCCCTGGAGAAGGAGAATCTGTGCCTCGTACTTATCTTGAAATGAATGAATGAGAGGGGTATACAGCCTGAAGAAATAATGTATGTGAAGGAGGTCAGAATCCATGTATAACTTGGAAAGAACGGTTAGCTATGATGGAAATAAAAGTTAGATAGTAATGATAAAACAACATTCATGGTAACTCTCTGAGGTACATAAATTATCTCTCCCATTTTACAGATGAGAAGCAAAGTCTCAGAAAGCTTTGGTGATCTTTCCCAAGTTCACATAGCCAGAATGCCTAGGTTCAGATCTTGGCTCTGAAGCTAAGATATGTATAGGTCATGTTGCACCTCACTCCCTGTATCATCAGGAAACAGGCAGATCCAGAGAATAATCTCTAGGGGAGGTTCCTTGAAGGTGACGTTTTGAAAAATAAAGGTGGCAGGTTTTTGGCTATTCTGGGGGTAGATTGTAATTCTCATTAATTGCTTTGTCATAGAGCAGCCAGGAAAGGCTTTAAAAAAATAAGTACTAATAGGTCAGGTTCCATGTTCCCTAAGTCAAAATCACTAAGTGATATGATGGTGCATTTAGGGTGCTGGAACAGGAAGATAAGAAGTTCAAGCCACCCTGGGCTATATAACAAACCTAAGGCCAGCCCTGGCCACATAGTTAGGACAGGTTGCTTTGGACATTTGTTGTTGTTTTAAAAACAAACAGACAAACAAAAAACAGGCGCACAGTTGATCTAGTGAACCAAAATCCTTATAAGCAAATTCAGGCCTAAAATGAGAGGAGAGCTTAGGTCCTGATAACACCACACAATTAGAACCTTTTTTCTTAGAACAAGTTAGAGCAAGTCTTGCAGATCTTGTAGTGGCTAACTCACTTCCTCAGTTCTCTAACACAAACATTTTTGTTTAAGAACTAGGGAATATCTTAGTTTTGACTTTTAAGCAAATTATTATACATTGCATAGCTTGAAGTCAAACGTTATTTCTCCCGGTTCTGGAGGCTGCAGGCAAAGCTAGCGTCTGCTAAGAGCCTGCCTTCTGTTTGTGGGTACACATCTTTGTCTTCTCACTGTTTCTCCGCATGACTGAGGATAGGGAGAAAAAAGCAAGCTCTTAGCTGGCTTTGCATGCAGGATTATTCTACCACTGATGGCTGTGCATTCAGCATCTGGATACCTCCCAGAGTCCCTCGCTTTACTCTCACTGAGGATTGGTTTATCAGTATATGTATCCAGAAGGGACAGAAATTTACTTCTTACCAGGAAGGTCTTTAGACCTTTGACAGTAGTCCAAACTTGCAATTATTCTTGTACCATATAGAAACTTCAATGATGAAAGGATTTTTGTTTGTTATTTATATATTTTCTAAATACAATCTAGTCTTAGATGTTCCCAACCATCGGACTTGTGGTGCATACTTTCAAAAGTAATTAGGAGATTATAAAATAAGAGGAAAATATGTTCTGTAATTTCATATCATTCATAAATGTATTTTGCATGTTAGTGATGTAGCTTGAACTTAAACTGTTTTAGCTGTTTTTCTTCTTGGTTCAATGCAGCTTTCACTTCCTATTCTCTTCCAATAGAGGGCACTCTGATCCAGGAGTTTAAGACACAAAATCACCTCTCTTATGTAAGAACTTTTAGTTTTTGAATCAGAGATGTTTGATTTTATTCGAACAATTTTACTATTATAAATGAATTAAAATTAGTTCCCTATTATTATTCATCTTAGAGCTTTTATATTTAATTTAAGACCAGGTCAAGTTAAAATTATATTTTGTCTTGCCTACATTTTAATTCAAAAGCCAATCTGTTCTGAATGCTCTTATAATATTCATATGAGACCGTTTTCCAAGTTGAGTCAGTACATTATATAATCTAGAATATGAGTTTTGAAAAAAATATCTGCATATTCTTTACCAACTCATGAACTTTACGGTTTTGAAAGACTGTAAAATAGATCTAAAAATGATCTACTGTCTTCATTTATTTTCCTAAGCCCTATTTTCATTTACTTTCTCCATTTACATAAACAATATGCATAGTTCTTAAACGTGCATGTGCCAGGCTGTAGGAATTCTGACATGATGTGAAGATGACAGCAGATTCAATTAGGAAAGCATTTCTCTTAAATTTTAATAGAAAAAGAGAGTTATTGCCTCATTAGCCTATGTTCAAAAGAACTAGATAAGGCAGTCAGGGGAAGACATGTTTTATTCCTTTTAACATCTGGACACAGTAGCCTCTGTCATTCCGTGTTTTCCAGGGATGTGCCAATATGGTCTGTATAATATCACTCAGCCGGTTCACATTCTTCCTATTACTTCACTTAGATTTCTGCCGCAGTATCTTCAATAACATGTCAGATTCTGAGGGGTGAGCTATTTTATTAGATTGCCTAAAAGCCAATTTGCTGGTCTTGGGGATACAGGTCAGTTGGTAAAGGGCTTGTGGCATAAAGATAAGGACCTGAGTTCCATCCCCAGAACCCTCGTGAGGAAAGCAAATCGGCAGGCATTGCTGAATGCTCTTATTACCAGTGCTAGAAAGACAGAGACTGGAGAGTCCCAAGGACCATGTTCATCTAGCTTAGCCTCTGAGCAAGCCCCTGGTCCCAGGGAGAGACTCTTTTTTCCAAAGGGGGATAACTCCTGAGGAATAACATTGTGGCTTGACCTCTGATCTCCACATGGGCATGTATACATGTGTGCTTGCACTCCCTCATATAGGTATACCTGCACACACACACACACACACACACACACACACACACACACACACACACACAAGCACATGCGGAACATATTCTGTTTCTGGAATGAAACTTACTTTCAAATGTATTCTAATGTGTTTTAGGAGACAGAGGTCTCAGTGGCTGTCAGGGGACTTTGTTTTGTGAGTTTCTGAAATGTAAATGAAGTACAGGGCTGTACCTAATTCTTTAACATATATTAATTTTCGATAGTGGTATTAAACCTTAAGTAGTGGCAACATAGACAATGGCCAGGAAAAATTCCCTAATGACAATTTATATCTTTATGCTTGAAAAAAGCTTGAGAGGTATGACCCAGAATTGCCATATATTTAGCCAGGTTTGGATTTTTTAAGCTTATTTTCTAGGAATTAAAATACATAGAAGTTAGAGTCTGCTATCCCGTATTAATAGCCCCCAAATGGTATCATTAAGCACATCTATGTATTAAGTATATAACGCATGCAAAGAAAAACCCGGAATCAGAATGATAAATTCCTGCCCCTGCTTTTACCTTAGTAAGAACATTTTCATGTTTGTAGCATTTCTAGGAAGATACCTCAGAAGAACAGACACTACAATAACCACCTTTCTGATCTTCCACCTCATGGTTCTTACCATTCGCAAGGTTTCTTGTTTTTCCTTTTGTCTTGTATGCATTGGCATATTACTTCTAATAGACTCTGTGATGAGAGGGTCTGTATTTGCTTTATCTCTCTAATTGCATCTTGCCTAGTGCAGTGTCTTTCATGTGGTGTGGTCTCTCAGTAAAGGGTAATTGAATGAAGACACATGAGTCAAACACTGTAAGTAGAAGAACTTCTGTTGTTAGTCATCACCAGTGGAAAACGTCTTTAATTATTTAGAGCACAGAATCCTCATCATCTTTCTTACGGAAGGACTAGTTTAGCCACTCAGAGTATGAGATTGTGAACTACACGGGCTTGGCTTTACGAGCCTGTGGTGCTGGTTTACGAGCAGGGTAGCCCTTGGAAATGATTTTATATTTCAAAAAGGTAATTTCTTTATCAGAAAATATTGTCATTGCCTTCTATCAGCCATATAAAAGAGCTGTTAAATCATCTTTTGTATTGTTAAAGATATCCCTGATCTTTATGTTTCATAGACTTTGACCTCTGGTTCAGATTTTTGAGTAGTTATTTCATACATTTGTGGAGGAATTTCTCTATGTATATACCAAGCATTCTGTTCTCGGGGTCACGCTTAGTATTTTACTTTGGAAAACATATAAGTCATGTCAGGTCTGTACATGGTAGGAAGAGCAAACGTGACAAATAATCTAACTTAGGTAAGAGATTAATACACTGAAATCCTTAGCTCAAAACAGGTGTGGAACCACTGAGAGTTAATATAATCCTATATTGCGGTTCCTGAAATATCAGTAGTATAAATAGGAGACGAGGGAGGTTTTGTTTAGGTGAGTAGTTCATGCAAAAAGCTTTGGCCAATGTATCACAAGCCTATGATTAACATTATAAGACCCCCATCTTTCCCTAGTATATTCAGAATTCACTCACCCTCAGCTTGTCATTATCCTTGTCCTCTTCCTAGCCAGACGTTCTTTCATTACCTCAGTTACTGTGAGGACCTCTCATCCTGCCCACTTACTTACAGGCTTTCCCCATTGTCTCCCGCTTTTCCTAAGTGCTGGTGCCCAGTGGGTATGTGTGCCCAACGTGCACTTGTGGTCAAGCATTCTCCTCAGACGCAGAGCTGATTCTCACTGCAAAAGCATAATGCCAACCTTTAACTGAGGCATTTAAGGCCAAGCAGTTTTAGCCGCTGCGTACATTTCTACCTTATCTCCTGGGAATATCCTATGTAAGTGCAGTGTTTCAGTAAAATGTGTCACTCAGAATCATACTTGCCTCTGCTTCCGTGTTCCCAGTATTTTATCTATATACAATTATTTTTCGTACCATCCCCACTTATTGCAACCATTCTTCCTAATGCCTTTTGTAATCCTTCTGTATTTAGTTCTGACACTTGGATAAAATATTATTATATTTTATTTATAGATCTGTTATATAAATTGTATACTCTTTATATTATTACCGTACGAGACTTCTGTTTTGACGTTGTTTTATAAGTTGCTCGAACACTGGGAAGTTGTTGATCTGTATGTGTGTTTCCTTAGCATAGGAATTCTCAGGCTTCGTGATTATTTATCTGATTTGTTGCTTTTCAAGTAATGAATGGCCCACATGCTTGTTTTGAGGGTAAAATGAAATACCCAATTAAATTATGTCACTGACTTCTTCACAGTATAAAATCATCAAGTCATATTTTATATAGTTATATATAACTTAGTGAAACCTTGTATTACAAATACTTTAATTATAAATAACATATATAAATGACTGTAAGGATATAAAATATTTTATTACTTATATTGTTAATTTCAGATTCATCAATGTATTATTAATTATTTCCTATCATTTTGTGCTGTTTTTGAAGCATTTTCTCAGCTAATCAGCGTCCTGAGTTTCCTCCCCAATTTGAATGGGTTTTCCACATTATGGTGCACCTCATTGTATTTTGTGTGTATGTTCTTTCTCATTCCGTAGCCTAGGCTAGTCCAAAACTTGCAGCATTCCTCCTGTGCTCCCCCAAGTGCTGTAACTACAAGAATGAGGCACTATGCCCAGCCTTGCTTGTTTAAAACATGTCTGAAATGAAACTATCTCTAAATATTATAATACTCTTATTAAGGTATCCAAAGCAGTAAAAATCTCCAATATATTTAAAATTTTTGTATTTTAAACTTTATGTGATTTTTAAAGTTAATTTGTATAATTTGCCATCAATTTTGGTTTACAGTTTTCTTCTTTTTAATTGATGAGTTGATTTTAAGCTTCCCTGTAAAAGAACTCCGCTAATATGATGACCTTGAAAAATCACTATTTTCTGTACTTGGTATAATTGTAATGTTTTCTTGGAAGTTTAGTAATAGTTGAACCTTCTAATTTCATCTTTTGGATTATGCCTATGGTAACTTTTTGACTACTTTAAGCTACTTTTCACAGTTACTTTGTTCATTTGCTGTAACACACCCTATTTGTAATTCTGTTTCAAGATGCACCTTTGGGAATTCTTAGTGCGGTTTTGGAACGAAGTCCCTGGACAGTTTGCCATTATGAAAGGATCTCATTTTACTGCCTGGCGCAGAAGGAAATCCACACTGAGCCTGAGCTCAGAAGCGTGTCATTGCGATAATCACTTACCGCTCTGTCCAGGGAAATGCTTTTCACCTTGAAGAGTAAATTAATTTCAGCAGAAGAGTAGAGTGACAATCCAAGGAAATGGATGAAATTGCTCATGCTTCTAACACATTTTGTCATGAGACCATTTAATCCATGACTAAAGATACTGGGATTCACTCAGCAAATAACAGCTGAAGACTCAGGACTGGATGGATGGAAGTCAGTAACAGCAAATGGGAGAAAGGAACCGTGTCGCCAGTGTGGTTCAATCTCGGGCTTAGATTTCTTTAAAGTAACTGTTACCTTCACTAGCTTTGCAGGATTTCTTATTTCAACCATCCGTATGTTTTAAATGCTCAAATGTTTTGTCTACACTTTCACAAGAGTTCCATTTAGTTGCTAGCTTCTAGTTCATGCTGTCAACTAATTAATAATGAGAATATAGCTATTAATGTAGTCAGAAGATGAGTAGTCAAGAAAATGAAGGTGGCAGGGCATGAAAGGCTATAAAATGAGCAAAAAGAGTGAACCAGAAAGAAGTCTGTGTCAGCAGCACCACTGCTTTGAAAAGGGAACGTGTCATGTCATGCCTGCTCCTGTCATCCACACTCGGTTGTTGAGTCTAATGCATTTCAGCATTGATAAGAAACTCTTACGTAGTTGGTGCTCCTTTCCCATCTCTGCAGTTATGTATGCTGCCCTCATCACTAGGCTCCTGAGTCCCTGCATTAAGAATTATCCCAATAAATAATACACATTTAACTCGGAGTTTGCATTCAGAGCATAGAAGACAAGAACTCGAATTCAAACAGAATTGTGTTTGAATCTCAGTTCTTTAGGTAAAGATTTCCCTTGTCTTCAGATTTATTTTTTTTAAATCTGAAAACAATAATTTTTTAATTATTTATTTTTTAAATTTTTTAATCTGAAAACAATAATAATTTTCAGGTTTATTCTGAAAATAAAGGTAAATACTTAAGAGTACTTCACAGTGGCTCCCACCACAGAGGAGCAAATGATAACTTACTGTTTATATTTTACCTATTCAGTCATATAGGTGTATTTTTCTATGTGTAATCGAAATGCACCCCACATTTTAGCTGAATTTTCCATCTGTCTTAGTTGCTCATTTCTTTTCCTATTTAGATATGCTTTTCTTCCTTATCATCTGCTTGTCTCTCACTCCGGAATCGTGTTTTTAGAATGTCTTTCTCATCTCAGCCTTCTGAACCAGTGTCTGGGGGGGCTTAGTTTTAATAAACTCCTTAGGTAAACTTTCTGCCTCAGTAGCCTGTGTGTGCTGCAATGTTTTTAAGTGTTGATTTCATAGATAGTCAGGTCTGGACACTAATTTTCTTCTTCCCTACATACTTCTCCAGTTTCAATCATGGTGTATGTAGTCGAACCCTTTAGAGTGCTTTCTTTCTCTTAATGCCCCCTGCTCATCTTCCTCATTTTCTCTTCCATTCACTTTCAAATAAAACCCTATAATAGCGTTGTAATTTTCTTATCTTTTCCAGGTGTCTGTCAGTGTTCTATCATTTGGTAAGGGTTTAGTATATAGTTTTTAAATTAATGATTTGTTCAGCTACTTTAAACTTTTGATATTTATGTCTTCCTTCCCATTCATTCTGTTATATTTTATAAGAACTGCTTTGTGCTCTCATAGTTATAGCCCTTAAAATGTTGAGCAATACCAAGTCAGCATATTTTCTCTAATGCTGTGTATCGAACTCAGGCTTCACTCTCAGCTTTAGCATAATCTTAAAAGTTTGCTTTGGCTCCTTAGCACGTTTTATGGGAGATAAGTAGAGTACCAAATGAGGACACAGAAAGAAAGATGTTCACAGAAATCAGGTGTGCTTCATGTTTACATGTGTTTAAGTATCTTTCCGTTGATGGTACTACCTCCCTACAGACTGTGGAACCACCAATACCTTATATACAGCGAAGTGTGTGTGTGTGTGTGTGTGTGTGTGTGTGTGTGTGTGTGTGTGTGTGTGTGTATACAGGAAGAAAGGGAGAGAAGAGGGGAAAACAATGTATAGCATTATTAGCGAGCACTAATATCTTTGGTCTTAAGCTTAAAACTCCCTAACTTTCTCTTATTTTTTGGAAGAAGTTGATATATTTAGTTTTGACGCTCTGACCATAAACATAGAAGAATTAGACTTTTTGTAGATACAGCAACGGCACAGTCCAAAGCATCAAAACTGTTTTGTTTGTAGATCAACTATGAGAAAGAATATTTTGATTGTATTCTTGTCTTAAAGCCAGATTTTTAATGTGTTCAGTCCATAGTCTGGAAGCATATGTACTTAACGTAGAGGTTCTAACTCACATGTAGTGATGGGATGGGTCAAGGAGGTCACTTGTTTCTTTGATGCAGCTGCTGAAGAAAGCCTCTCTGAGGAATGACGCATAAACCACAATTTGATCCATCACGGAGACAATATGCTCAAGGGAGTTGTTTTTAAGGAAGGAAGATTTACCTTGTCTCCTGTGGTAGACTGACTCTATTGCATTTGGGTCTGTGGTGAGGCACCAGAACATGGTGGAATTTGTGGCAGAAGAAGATGCTCGTCTCATGGCAGAAGAGAGATAGAGATGGAGGTGGAGGTGGAGGTGCAGAGAGAGAGAGAGAGAGAGAGAGAGAGAGAGAGAGAGGTAAAAGAGTCCAGAATGCAGTATCCATCCAAGGGTCTGGAGCTCACCCCATGAGTCAGTTTTCTCCCACGAGGTCCCACTTCCCTGTACAACCATCGTCTGTAGAGAAAAAAAAAAGGCCTTTCCCATGGGCCTTTGAGAATAATTCAGGTCTAGACTGTTAGAAAAATGGAAGGCACCAGTCATATTAAATATCAGGAAAAGAAAATTTGATTATAAACGAATACTCTATCTGACGATGGGTCAGGGGAGAACTTAGTATGTTCACGTATCAGGCAGAGGCCATTGGGGTAGGCTGAAGTTTAAGGACATCAGCAGAGATTAGAACAGAGTGAAGATAGCGACCCTGTCTCATAAAGCAAGGTGGGAGGCACTGAGGAAGATACCAGTGTTAACCTCTGGCCGCCACACACAGAGATACAGAATTTAGAAATCATTATGTGGAGTTTTGAGGTCATAAAAATTAGTGTGATTTTTCTCTCCTCTCACCTTCCCTTCCTCCTCCACCCTTTCCTTCTTTCTTTTCCTTCCCCCCTTCTTCACTTTTCCCTCTCTCTATCTCCCTTCAGCCTGAGTTTCTCCAGCTTCAGCATCCTGAGTAGCTGCAGTGGCAGACCTGAGCTCTGAGGCTCTCCTGACTTTTTCTTTCTTAACCAAAGGTTTTTTAAATCAGGGTGGCAGTATGATTTCATTTATGAGAGCAATGTTGACATGTGTGTGCCTCCTCAAAATTCTAATGCTAATAGTATCTTAATAGAATTTAGTGTTTGCCCAATATTTAGTGTTATGTCTCAGCAGCTTTTTCATATATATCTACTATGGGACAAGTTTGATGTCAGGTCTTAAGATATGAACCACAGGTGACAGGACCTATATCATACTATCATTTGAAACTGTAGTTTATCGACAAGCATAGACAAAAAGATAGGCAGTTATGAGATGGTATGATCAGTGTTGTGGCAAAAGAGATGCAGGGATTGTTAAAACACACGGGGAAGGTGCTTTATTAGTTACTTTTCCCACTGCTGTGATAAGATATCTGGCAAGAGCAACTTAGGAGAGAAAGGGCTTGTTCTGGCTCACAGTTTGAGGCTCATAGTCCATCATGGCATGGAAGTCATGCAGCAGGAGCTGAGGCATCTCCTTTATTATATCCAGTTGGAAGCACAGAGGGACGAGTGCTTGTGCTCCACTCCATTTCTCTGTTTGATTCAGTCTGGGACTCCAGCCCCTGGAATGGTGCCGCCCACATTTAGGATGGGTCTTCCGACCTCAGCTAGCCTAGTGTAGATAATCTCTCCCAGGCATGCACAGAGGCTGTGAGTGGCGACTTTAGGTTCTGTCAGGTTGATGATCTGTGTTAACAACTGTAGTACTAAACATTATTCGGGTGACCACGAGAAACTTCCTGAATTCACACTTGTTTTCTTCTTCAGTACTCCAGTGTCTACCAGGACAGTCTTACTGTTCCTGTTTCCATAGGTGATCCTTTCCACCTCACATTTCTTTGGAATTTAGCCTTTCCAGAGCATTGTTTTCTTCAGAGAGAACTGCTCTTTATTTTCAGGTCACATGCCAATCTTATTTATTTCTAAATCTACAATCCTGTTTCCAACTTGTCACTATCCTAGTTCCGTATTTCATTTTCCTGAAGTATAGGGTCAGATGTATAGTCATTTATAACTGTGTGAGAATTTCGTGCTGTAGAAGTCTGTTCCTTTCTCTGGGTTGTATAGTGTAACTGACTGTTACATTTTTTTTTTTTTTCATTTGTATGAAAATTTGCTTTTTGTCTTTATTAAGTGGTTCCATTATATATAATAATAATTAATATAATATATATTATATACATTGCATATAATGTGTATATAGAGAGAGTGGATACTTGTTTCAAAACAAATGCGTGATTTAAAATGAGTAGAAAATTAAAAATACAGAAGCCAAATATCCACTAAAACTCAAATTCGCATATTTTAATTCTATGATAACATGGATGAAGAACCATATTACATAATATTCTAAACTTCCTCATCCTTAGTATCATAATTTTTATATTTATTCTCTGAATAATTTTTCCATTTTGTCTGCATTTTAAGTATTGAAATAATAGTAGGTAATGTTTTTAATGTTTTCCTCACAATACATGCTTCTCTTGCTAGTCTGAAAGATTGTTTAGTTTTTGATCAGTAGAACTTACACTTTTTCTATTTTTTCCTTTATTGAAAATACATTTTTTTCTCACCTAATACATCTTGATTATGGTTTCTCCTGCCTCTACTTACATTTTGATGCATTAAGATCCTTCTATAATATTTATACTTATGTTAGTATAATAGCTTACTAGACACACAAGTATAAAGAACTAGAAAAATTCTTGTTAATCAAACAAGAACTAAATAAAAACACTTTGGGGGAGGAAATGATTTACTGTTGTCATCCAAAGTAATGAAAACTATTTGGAGCTAATACTAGGAACTTGGTGGTATTGGGGAAAAGGATTTTTGCTTGAACTTGAACTTGATAAGATTGTTAATATAACATTGTTTTGTTTTGGAGACTAAAGAAAATATTTACTATACTTAGCTATTAATTTAATCAGTGCCATTATTTGATGTTGACAGCATAAAGGCATCTCTACCAGTATATTGAAATGGCTGCTTATTCAGGAATAGGGGGAAAATAAGTTTATTAATTCATTCATTGATGTTGTGACTTCACAGAATAAGCTAGAGTATTCATAGCCCTGCTCTCCCCTCTCTCTCATTCTTTCTTTTCTCATTCTTTCTTTTCTGTTTGGAAGTGTCTCACTCTGCATTCCTGGCTGGCCCAGGACTCGTTGTGTTGACCGGGCTGGCCTTGAAGTTACAGTGCCTTTTGAGTGCTGGAATTAAATTTGAGCACCACCTCATTCAGCCAAGACCCTGCTTTGAAACCTAGAGTTCTACATGAGTTCTGTAAACTTGGGTGCAGATTCTGGAGTCTGTTTCTTTTTTTAAAAAATATTTATCGGTTTATCTATTTATTTATTTATCTTCCCTTGTATAATACATCTGACCCCCTCCTCCTCTCCCTCCACTCCTCTCAACTCCTCAATATTCCCTTTCCCCCAGACTTACCCACCTTCCTCCACCCCCATCTCTTCCCAGATGAGAGCAGTCCTTCCAGGGTGACCACTCACACATAACAAGATGGAATAGGGTGGGCACTAATCCCTGCATCAAGGGTGAATGAGGCAACTCAGCAGGAGGAAAAGGGTCTCAAGGACAGGCAAAAAGGTCAGAGACCTCCCCCTGCTTCCAGTGTGTAAGAGTTCTGTCAGAATACCAAGCCAGACAACTACAAGACAGATCTAAGGGACCCTTCAGGTTCCAAGTCTGCCGCTTCAGGCTCTGTGAGCTTACAAGAGTGCTAGGTCAGTTGTTCTGTAGAGTTTGTTCTCCTGGTGTCCTTAACTCCTCTGGTCCCTGCAGTCCCTCCCTCCTCTTGGGTTCCCTGAGCTCTGCGTGATGTTTGGCCCTGGGCCTCTGCATCTGTTCCCATCAGCTGTGGGAGAAGGCCTCTCTGATGAAGGATGGGCTAGGCACAGATTTATGAGCAGAGCAGGCTATCTTTAGAAATCATTTCAGGGCTCTCCACTCTCTAGTTCCTGGTGAGCCCTGCAGTAGCAGGCATGATTCGTCTCCCTTGGCACAGGGTTGTTTTGTCCTTCCATTGTCCCAGTGGCTCCTGTAGGGAGGATAGATTGAAGGTTTTGTGGCTAGAATGGTGTCCTCATCCCATCACTGGAAGCCCTGTCCAGTTACAGTAGGTAGCCTGTTCAGGCTCTCCACTCCCATGGCTAGAGGTCCTCACCAGGGTCTCCCTCTTCAATTCCAGAGTCTTTTCTTTTATTACTGGTACAATGGGAATAATCAGGCGTGTTGGAGAGCATACATTTCTAACCTTGCATGGATGAGAAATATGGTTCTGTATGGTTTCTTCAGCACATAATTCATTTAAAAGTTTAATAGGTGCAGAAAGATTATTACCCAAACATCCAATCCAGTGGAAATCAAGAGCAAAATAGTGGTTGAGAAGAAGAATCAAGGCAGATTGACCACTGGGAATTACATCAGCATTACTGTGTGCTTTTAGGAAAAAGTGGAATTATTTTGAGTGTTTTCACCACAAAAAAATGATAAATATTTCAAGAGAAACATGCTTACCCTGTTTCAAACATTGTACAATAAATATGTCCAGTTTTATATATCAGTTAATAATTATATATTTTAGATCAGTAGTTAAATTTTGTATTGTGAAGTTGACATAATTATTAAAGATGAATTTTCATTTTAGATGATAAATTATTCCTGATCTTTCCTTTGAATTCAGTTTTTGAAGCAACAAAAACGACAGATTATATTTTGTTAATTTTCCTAATCAAAATATAAATTGCTTTGTTATTTATTTTCACAATTTCATGTTTAGGCTCCTACTTACAATTAATTATTTAAAATACTCTCAGTACTTTCTGCCATATAGAGTGGAAGATTGAAACTCAATTGTAAGTTGCAAGCCTGGTGAGTCTTGAGTTTTGATAAAGGAAAGGCTGCACGGATAGAACCCTCAGTACATCGCCATTTATTAATATCGTTTATGGGCTGTTCCGTAGAACTCTGTCCTGTCAGTGACATCTGGGAAGAATACTGTAGCCTAAGATCAGATGAATGAGAACTGGACACGAACTTACACGAGGATTGCTGTTCTTATGCTTCTTATTAATTGGCTTGTTGTGTTTTATTACCAAGTGTCCTTAACATCAGTACCTTTGATCAGCTGGCCCTGTGTGGCTTGAGTGAACTAACAGTTGTGAACATTAGACATAGTTACCACGGACTGTCAGCGACTACTGCCACAGGGCTGGCAGTGTCCCCGTGAGCAACCCGTCAGCTAAGTGGCCAAGCTGAGCCCAACTTGTCTGATCTCAGCAGCACAGCGTGAGCTGCTGTCATGCATCTTTCCACGTTACTGTGTAAATGTTAGTTTTATGCTGTGAAAGGCGTTTGTTTGATAATAAGCTTTGTTCCTAATGTACTTTAGGCAGCAATTCCTTATGGTTGGTGACAAATGTTTTATCTACTAGAAAGACCCGTCGGAATAGAAATTGCAGAATAAATTCACAGAAAACTAAAGCTATTCAGCCCAAATGTACTTTATAGACACATGCAAGTTCTCATTTGTGTTAGAGGAAGGTTTACTGTCTTAACCTTCCTTTTCTCTTCTGCTGGTAGCCGGCTAAGTTAATCTTTGTGTTTGCTGTGCAGGAGACAGAACCCTTTGTTATAATACATATAGGTATTTGATAATAAACGTCTGCTTTGTAGAGAGACTCTGATAATCGTCATTTGCTAAAATTGAGTGCTTTCTTAGAAGAGGTTACTTAAATCAGACATTATCTGAATAATTAAGGCGGTTTCTGCCTACTAAGCTATAAATCAAGGAAAGCACTTAGAGGAAGCTGATAGAGTAGTATGAGGTCAAAAGAATTTGGTACCAAGGCTTCTTGGCAAATACAGGAAGACACTGACAACCATTGCTTGGAAAAGTACAAAGTTCTGAATGAAGGTAGGCTGGAAAGTAGGTGTTTATGTAGTAACCGAGAAAGCAATAAGAAAGGGAGAGTGCTAAGTGCTTGTTCGCTGCTGTGACTTCTACGAGCTGCGTAAACAGTGTAATAATTAGATGAAGAGCAGCATTCATCTCACTTGCCACGGTCCTTACCATGTTGTTCTCTAAGTTCAGTTACAATGAATGTCTAGATTTCAATGCATTCAACCTATATTGGAACATTTCCCCCCCTCAAAGCCAGCAGCAAATCTATGGTTTGTTCTGTGAGTTACTGAGTATTACAGCAAAGTGCATGAAGTACTTGTCGCAGTTGGAACAGCTTTGCTTTATGACACATAATTATTGGAGTATCTGCTTAGATACTTTCTTAGGCTATTTAAATTTTAATTTGATCAGTTACCTTTTCCAACTTGAAATACATATAAAATGAGGTTGTCTTCTAAGTAAATGCTTTTCCAAAAATCTCTCTTTTCCTACCTGTCACATAACTTCTGACTTCCTTAATTAGAAAAAAACTACTAAGTTAAATCTTTGAGAATTTTATACATATGTATAATGCATGGTGGTTACTCTCTTTCCCCTCCTACTCCTGTCAATCCCCCTCCTTCCTACCTCCCCATTCCAGATTCAGGACTTTTGGTTTTGCTTTGTGACCCATTTGGTTGAAATGGAGTCATCTGTGTGACCATTGGATTGGATTGAGGCTATCCGTAGTCACCAATGGGCATCTGACAGTGACTCCCCTTTCCCTGAATCTATTCATGAGGAAATAGTTCAATAAGAGATAGGGTTCTCCCAACCCCTCTTCCATCCTTGCCTGGCTAGTGATAGGCTCATTCTTGTGCAGAGCGGTTGCAGTCATCCATCGTTGTTAAGTGTTTATGATTGGGGCGGCTGCTTATTGCCTAGCAAATGGCCTCTCCAGCCTTTCCTTCTCCCTGTCTTCCAGATCTTCCAACCTTTCTGCTTCCTCTTCTGCAGTGTCCCCTGTGTCTGGGAAGGGAATGATAGAAATGTTCAGAAAAGGGCTGAACACTTAACCGTCACTTGTTCTCAGCACCTTATGCTCTCTTCCTTAATTTTTGTAATGAAAACTTAAGGTTATTTTCACCACTGTCATAATTTTATTACATCACAGATAACCATTTTTGTCTTTAAAGATACAAACACATTTGTCAGAGCCATTGGGAATGCCAAGATATAGAAGACCCAAAAGAAATTCAATTCATTCTTAGACCTACAAGAAATTCAGTTCTCAGTGTAATGGCATACACTCATATTAAATTCTTGTGGCCTGTTGTGAAGCTATAACAGCCCAATTCCATGTAGTTGTACTCTCTGGAGGGGATACCTGGATTGAAGAGAGATTGGGGTATTGAACAGCTTATTGGATATTTCTGAAGATATTTTTGCATTAATTTTTAAAAATAATGTCTGTCTGACAAAGGAGCACCTTTTGTGGCATGTACTTTTGTATTATGTGAATTTTTCAAGAAAAAATTTTAAGGCACCCCAGTTTAAGTGAGAAAGTAAAGAAATAATGACCTGTTGTCCAGATCAGCTTAGTGACAGGATTGTCCTGGTGCCACATCCAGCATGGTCGGCTTTCCAGCTCTTACAGACCATGCAGTGTGTTTATACTGGTTCATCAGCCACAGTGCTTGGATTTCTATTTCCCATGGTATGTTAATAAAGAATATCTGCGCCATAATGTCTAAATGCCCTATATGTTTTCAAGATTCCCTATACACTTCAAGGAAAATATTGATACAATGTTTTGATACATTTTAGTCTTTCTCTCCATGTAGGTATCTATTGAAATTGATGTTTCATGAGTAAAAGACCCCTAGTCTCTGACATGTTCTTTTCTTTTTTATTCTTATCTTATTTTTGAGGTTATAATACAATTACAGCATTTCAGCCTTCCATTCTATCCCTCCAAGCCACCCCACACACACTTTCATGCTTTCCTTCAGTAACAGGGCCTCTCTTTTCACTAATTGTTATTGAATGAATATATGTATATGTGTACATATATATTTCTAAATATTATGTATTGTGTTTATATAATGTTATATGTATGTATGTATGTGTGTATGTATGTATGTATGTATGTATGTATGTGTATGCTTTTAGCGCTGCTCATTTGGCACTGGATGACCAGTTGGTTGCTCTTCCCCAGGGAAGGGCTCCTCTCCTGTTTCCAGCTTTGCCCAGTTGCCACTAGTTCTTTGTGTCGGGTCGAAGCCTTATGAGCTTATCCACATTGGCACAACCACTGGTTTCATCCTTTTCAGCTCATTCGGCTCACATTTGGGTGGGCATGTTGGCAAGAATTTATAGTTCATCCTCTGATATGACCAGGAGACACTGTCTCACCGCTAAGCCCCCGATCCCCTGGCTTTTGCAGTCTTCCTGCCTCTTCTTCCACATTGTTGCTCCAGCCTTGGTGTGGGAGTGTTTTGCAGATATATCCGCTGGGACTAGGGCGCCACTCCTCTGCATTTTGATTGGTTCTGGCTTTATTTAGTGGACTCTGTCTTTTCTACTTGTAACAAAATTTTATCCTGTAAATATGAAGTGAAATAATATGGTAGAATCTTGGGGAAAATTTTTAAATTGGGTCTTGAAGACTGAAAAATTAATAATCAGCAAGTACTAGGAAGGTGACTGGGATATCTTATTTAGAGGAACAACTAAAGTGAAGGCCAGTACAGCTTGCAAGGATACTGAATGTGTGGGAGTATGAGCAGTAAATCCTCTCTTTGGTTCTTGTCTAGCTGGACTAAATTTTCCACTGTTAGTTTTTCAAGGCATTTCCTTCAGGAAACTCTTCTCCCCCTTGTTTGTCATCGAACACATGCCTTCTGTCAAATACTTCTCTGCCTGACTTGTCATGTAAACTTACACTGTACCTTGCCAATCCCTCGACTTCTGTGACTCCAACAACCTCTGGTTGTCAAACATCCCCAGATGCCTCATCAGCCACATCCTCACCTGAGCATTGTGTTTGTTACCCAAGCTCGCCCTGGGCGTACTTTCCTAGTTTAATCATGATTTCCATATCCAACCCCTCCTGCTGTCTTCACTTAATTCTTATCACGCGTATGTATGTATTATATAAGCTGAAAATCCTACAGTATGTAGTATAAAAATATGTTTTCCTTTCCCCATTATTTCCTTTTCTAAGTCTAAGTGATTTAACAAAGGTACCCCACCTCAGTGATTTGGTTGTTTCATCCAGTCCCTGATTTACATTTTCTCCCTGTGTTTTCATGGATATCTATCTTTATGTCACAGTTTAGTTTTGCTTATTCCCCATGATTGCTTCTGTTTCACTAGAATGGTGGTCTCTGTAACTTTCCTTGAAGCACGTATGTATGAGTTTATCAAGTTCTTCCGTTTCTTAGATCAGCTTGGTTTTATGGAATGCCGTTATTCTTGCATTGCTCTTTGGCTTGTGATCTCTGGTTGTGCTTTCTCATCAGGCAGCGTTTTTTCCTGTCCAGCTACTGTTTTAGCTCCCATGCCATGTTCAAGCCAGGAATAATGCTTCTGCTGGGTCTGATTCCTGCATTTACAAGGCGCTTCTTCATAATAGTATATTTATTATATTATATACTATACTATATATATATACTATATATATACTATATTATAAATATACTATTATGAAGAACATACTATAGATATATTATATATTATATATGTAGTATATATTTATATATAGTATAATTATTGTGATATTGTATATATTATTAATATAATTATTGGAATAGTAGCCCCTAATTTTTAACTAGTCAAGTATTATGTGTTAGATTGAGAGTATTCTTCATGGAACTTGGACTGGAATGGGAAAGAGGAAGAAAATATAATAAAAATGTAAAAGTATGATACAAGGTGATAAACACCATAGAGAAAATAAGGCATGTGAGGTTAAATGGCAAAATGGAAGGAGGGCTGGGCTAATAGGGTACACCGGGAAGGTCTAACAGGCAGAGGTTTGGCATCGTTTGTCTTATAGGACAGGAAAAGAAACAATTGTTTGAAACTTAAACTCCTACCAGCACCTATTTACGTGTTATTAATAGAAAATCGAGGCGTATGATGCTTAAATTGCTTCTAAGTTGGGGCCAGGCATGATTTGAATTAGCCTGTCTACTTGAGATGGCATTTAAAGAGCCAAGGATTTTTGGATAACATTGGTCTTGCCTTTGAGTAATACCTTCCCAGTTCTCTAAAACAAACACAAGTATTTGACCTAAAGTATTAATGTAAGTGAATATTAAAATCGAAGTTTCAAGTGAAGCCCAAGGAGAATTTGATACTATCTTCCTAAGTTATACAAAAGACCATAGTGATTTAGAATTTACAAAGTTAATGTATAATGGTTCAAACAGCATTTTCACCCTTAGAAGTCTTTGAAGATTAAAAAAAATGAAAGGAAAAATGTGGAAGTCGGGAAAGAAATTTTAGAGACAGATGTTAGAGCATGTGAATACCCATTCAAATTGTATGAGGGAAATAATGCCTGACCTTTGTCCGATACCTAGCTGAGGGTGGCCGTAGCTCCTGCGCAGAACTTTAGATGAGTAACTCAGAGGATCCAGGGAGCGGACACGTCATGTCTGCCTGGGCTCTCAGCCTTAGTACTAAGTTTTATCTCTAGCTCCTCCAGAGCCCGCTTACTGCAGCCTCATTCCTCTTGAGTCTGAGTTTGTGGGTTGCGGCTTGTTCTTATTCTGCCTGTTTTCCGGACAAATTGTTTCTTAACTAGTGAATCTTCCTTCAGTTAAGTCCTGTTTATGCTTAAGTATTCTAAACTTGAATTCTCTGGCAAAAGTTCTTTGATTTTTATAGTGTGAGAATGCCACACTAAGAATTGCTTCACGAATCTTATTAGTTGGGATCTTTGGGGATAAAGAAAACAGCTGTCCGCATTCAGCTGCCTTAGCCATTGTAGCTTTATTATAAAGAAAACGGTCGGTGGAAAGATCGTGACTCAGACTGAACAGTGACAGCAGATGACCAATATGGATGTGCTGTGTTGAAGAGGCAGAAATTCAAGACACTTTCAGATGGAGAGTGTGGCTAAGTGACCAAGTGAGCGTGGGGAAGTTAGGTGACGGGATTAAACGCGCCTTAGAAGGCTTCTGTATCATTGCTGGTAATACCACACAGGTGAGAATAATAGGAGCAGGAATTATTTGGGATTGAATAGTTAAATAAGCATGTTTATTTGGACATGTTGATTTGAAGGAGTCAAGTGAGCAGTATACCATAGTACAATGGGTTTTCACTGATACTGGCCTAGTCTCAGCCTCAGCATCCCATAACTATACAATCCCAGGGAATTACATATATTCTATGCCTTTGTGCATCCTAAGGAAAGAATAATTGTACCTAGTTGAGGGTTGTTGTCATTTAAAAATGAATATATGCTATCACCAGTATTTACTACTGTTGTTGTTATGTAGTAACTTGCAGTAAATGAGCTCTAATTATTAATATTACTAGAATGTCTATTTCCTTCTAGTTAGTATAGAAGTGGTGGGTTACAGATTGAAATTTATAAATTGTTAATCAATATCTGGAAACTGGATATAACAAAATGCATTTGAATGGCGAATATCACCCAGGGTAATTGAGTTTGGTAATATAAAGGGAAGAAGACATAAAGGCCTGGGACACTGAGAAGAACTTGAAGGAAGCTGAAAACAATCATGTAGGTAGGCAAAAAATGAAGAAGAAAATAGTAAAGGTGATTTTGAAGAAACCAAGAAGAAAATTCAAGGAATATCAGGCACAGGTTATGTTTTAGATAAGATAATAATCAATGTAGATTTGCAAGTCATAAAAATATAGTTCTGAAGAAGCTTAAAATTTGATAGATTGACTCAAGCAAGTAAAGCCAGTGTTTCTATACAGAGATATACAAATAAATTCAAGTAAAGGAAAATTGAAATGGGCCAAGGAAAGAGAGAAAAGATATATCCCAGGAGGATGGTGCTTAGTTGGAGTACTGGTGGAGGTTAGGTTTCTGCAACTAGGGTTTAAGAGAGGCGTGGCTAGTATTTCATAGTGGGAGGGCAATATAACGCCAAGCATCAATGCATTAAATGGCATAACTTATTCTGGGAAAGTATACATGCGTTGTATTAGTGTAATGAGGATGCAGAGGAGGTGCGGGGAGGTGATACGAGTCATCAGAGGGTCCCCCAAATGCTGTTTATTCCCTAGTAACACATTGTACCTTATTTTCTATGCACTGAATCACCACTGAATGCTCACTGAGGAATTTTAAGCATCAGGGAAAGATGCGGGGGGGGGGGGAGAAGATGAGGTATATGATGATATTTGCGTCTTAATTATTATTTTGGGGAGTGTCAAGGGTAGGATGAATGTGTGCTAGACTCACTGCCAAAAACAAAGTTGGCAGACTTTTTGAATAGCCCAACCAGGAGGGATTAAAGTAAGTACTAGGGGTAAAATATTGAAGATATTAAGAAGCTATGTGTGGTGAAGGAGAGAGAATAGAATTTTGCATTGAGTGGTTGAATGTGGTACCAATAACTGTAATAGAGAACAAATAGTGAGGAGCCATTAAGTGTGGGATGGGCTAGAGGGCTGGAGTGATGTATCCATGTCATGTAAAACTACAGAGAGTCTTGGATAGAATGTAGCTAAGAGGAGACTGTTGGGGGCATTTTGGAAACTGTTACTTGAAAGAAAAACTTTGGAAAGGCTTATAGAAAGTGTAACTTCATGGTGGTGCATTAAATAATGAATTGGAGGCAAGAAATTGAAAATAGCTCAAATAGGCTATTTTAGTAGTAAAGTCAAGGAGAGAGGCTAGTAGGTTGTGGAGCAATCAGGGTTGTAGGAAAGTGGTTTAAGATGTGGGAGAAGTGAGTATGTAGGCTTCCTGGTAGAGAGAAAAGGGGGCGATGTTAAACAGACAGAGATAAGATACAGGAAGGACAGAAGAGAAGCCAGGATGGAGGTGGAATTAGTCACCAAGACAGGGCAGTTAAAGGGGAATGAGAGCTGAAGACAGGTGTAAGGAAGAAGAGAAAAGTTGAGAATGTAATACCTCATGCAATATTCATTTTCAGAGAAGTTGGAGGCAGATCCCCTGGGAGGAGTGATGCTAAAATTAGCACTTATGTTAGTGACTAAAGTTTGGAACATTTGGGGAATTAGAAATGGAATCTGCTTGCATAAAAACAATATCGTGGAGCAGGATAAAGGGTCCTCTGTATTTAAACTATAACCTTGTGAATCACGTCAGTGTAGATTTTCAGCCATTGATGACTAGGAGTTGGGAGTAAACTGGGGATCATTTAGACATAGTTATGAAGATTGACAGGTTAGATGCAGAGAAAAGAGTATATAGAATTGACACATGTCCGTTAGTGTCTAGTAACAAGATCTTAAAACTTCAGAGAGTCTTGCTAACCAATGCTATCACTGTGGTCTGATAGGACATTACTTTCAAATGAAATCAATAAGTGGGGTAGAGTTTTCTTCCAAAAACACTGATTTAAATCCTCCATATAGGCAATAGAGCACAGTGAAGGAGAGGCTGAGTACTATTTATATGAAAACATCCTAAGATTAAGTTCTTTTTGGTAACTTAGTAAACCAAGAGACTTTGGGTAATGCAGTTACCCCCTGTCTTCAGCTCTGTCATCATGTAGGTTTTAAAATGTGGTCACCGTGGTCTCTCTTGAGACACTGTGATAATTAAGGAAATAGCACACAAAGTTTTTAGCTTAGTACTTAGAAGTATTTCCTCCACAAATGTTATCTGTATGTTCATCAGATCTTCCCAAAGACATGGTGTATGTAACGAACATGTATCAAATCCATTGTGTGTCATGGCAAGCTTTTAATTTTTTTTACTTAAAAGTGACTGGCTTTTCTGCAGCTCAGTCTTTGAGGCGAGCTCAAGTTTGTTCCTCATGTCTCGTTCCGTGGTCCCATCTAAAGAAACAGCATACATGAGTTGCGGGTGTTCTAGTGCGAGCCAAGTCGTACAGGCCTACTCACAACTATGCAGGCCTCTTGCATGATTGTATTTCATTGGACAGAGCAAGCCAAATGGCTAAGGGTGAAGACAATGGAGATGGGACATATACTCTGACCCAAATAATGCACACGGCTATAACACGTCAATACACATATAACGTCAACATTTCTCTCTCAAACGATATCCCGATCTAAGAGCATGATTGTTTTAAAAATCTCATTTTTACAAATCTGACATAAGAGACATGTATTTTATAATTCAATGAAAATAGTGACAAAGGACATTTTGAATCGATATATAACCTAATTTTAGACTTTTTGCTACCTAGTGCTTTGACATAATATATTCTAACTGAATGTCCCTAAAATATTTTCCTATTATACACCTATTGAATATAACTTTTTTATTATTCTTTAAAAAATTAGCAAGTTATTTTTACATAAAGTGATAGTGGTGAGCTGTGCACTTTTAGGGTACAGTTGATTGAAATTGACAAATGTGTGCTAATGTTAGTAATGTGTAAACACACTGTATATAGCAAAATATAAATAGTAGTATATGTCAAAACCAAAACTAGAATTATAGACTATTCCCATCATGCTCCTTGCAGTCAGTCCTGCCAATACTCTCACTCCTTTGTCATATCCAACAAAACCACGGATTCATTTACTATTATTATAATTTTGTCTTTAGGAATTTTATATAAATAGAATTGTTTTTTTTTTGTTCTTGGACTCTCTCACTGATGATGTTTATTCTTTCCTATTACCTAGTAGTGTTCCATTGTATGGATATACCACAACATGTCTACCCATTCATCTGTTGGTGGATGTTTGGGTTGTTTCTAGGTTTTGGCTAAATTAATAAAGCTATGAACATTTGCATGCAAGTCTTTGTGTTTTTATTTCTCTTGGGTAAGTGTGTAGGACTGGAATTGATGCATGGTATATTATTTTTATGTATAACTTTTTGAGGAATTGCAAAACTAATTTCCAAAGTGGCATTATTTCTTTTTAATAAGAAATCTATGCATATTTCAGTTTTTTTCATACCTTTGCTATGATACCACTGGACTTTTAAAGTTTAGCCATTCTAGTAGATGGCTAGTGCTAGTGCTCCCATTGTGATTTTAGTTTGTATTTCTCTGGAAATTAACTATTGAATATCATTTTACTTAGTAAATAATACTATCTGTATATCTTCTTTGTTGAAATGTCTGTTCTGACTTTTCTGTTTTTAACTAGATTGTATATATTCTTATTCAATTAAAAGAATATATATGTAAAATGAGCTTATCAGATTTATGGTTTATAAAGTTATTTTCCACTCTATAGCTTGCCTTTTAATTTTTTTAACAATATATTTTAAGGGACAAACTTTAAATTTTTTATGAGGTCCAATCTAATATTTATGTGTGTATATGTGTGTGTGTGAGAGAGAGAGAGACAGAGACAGAGACACTCTGAGACAGAAAAGAGAGAGACTCACATGCATTTCATGCATTTTGTGTCCCAAATAGGAACTATTTGCTTATTTCAGAATTATAGTTGCCAAGAGTTCTCCTATATTTTATTCTAGAACATATTTTAGGCTATGATCTATTTTGCTTTATTCTGTAGATGGTATATGAAAAGGTAGAGTTTCATTTCTTTTCATGCCCATTCTCTAGTCTTCAAGAAAGACTCAGTTTCTTTACCGAATTGCCGTCTTACCTGGAGGGGTTCCTGTCACGAGAGCTTGACAGACCTGATTCTCAGTAGAACCTATGTTTGGCAGACCCCAGCACCATTTACTGTGTCTGAGAATGTCCCTGAGAATACTTAAGTAATAGTTAAATGAAGAAACATTTGATTGAGAAAACCTTCATTTTTGTGGGACCATTGAGACTGTGAACTGATACTCCCTCTTCCTGTACCTACTCTGAACTCTATAAGATGGGAAATCCATTCCAGATACTATCAGCAGGAACACAGACCCCACCCTCCTCCCACCAGCTTCCAGTAGAGGCCTGTCCTCTGGGAGAGTCAGGGTATCAGCTTTTATCTATTATATCCCAGAAACCTGAGGATAAGACTGAGCTCCGAGCGAGTGTGGGTGACGTGTGGACTCTGTTTCCATCCAGTCCCCATTCATACTTTGCAAGGTCTGTCTTGGGTATGGAACTGCTGAGAGTCCTGGAAGCTTTGATTTGCCTTTCGTTGGCCTGGGTATTGGCATTGGCATTATGTTGGCATTCTGGGTATTGAAGGCACCCCTAAACCAGAGGATACTGTTCCCTGTCTACCCTCTCTAGCTCCCAATGGGCATTCAACTTCTAAAAAGCAGGTATTACTGAGAGAGAAGGTAAGCCATTGTCTCTATTCATAACAATACCATCTTGACTCAGAGAAGTTTAGCCTGAGGAGAAAACCAGAAAATCTGGGAAATCAGTAGCTTGAAGAAGCCACCTAAGGTCAGAACAAATCTCAGACATTGGTCCTTGGAAATCGCTCCTTCAAGGGAACTGAAATTTGTTGGATTAGTCTATGTAGCAGTTTAGGAACTCAGGTGTTGAAATAATACAAGGAGCCAGCAGTTATTGTAGCCGACCAGCTATGTCTGCTCAAAGACGGTGACAAAGTCTCGCTATGACCACCTTCCTAAGAGAGTCACAGTGGGGATACACATAAAAAATACAACCCATTGAGCAGCAGTGCTAGAGGCGTAGCACTTCAAGTAATAGACAGCCCAGCAGGCTTGTAAGCAACAGCAGGGCAGGACATGTTTACGCAGAGTTGCTCCAATGACTTATCTAAAACATCCAATTCATGAGGAAAAAGAAAAAAAAGATTACAGGACGTACAAAGAAACAGGATAAGCTGAACCATAAAATATAAATAAAAAGTGGGCAAAATAACTGCCTGAGAATGGTCATATTTCAGATTAGCCAAGACTTCAAAGTAGCTATTACAGACATGTTCAAAAACTTACAGTATAACCAAAGAAGAAAAGGTTTAGGATATCAGTTTTTGATCATGAGGACTGTCAATAAAGCCTGAAGAATCATTAAAAATACATAGAAATCTCTGGTTTTAGAAAGTATAAAAGCTAAAATGAAAAATTCACTTCTGGGGTCTCAACAGCCAGTTTGACTTATCAGAGGAAAAGAACCAGCGTACTTGAAGATAGGGTAGAAATGAAGCAGTTTGAAGATCAGGGAGAAAAAAAATGCAGAAAAGTGAGTGGATGCACAGAGAGATACAGACTGTTATTATGCACATAAGGCATGCTTGTGATGCTCTCTAAGCAGACGTTATAAGCTACAAAATTGCTGAAAACCAAAGTTGGAAAAAACTTGTTTTATAAAGTTGCTACATGCCTATTTTGATAACTACTAGATGTACATTTGAGTAGAATATGTATTCTTTAATTGCTGAATAGAGTGCAGCAGGAATGGTATAACGCAATGGATGGTATGGTAAGGCATAACAGCTAGAGAAACTGTAGCAAGAATTTCCCCAAATTTGATGAAAATTATTAACCCAAAGTTCCATGAAAGGGAATAAACCTTATTCAGAAAAAAATGTAAAACACCCCAAAGTCTGTTATAGTCAAATTTTTAAAACTGTGAGATCATGACAAACATTCATACAATATGAGAAAAATATTTAAGAGTTTCCATGACAGCAGAGATTGATCCCAGACTTCTTATCCCTTCTTACATCTTGCCAGCTCTGCAAGCCGATGGACTGTCAATAAAATGCAGAAACAGCTGTGGCTGTTGACCTAAACTTCCCTCCTTTTCTTCTAAAGCTAAGATCTAGCATCATGCATGCAAGGCTGGTCTTCAGCCACCAAACTACATCACCAGCACAATCTAGGCTTTTATATTCAGGATCTACTAAGTACAAAGACGAATAAAATCTTTGAATATAAAAATAATATAAGGGACTTATATTTTTCTTTAAAGATGTCTGTGTTTTGATTCCTAGAATCTGAAAATCTATTATAGCTTACATAGTGGAAGGGTTGTCACAGGTGTGCTTAAAAATTTCTGAGAAGGAGAAGTGTTCTCGCACAGACCCTCATGAGGAGGAAAATGAGAACTGGGGTTACAAAGGGTGGTGTTGGAGCTCCTGCAGTGCAGTTGGTTTGCTTGTGGTACTTATGTAAAGGACAATGCAGTGACTGAAGCCGAGGGAGCAAAAGAGAAGGATTGGTGGAAGTAGATGTCTGAGCAATGCTACCAGGAGCCATAGAATGTGGGCAGCCCTTTGAAGCTAGAAATGTCAAGGAATGAATTCTTTTCAAACACGCTCAGGAGGAAAGAATATATGACACCTTAATTCTAGCCTTGTAAGCCTTGTCAGACTCCTGATTTCCATAGGTGCATTTCAAATTCTTTTTGGATTTATAACCTGTACAACAATAAGATACATTTATAATATTTTAAGTCACTCATTGTATATTTAATAATGCAGAAATGAGGAACTCGTAAAAGCTTTGGTGTCCAGACATGAGCGTCTAACCTAACAAAAATGAAAAACTGTGGAAGTGGCACTGAAATATGGCAATAGAGACTAGAGTGATTTTGAGAAGCATGATTTTTTTTTTAAGGCCTAGATTTCTGTGACTAGATTGCCAAGGGAAGTGTGGCTAGTAGAGGCTTCAGCTGCAAAGGCTCAGAGGAAAATGATGACCATAGTAAAGAAACCCTATGTTGTCTTAGAGAATCATTATCAATGACCGTAGAATATGAATGTCAAAGAATGTGCTCATAGCGGAAGTGGAGGGTTATTTTGTAGTTGGAGAATGTACAGTGTGCGTGAGCAGAACCTGTAATTTGTGAATGTGCCTGGATAGCTGAGCTTTTCTCAAACACAAATCGAAGCTATGGCTTTTTATCGTCAAATGTAAAGAGAAAGAAATAGTGCTAGAAGAGTATTGTGAAGAGGAACTGGGACTACATGATTTGAGAACTTATTTCTCTCCAGGATTCTAAAGATGCTAAAAGTATAGGAATGTGTGTCTTGGGGAGAAAGCCAGCCATGTTGCTGCGCAGCCTTGGCTGGGACTGTGGGTTAAGGCCGGCACGTCAGTCACAGGGGGCTGTGTAAGAGTTGACATGTGTTTCCTGAGTGCCCTCATGCATCACGACAGAAACCAGGAGTGCATGGGATTATCCTGCATGCACAACAGCCCTACCAAGTTCTTGGGAATGCTCTCTCAGTACACAGTGCAAGCCTGGGCTGAGATACAGAAAGAGCAAACAGAAAATGCTAATGTATGCCAAGTATCTCGCACAGGTAGGAGACAGACTAATTAAACCACTTACCTACAAACACATACTATCTTTTATGAAAAAGGGAAACTGGGGTCAGCCATCACATCTAACAGTGTGGCAGAGCCACAAGAGGTTATTCTTTTGCTCTAAATTTTAATGGAATATGTACAGTGTGCTTTCATCGTATCTCAGGACTAATGACTCCCCTTTCCTTCTGTCTTTCTCCCCTTTCAAACAAAAATGCCCATATTTGCTGTCTTATGCCTCTGTCAACATTTTTGGACCGATAGCTTGTTTTCTAGCTTCATATATCCACAGGTGGAGAGATATTTTGTTTTGAAATTGATTATACCCAGAGCAACATCCATGGGCAATTTAGATGGTAAGATTGAGATTTTGGGGGTGATGAAACGTGGAAGGTATTTTGTATTCAATTGGTGCTACGTCAGGTTGCGATGTTTGAGGCCTCTTGTTCTTAACATGTTGGATTCTTACCCTTCTGCCTTCCTCTTCTAAGGATCCTTGTGAACACATCGAGTCTCCACAGAAAATCCGAATTACCTCTCAGTCTGCAGATCTTTAACTTAATCATGGCTGCATGTGCCTTTTTGCCATGTAAGGTAAAAAATTCACAGGCGATGAGGAACATCTTCAGAATGTTATTATTATTCCACCACAAGCCCTGAATTGGATAAACAAACCGTGGTGTTCCTTTCAGCAATAAAAAGGAATGAGCTATTGACAAACAGCATATTTCTGGGAGAAAAGTAGGCCATTGAGAGTATCTGCTGCACAGCTTCATCAATCTGAAATTGTATCAAGTGGAAATTAATCGACAACTTATTGATGGTTGTCTGTCTTGTAGGGATAGGGTAGGGGCTGGAAGAGAAGGAAGTGAGACACTGCAGTGACAGAATGATTTGGCCTCTGTTGATGTATTTGGTATGTCGGTTGTAGTGATATATTGTATGAATATGTGTACATATGATTGTGTATTTGTCCAATTGAGCACTGTGCACATAGGTTGTTTTATATTTTGGGATTTTGAGACAAGGTCTAGCTAGGAAGCGCAAGGTAGCCTTGGGTCAGATATCTGCTTGCCTCAGTCTCTCAAATGCTGGGATTACAGACATGTGCTTCCAAATTTGGCTCCTCCTGGCTCCATGGGAAGTAACAGCATGTGAGGTGTGCTGCAGAAAGCCTGTTAACAGAGAAAGAGAGGAAACTGTTTTTGAACGTATTGCCTGACTTTAGAGAACTTGGTATCTTCTTTAGTTAGATATAATGTATACATATATACACCATGGCTAGATTCCACAAAGTATTATGTTATAGACATTTAATCATCCTTTTTTTTTTAAGTTGACTATTTAAACATGAGGCTTGTTTTCTTTCAAGCAGTGGTGGTTCTCAACCTGTGTTGAGAAAGAGACACCCATTGGGTGTCGAACATTCCTTTCACAGGGATTGCCTAAGACCCTGTGCCTATCAGATATTTATAGTATGGCTCCTAACAGTAGCAAAATTGCAGTTATGCAATGAAAATAATTTTATGGTTGGGAGATCATCACATTAGGAACTGTAATAAAGAATCGCAGCGTTAGTAAGGTTGAGAACCCTGCTGTAAAGTCTTTAATAAATACAGATAGAATTGATTGTTATCTGTTGTCTCTGTTCTCAGATGTGTGTGTGTGTGTGTGTGTGTGTATGTGTGTATGTGTGTGTATGTATGTATGTGTATGTATGTGTGTGTGCGTGTGTGTGTGTGTGTGTATGTGTGTGTGTGTATGTGTGTATGTGTGTGTATGTATGTGTGTGTATGTGCGTGTATGTGTGTATGTGCGTGTATGTATGTGTGTGTGTGTGCGTGTGTGTGTGTATGTGTGTGTGTATGTATGTGTGTGTGTGTGCGTGTGTGTGTGTGTGTGTGTGTGTATGTATGTGCGTGTGTGTGTGTGTGTGTATGTGTGTGTATGTATGTGTCTGTGTATGTATGTGCGTGTGTGTGCGTGTGTGTGTGTGTATGTGTGTGTGTGTATGTGTGTGTGTGTATGTGTGTGTGTATGTATGTGTCTGTGTATGTATGTGCGTGTGTGTGCGTGTGTGTGTGTGTATGTGTGTGTGTGTATGTGTGTGTGTGTATGTATGTGCGTGTGTGTGCGTGTGTGTGTGTGTGTATGTGTGTGTGTATGTATGTGTGTGTGTGTGTATGTGCGTGTGTGTGCGTGTGTGTGTGTGTATGTGTGTGTGTATGTATGTGTGTGTGTATGTATGTGTCTGTGTATGTATGTGCGTGTGTGTGCGTGTGTGTGTGTGTATGTGTGTGTGTGTATGTGTGTGTGTGTATGTCTGTGCGTGTGTGTGCGTGTGTGTGTGTGTATGTGTATGTGTATGTGCGTGTGTGTGTATATGTGTGTGTGTGTGTATGTATGTGTGTGTGTATGTATGTGCGTGTGTGTGTGTGTGTGTGTGTGTGTGTAGACTGCATATGCTACAGTGTATTTGGGGGGGGCAGGAGACAACCTCGTGCCTCGTGCCTTACACCTTGTTTTAGATAGGATGTCTTTCATTGTTTTTATAAGCCAGGCTAGCTGGCCTACGAGTCTGGATTCTCCTGTCTCTCTTACCTATTGGTAGGGGCACCTAGATTATGGATATTTGAATGCTGTGGCATCTAGCTTTTATGTGGGTTCTAAGGATTCAAACTCAGGTCCTCATACTTTCCCTGGGAGCACTTTTACTCGCTAAACCATCTCCCCAGTTCCTAAAGTCTGTATTTTATAATAAATAAATCAATATGTACTTTTCAAGTAAAGATAAGAACAATAACATTGGCAAACAGTACATTTCAGTTTATAAAGTGATTCCGTTATATGATGCCGGTTCTTTTCTTAGCCGATCCCCTTTAGCTTATTCATACAAATACAAGCATGGTTAGAAAAAAACAGGTTGAGGAAGTTGGGTATAGATTGCATAGAATGAATCATTGGTTATGAGAGCTGAGGGAGAAGGGCCTTATTTATAGATTTCTAGTGTTTTTTGAAGGAAAAAAAGATACAACCAAAGAAAACTGAATTGCAATGCAAGGAATTAGGTGGAAAGTGTGGATTAATCGAGAGGCTCAAGTATGTGGGCTTTTATTGCTCACGATGCACAGCTCATTAGTATAGATATGCTTGACATGTATGCAAGGCTGGTTTTGGTATGTATGGGTCTAAAGGTGTATATATGGGTCTAAAGGTATATTTATGGGTCTGAAGGTGTGTCTATGGGTCCAAAGGTGTATGTATAAATAAGCAGATACATGAAGAACTTGAGAAGAAGTTCATACTTGTGTTTCAGTTCTTATTTGTTGTTACCTGAAAGCTCCAGAGATGTTTTCTTCCTTCTGGTTTATGCATGATCTGGAAGGACCCTTCTTGATGAGGGAGGTGACTTATGTTGCTAGATCATTAAAAAAAGAAAGAAAGAAAACTTGCCTTTTAGGTCTTTTCATGATAGGTCTTAAGCAACCTCAGTAAAAGCTTGGCCTGTGTAATTAGGTTGGACCAGTTTTGCAAAGTAAATACCATAGCAAGGAAGATGCATGAGCTGTGTTATGGAAGAGCCATGGGCTTGATCTTAGTTCAGCTAACCATATAGTTTAATCAGAAATGAGGTTAGAAACTAGGTTTGCATGTAGAGCTCATTAAGATTCTGTATATTTATTTTATTTTGTGTGTATGAGTGTATTGCCTGCATGTATTATGTTTGTGCACCATGTACATGCTTGGTGTCTAAGAGGACATCAGATATCCTGGAAATAGAGACATAGATTATTGTGAGCGATCATGTGGATGCTGGGAACTGAACTCAGGTCCTCTGCAGGAGCAACAAATGCTCTTAATGGCTGAGCCATCACTTTAGTAATGGTTACTTTAGCATTGCTTACTTAGAGTTGTGTACTGTGATCCTAAGTATGTGGGCCTTGCACATGATCGTACAGCCATCAGCTACACCGTACTGTTGTCAGCAGATGGTACATGTACTAATATTAAGTTTCCCTTATCATATTCTTTTCTTCCTCCAAAACTCTTCTGAAAGGACCCTTGTTTTCTTGACTCCTTTGTGTGTTACAGTATGCTGAAAAAAACCAATACTGGTTTCCGGATTGTAACATATATAGTTCAGGATTTTGCTATATCATACCTTAATTAGAAAACAGGAAAAAAGTTACCCAATTATTCTTGGGCTTTACTTTCCTTTTTTTTAATGCTTCCATCATCTATTGTTGTGATACTTTACTGCGTTAAAGTAAAACTCGCAAAGCCCATTTCTCTGTGCCTGATGGGCTATAGCAATTTAATAAAAAATAGGTTTCTTTTCTGTACATCCCTCACACCTGCAAACAGATTCTCTGGTGTCAGAGTAACTGCTTCAAAGTATGCTTGGAGTATTTTGGATTAAATTTTCTTCGGTCTCTGACTGTATTTTTTAGTGCCCATGGTTATTACAGTGTGAATCATTCTGTGAGTATAGCTTCCATGTATCAGGGGAATCCTTTAATTGTGTGTAGTGGGCTTTCATCCATTCCCCTGATATGTTTGTACACATGGCCACACACCTGCGTCCTCTCACATTCACACTATCACCCAGGAGATCTCCAAGATAATAATGACTGAACTTCTTTACTTTCTTTACATTGTATTTTCCAAGAGGGATGATTTTTGAATGTTCCCAAGATAATTATTACTGTGTTTTAGATGGCCTTATATATGAATAATAAGCCCCTTGCTACAATCAGTTTCCTGTTGAAACATTTAAGAGATGTTTTCTGTGATAGGCTGAATAGTGGTTACTAAAGATAATCTAGGTCCAATTCCTGGAAATCGAATTCTTGTATATCAGAAAAAAACTTTGCAAATACTGTTTGTTAAGGGTTTCGAGATGCAGAAAGTTTTGGATTGAATGGTTTGGCTCCACCTGCAATCAATAGCGTAAGCTGCACTGTGATGAACTGTTGGCTTGAAGATTGGGGAAGGGGCCACAAGCCAGAGATAGCAATGTATGCTGACAGGCTTCAGGGATGGGAGAGGCAAGGAATGGGGTTTTCACAGAAGCCTATAGATGAAGCAGTATTTCTGACACCTTGATGTAAACTCAGTGAAACAAGTATATTAATTCTGGCCTCCAGAACTATAAAAGAATTAAGCTATGGTGGTGAGTTCCTAATGATTATGAGTGCAATGAAAGCCAGTACAAAACCCAGAGGGTATCTGTGGAAAAATCACATAGGCATTAGCACTTAATGGGATGCTCAAAAGAACACACTTGTTTAGTTTTTTGTTGTGCTCTACTCATGACCCTCTGGTCATCAAAGTGAGGCCTCTATACCTATGTGCTCTGTCATATCCAGTCGCTTGTCAACCAACCTTATTACAAACCCACCTAGATAGCGAGGCTGCGGTTGTCAATTTCCAGACCTTTCTGATGAGTCCCACTCAGTCCAATCTAGCTGGCAAGCACAAGTTTATGAGAAAGACAGCTTCTCCAACTGTGACGGTTGCAGAATCCAGGAGCTGACAGGTACAGACCCCCACGGTAACCTCTGCCTCGCTTCCAGGGGTTCTGATAAGTGACAGTCTGCGTCAGCAATCACCTGCTGTGCTCACTGTTCTTGAGGTGAGCGGTTCACAGCTCTGTGTGGCTCTTCTTTTAAAGGCTGTCCCACACCCGCACACTACTCTGAGTCAGTGTGATAGGACATCTAAACAACAAAAAAAATCTGTGTTTTTCCGACAACATAGTGGTGCTAAAGCAAGAAGTTCTATGGCGCTGAGGAGGAGAGTCAGGGGGCTTGCTACCTGGTTGTCGAGCCACTGTCCCTGCTCCTGTAATTCTCATTCCCACTGCCTTTTCCCCCTGTACAATCGTGTATGCTCTGTACACTTCACCACCCACAGACGGTTTTTATTCTAGATTAAAAGGAAAGGAAATTTCCTTTCCATTTACCCAGAAACCAGAATTCGTTAAATATTTAATGTGTTAGAATTGTAATGTGTACGTTCAGAAGGGTTTAAAAAAAACTTATTTTTTCTTTTACTTTAACATATTATTAAATAGAAAACTTCCATTCTGTGTTATTCCTTATGATTTTATAAAATATGGAGTGACTGTTACTTTATCTTGTGGGTGATGTTTGATTGACACCGCTAACAATAGAGAACTGTTTAAATTCTTTAGTATTGAAGAGAGACTTGGATGACTTCTAGGTTGACGTAGCCAGGATGAAGCCATCTGAGGTTGAGGTGATGATAGTGAGGTACACTGGCTTCAACTCAGAAGACTTTCAACTCAGAAGACTCGGTGCCAGCTGGCCGAGAGTTGGACTTTTGTAGTTAGGCTTTGGACCTCTGTGACAAGCGGAAAGTAACAACCTTTGTTTAACAATGCTCAAGAGCTGTCGAGAGGCTTAACTAATGATTCCTTCTGGTTCACAAATTTAGCGACATAAGCACAGGTCACTTCCTCCCTGTTTTTTGGGTCACAGATCTAGACTGGCCTTGAGTCCTGTCAGCTCCAAGAGGGTGTCATTTGTGGTTTGACTTGGATTCACTCCCAAGCTCCTGCAACGGGTGCTGTTACTTGTGAGGTCACCTCTGTCTTCTGCGCATTGCCCTCAGGTCCTTGAATCATGGTCTCACTTGGAGACTTTCTTCATAGCTCTTCTTATGGCAGCTAGAGAGAGAGAGAATCAACAAAGAAAGTCTATTAGAAAGGTGTAAGTACTAATCCTATGCACCCTGGTCTTGGATTTGACATTCCACTATGTTTGACAAATTGGTTTACTTGTAAGTCTCTGGCCCTGTGTACACCCAGGGCAAAGATTACACGAGGCACAAATACCAGGCGGCAAGAATAATTGGGGGGGTGGAGGTCATCTTAGAGTGTGTCTCAGATTCCTAACACAGAAGTAAGTTAAAAGGGATTACCCTCCCCTCCCCCTGAGGGGGCGGGAGATTTTAAAGCCTAACTCAAGAATAGTCATTGTAAGAATTAATACTTTAAAGTTAGGTAAAGTGTGTAGAACCATCCAAAAAGGAATAGCACTGTGAACTATGTCCAGCAGGTGGTAGGGACTCAGTTGTTTATAGGGCAAAATCTATGCTATATTTTGAGATTTCTTTACGCGGAAAGACCTTTAACAGTAGTAGCTCTGTGAGGGGGTGAAGGCAGGCATCATCATGTTACAGAAACGGATCTCAGCAGCAACAAAACAAGTACCTGTGAAGACTGGGGTTCACAGCTGCTGACTTCCTGCTGCAGTTTTTCTCTTATGTTTTTTGGAGGCAGTGGGTTCAGTGGACCCAAGCTGGGTGGGATTTCTTAAGTCCTCTCTGCCATGCTTATCATTATTAGAATTTTCTTTTGTCTCCTAGCTTGTCTAAAACTGTCAAGTTTTAGTGGATTTTATTACAAGCATCATGTTTTTCTGTAATACAGTATGTCAATAGTAATTGATCCCTTCGTCTTTCTTCCCCCAATCATCTTCATCTCCTTTTCCTGATCGTCAGGTGCTTATCTTCGTGCTATCAGTTTTCTTCCTTCTTAGCTTTTCAACTTTAGATGCTATCTCTCGAAACTCCACATGGAGGATGAGATCTACCCCTAATCACCCCTAAGTAAACATGTGCAGGCTCCTATTACTATCCTCCCAGTACATTCATTTCATAATTTGGTTAGATCAGTGTTCTGTATTTACTTGTTTATTTTACTTTAACCCATGTAATATCACTATATCCTAAGTTCTGATTTCTTTTCCATCCCATCACCATGATCTTTGTTTATTTTCTGTAGAGTTTAAATGGTCTTTTTTTCATGTGTGAATACAATTCCCTTTGCCAGCATGTTCATACCCATCTGGCATTCCACGAATTTCATATCTGAGGGATCTCATCCAAGCCTTCTATCTTTTCAGAGTTTGACCGGTCGCTTTCTAAGCCCGTACCTGGGAACCATCTTTATCTCACCTCTTGGGTGTCGGCTATCCTGCTTCCTATAGAGCACATCTTTTCTTCTTTTGGGCTGTGCCCTATCCCAATAAATTCTAAAAGGGGTCTCCTATCTGTCCTTGAGTGATAGACTGAGCTGTGGATTTGGAAATAAATTCCCTCAAGAAATGTAAAGCACTTGGCGTATTATCTCCTAGATATCATTATCATTGTGAACTTAATACTAATTTATTTAGAATTTTATTTTTGGCCTTGTTGTGTCTTAGAAATCTTTCCTTTAAGCTCCTAATGAGCAATTCCTAAGACTAATGACAGAAAGAGGGCTTAGCAATGTTGATGGATGTCATTGTAAGTATGCTCTTGCTTTCATATCACCCTGTTTTCAGCACACCCCTCTACTCTAAACTACTGGGAACTAATTCACACTCTGAATTAACTAATCCTCAGTCCCTTACATGACTAAGGAAGGGTTAGTCATCAGGGTAAAGAGTCTTGAGGTGTGTATGAGAACCTGAATACTTACTAAATATTTTCAAATATTTCATCTTTTCTTTTTTTACTGCTTTCACCTACTGTGGAGTTCACTCCTCTTTTACAGCAGTGGTTCTCACCCTTCTGATGCTGCAAATCTTTAATATAGCTTCTCATTTTGTCATGACCCCCAACCATAAAATTATTTCCAATGCTGCTTCATAACTGTAATTTTGTTACTGTTATGAATTGTAATGTAAAGAATCTGATATGCAGATGGTCTTGGGTGACCCCTGTGAAAGGTGGTTTGACCCCACAAAGGGGTTGCAACCCACAGGTTGAGAACTGCTGTTCTACAGGATCATGAAGTTGGTATCATTAATTTCCCCAATGGTCTGCTTTAGACCCAATTGTCAAGTCTGCCTAGTCATTTGTCACATGTGACTTTGAGAAATGTTGCTACTTTAACTTTCCCTTGAGTTGTGCCTGCCTGTGTGTTTTGTCTGCACAAATACATTGCTAACATTTAATGGAATTTGAGGCAGAAAAGAAAAAAGATATGTACCTATTCAATCTGCCACATTATTTTCTAATAAATCCTAAGGAATTTTTTTTTTTTTTATAATTTGAAGAAATATCAGATGTTCCCACTTGTCTAGAGGTTTTCCTAGAGAGTTACAGGACAATGTCTTAGATCCTACTTCATTACCTGGGCAGGGAGTGCAAGTCCTCAACTGCCTAAGCTGGATAGTTTCCATTAGAAATCTATCTATCTATCTATCTATCTATCTATCTATCTATCATCTATCTATCTACCTATCTATATTCTATCTATCTATCATCTATCTATCTATCATCTATCTATCTATCTATCATCTATCTATCATCTATCTATCTATCTATCTATCTATCTATCTATCTATCTATCTATCATCTATCTATCATCTATCTATCTATCTTCTATCTATCTATCTATCATCTACCTATCTATCATCTATCTATCTATCTAGTTAGCTAGCTATCATTTATCTCTATCCTATATCTCTATATATCCATTTCATCTATTTCTCTATCCTTTCTCTATTATTTATCAGTCATCTATCTATCTATCTTATGTTGTGTGTGTATGTTCGTACCAGTACATCAAGGAAATGAGTCTAGAAATGTTTTGAGAAAGATATTACCCCTGGAGATACTCATGCCATTCTATTTTGCTGAAGATATTTTTAGTTTTTATTTTATTGAGACAGAGTCTTGCTTTGCAGTGAAGGGCAGCCTCCAGTGTGTGATCCTGCTGCTTTATCATCCCAGGTGCTGGGATCACAGGTGTGTGGTGTCACACCTGGCACATCTAGTTTTCATTCTAAACATAATACTATTCTTGTTCCAATCATCCTTCCTCACTGAATTCTCAGAAACTGTGCAGGGGAAAGCCTCCATCTGTCTGTGATGAGAGAAAGCCCAGTTTTCTTTCCCATGTTAGTCACAGAGGCCTTGCCTTGCTCCATATTTGTCCCAGTCTCCAACCCACCTGTCAGATAACTCCGCTGATTCTGTTCATACTTTCTGTTCTTATTTGCATATCTATTTTTATGTTATTTAACTTCTGCTTATGAACACATTTTAAACTTTGAGCCCACAAAAAATATCAAGCTTGAAATTAACTTTTTTAAAAGGCCAAATTATACTACTGCTCAAAAAAATCTATTCTTTGTAATTTAAATGCTAATATAAATATGTCAAGTATACTAGCTGCTATTCGGAGACTGTTCACAGAAGTAATAAGTATCTGATGCCCTCAGTTCAAAACCAAATTAAAATATTCCCGTTTGAGATTTATTATTCAATTTAGCAACATTTTGATTATTTTTATTTCTCAAATTGCAGTGCTTATTTAAACTCTTCCAGGTATTGCCTCTTGACATTTAGGCTAAGATCAGGTGTACCAGGAATTGTGATGGGTACTGGAAACAAAAAGATGTGCCTGACGACTGATTGATCTTGTGATACAGCAAGGAGGTATTTGTAGAGAAATTGTTATAAAATAGAATTATGGGGAAAATATATTCTGTGGATAAAGAGCAAAGCAAATGATTGACTCTCCCAGAAGAGCAGAGTCCAGATGTACTGTACACAGGTGATGACTGAGCTGAATTTAAATGAAGAGGAGGGATATGACATGTGAACAGAATAGAGGACCAGGAGTTTCATATGTAAGTACATGAGTCATGAAGCAGGTTAATGTGCCTAACGAATACTGAAGCATAAAGAAGGGAGATAACTCATGTGGTAGATACCAATCAAAATACAGAAACCTTTTTGAGACAAGCAGTAGGAATTAGCTAGCTAATTCAACTTGTTTTTAAAACATTCTCAGCATCCAGAACACATTGCAGATGATGCTCTTATTTCTTGTTGAAGCTAATCAATTGTAATTTCACAGGTCAATGGCTCCTCTAGTTATCTTTTGTTATACAGCATATCACTCTATACTTTGTGGCTTAAAACAACCACTGATTTAAAGCCCATGATTGGACATTTGTCCATCTAAGTTTGGACCAGCAGGGTGGTTCTGGTGTGGGCTTGCCAGGCTAATCTTGGCTGGTCTTGTTTATCTGATGGCAACTAAAGGGTGCTTCGTGGCTTTTTTAGCAGCAGGGATGAATAGCATTATTCTAAAAAAGTCATGCACTATCTAGCAGGCTGCCTACATTGGTTCCTAAAGTAGCCTCAGTTCTTATGATATTGAAGACATGTACAGGTGAAAGCATCATAGCAGCACAGACTTGGGAACCAACACAGCATTGCTCTTACCTCATCTAGTGTCACAAAAGTAAACAGAATCAAGGATAGAGATATAAACTCTATGTATTGATGGGAGTAGCCTCAAAGAATGAAAGTCTCCTTAGTAATTTACCATTTCCCAGTAAGTAGACGTGCATGATTTTGTCTGTATAATTGGAGAGACTCCTCACTGGCCTTCTTCTTACTCTCTTGTAAATGATCTAGGATGGCCAACTTCCTGGTTTGCCCTGTCTCATCCAGATTTCAGCACTCAGAGAGTCCTGTGTCCCAAGAAATTCTTAACAGGAAAAGCATCATAGATGGTCCACACCTTCTCAATAGTAGACTATTTCAGATTCGCTCAGTTCAAGTCAGAGCAGTTAAAGTGTTTTCTCTGGTATCTGGAAGTGAGGATGACTGTGGATTCTGAAGAATGGAATAGGCAAGTGGATCAGGAACCCAGTTAGGCTCTCTATTCCAGTTCATGTGGCGACAAAATTAAACTTTAATATGTTGTTTCTTGGGATTCAGGCCATGGGACTCAGGGTATGTGCTCTCCAGGGCACAAAAGCCCTTGTCTTTTGTAAAAAGCAATCATAGTAATAGCATTTGTGGGTACCTTGCATTCTTCTCAAGATACTGCAAGCAAGAGATAACCACTCTGAAATCGTTAAAGACAGCTTTCTGCTTCAAGCCAGTGAACTGATCCACTCAAGGGCAATCGCAGAAGATGAATTCTCCAGCAGGCTCTGAACTTAGTGTCTGCTTAGAACCTGGTGATGAGAATAGGAGTATCTTAGAAACGCCAGAAGTATCGGGAATCTCTGGAGCCCCAGGTTGCCTCCAAGTGCTGTACTGAGCTACGGTGGCCTCATCAATACCCCTTTTTGTGAGATGCTCCTCTAGAAGGAGAGATAGCACATTAAAACTCCGACATTGTTAAAGTATTTTCATAGTGTGAAAATTATCTTCTATACAAACTTTAAAACCTCATGAATGTATTTAAAAATCAAGCAAGTTATTTAGTCAGAATATTTAACCCTCTAAGCTCCAAACCATTTGATTGCATTGGTCGTACTTACACAAAAAGCCTGGGAGAAAGAAAAGCTTTTTGCTTCATGTTAAGACTGTTGGCTTTATAATCCATATTTAAAGGGTGCTTCTGGGTTAGAATGATTGTATGCAGGGAAAGCAGACAGCTTGCTTTTAAAACTTGCTTGGAGGGAAAGGTTTCACTGAATTAAACCTTGAGGTTGCATTTATCAGTGCCAGCACCTGTGCTCTAAAATTAAAATGGAATAACTTTATCAAAATTACTTAATTTTACTTTCTGTGTTTCAGTTACTTGACTTGATGAATACATGTTCTCTTTCCAAAGCAAAAGCTTTAATTTTTCTTTTTTTGCATCTTTTTAACAAGTAAAGGAATTTGGCAAGAATTTGCTGAATATTTAAAACTGCAGGGATAGAAGACTCTGTCCTTCAACATTTGTCAAGGATATTATCTCTACCCCGCCAACAGTTACTGTGCACTCCTGTGTAGCATCGCCGTATCATTTCTTACAGGCATGGTTGTTAGATTAACAGCTAAGGTAGTGAAAATTGTATTTTCTCACTCTCCAGAGCTTTGTGGTTTGAAAAAGGAAGGACTGAAGAGACAGAGTTGAGCAAAACAGGAATACGGGAATTCCTGAATACAGGGATTAAAGAAATAATGAAAGTATTTACCAAAAGAATCAGTGTTACTGAAAAGTTAATTCATGAATAGGGTACTTTGGAAAGGAAAAAAAAAAACCATAAAAACCCTCTTCTATTAAGTAGTGGAAAACTCATAGAAGGAAATGGAATTTGAGTAGTGTGTGCTTGTTTATAATATGCCTGCCTTGGCACACGTGTGCTCACGGTGAAGTGAGGTGGGAGGCCATTGGTGTGTTTCCATACTATGAAGTGGGAGAGTTGCAAGTGTACTGCCTGTGTCATTGAATGGACATGATTTTGTTTTTTCTTCTGATCTTTTTTTGTTGTGGTTGTTGTTGTTGCGGGGTGCTGCTAGGATGAACCAAAGGTCTCATGCCTGCTAAACATGCACTGTCATTGAGCTACGTCCCCTTGCTCCTGAATAAATCAGAAGGAACAAACAAGTGAATGAATGAAATCTGAGTAATAAGCAAGTCTGGTTGACAAGGTAAAAAGGATGTTAAAAGGCCAGGGGTGTGGAGTGGGGGACCAAACTTGAAGAAAACCTAGCTAGTCTGATGAAACAGCCCCTCCCTTAGACAGAGCATGTCTACCAGGGATCTAGCAAGTAGGGATGAACATCACAACAGCTTTTAAGTAGAGAGACAGGAAGCTGTTTAGTATATTCCAGAAGACATCTCATTTGGCTGAAACACTGAGCATGAGTCAGCAACGCACAGTTTAGAAGTGGGGAAAAGAAAGTTTCTGGAAGGGAAAGGACTATCTCATTTGCAGGTGGCAGAGTGTTAGGTTCATAAGCTGGACTTAAGTATGCAATAGAGGAACTTGATCCTGCTAGAGAGCCTTGCAATGGAGAGAACAGGAGGCATCAAAACAATAGCAACAACCGGAATGAAAAGCAAAGCCCATGCATCCATATGGATCTCTATGGTTCCTTTATTCCACTTACAAGGCTCTTTGCCGTCATTTATCAATCCATATTTTTATCTTTTTCTCTCATAGTAAGTACCCTGATTCCCGAAAGTATCAACTGCTCATCTAATCAAGTCTAATGCTCATGAGCGTGCATGCATGCACATGTGTGCACCTGTTCGTTGAAGTTCTTATGCCACCAACACCAAACCTACCAAGTGAAATTCAGGGTTTATTTATTTGCAGTTGTTTTCGTCCTTTGACCATCTCCACTGAGCACGGAAGCAATGCAGAGTTCCAAAGGCACTTGGACGAATTTTATTCTCATGTTCTTACGTTTATCATGTATTTGATAGATAATCTGGTTCGTGCTTTTAAAAGTAAACTTTGGGGATATTTGACCTCATTCTTAGTTATTCACTTTTGAGTTTTTGACTATATACAACATTTACATGGCTCAAAGTCAAAACAATAACAGATACATCGATAGAACCCTACCTCTTACTTATTCTCTCCACTGTTGCTCTATATCCCCCATAAATAATCTACTTAATACTTTGTCTGGTCTACCAATTCTTTCTGTCCTCTTTTAAATAAAATGTAAATACACTATTTTTAGAACAAGTTTTGTTTTACAGGAAAAAAAAGTGACATGAATATAGAACAGTTGCTGCTGAGACACTGGCTTGCTGCACAAGCCTGCGGGCTTGAGTTCAGAAGCTCAGAGCTCTTTTTTTTTTTTTTTTTAAGTAAGGTACAAAAAAAAGTAAAGTTAAGAAAATATAAGCAAGGTACGGCGGCTTATTTTGGTTACCCCAGTGCGAGAGAGGAGGAGAAGGCAGATCCAGGGTACTTGCTGGCTAACCACCATAGCCAAAATGACAAACGTCAGACGCATTAAGAGACCTCGTTTCAAAAATGAAGTGAAAAGCCCCAGAGGAAGACACCCAGTATTGACTTCCAGCCTCTACACATGCATGATTGACAAGCTTGCCTGCATACACACAAACAGGGAGTATATTCAGATACCCCCTCTTTCTCTCGATTTTCCTAATGTTAGTATCTTGCATTAAAATCAACATATGTGTTAACCAAAGTACATAGTTTCCAGGAGGATTCACTCCCGGTTTTGTTCCGTGACTTTTTGACAAATCTCTTACCATCATTATGCATCATTCAGAATAGTTTTGCTTACCTGAGAGTCTCTTTCTCTGTTTTTATTCTCCCTTCCTTCCCTAGAATCACTGCAATCATTTGTATTTTTAGAGTTCTTTTATTTTTCTCATTATCCAGATGTAAATCTTTTAAGTTCTTTGAGAGTTTCCTACTTTGTGGTTTAGTCATCTTTATCCTCCTCCCTGCAACTCTTTCCCAATGCACCCGCTTCCCTACCTACCCGACTTAACATCATTGAAACAAATTCCTCGAGACTAGTCTGTCCTATCTAAATAATGCTGAACGTGTGGTCTTCTGCTGGAGAATGGTTGACTGACCAGGAGCTGCACTCTTAGAGAAAACTTTTTCTCTTCCCCAGACCCTAAAAATTGCCAACAGCTCCATGGCTTGAGGAGTTAGACTGTGTGCCTGGCTCCTATCTCCTTGCTGGGCTTTGGTCTGGGTGGGCCCACACAGGTTTTGCACATGTTGTCCCAATCACTGTGAGTTCCTAAGTGCAGCTGCCCTGCTGTGTGTAGAATGTGATGTTTCCTTATAGCTATCCACTATCTCAGCTCTCACACTCTTTCAGCCCCTTTTCCCACAACGATCCCTGAGCCTTGGGGGTCAGTGTGGCATATATGTCCCCTTTAGGGCTGAACATTCTGTAGTCTCTTCATTTCTGCACCATGACCAGGTGTCAGTCAGTATGCTAATCACCATCTACTGCAAATAGAAGCTTCTCAAATGAGTGCTGAGAGATGCAGTGATCTATGGGTAGAGCGATAAGTCATTAGTAGCTAGTTTAGTACTATGTCCACTTAGCAGAATAGTAATAGTAGGTATGAGCCAGGCATGGGTTTTATCCTGTGGAGTGGTACTTAGGTCCAATCAAAAAGGGTTTTGTTAAGTTTATGACGTTTGTGCCTCTATTGCACCAGTGGACATGTTTTTCTAGGCCATCCATTATTGTAGCTCAAAGGGTTCATAGCTTGGTATTGATGATTAACTTTTTCCTCCAGTAGTATGTATAGCACCTTCCAGCACTAGCCAATAGGGATAAAGTTTTCAGGTCCATACCAGCATGTTATATGACTCAAATATGAAGTGTCTTCACCAATAGACTCTTACCATCAAGCTTTAGAGAGTAACCAAGCTCAATGGCAATAGCCTGTAACGTCTATTGGACCTCGCTAGCCAATGGCCATGGAAGTATCTCAGAACCAACACTGGGCTTTTTACTTGTTAGTCTCTGGTATCTAATAGATGCATTGCCTTTTTCCATATGTCATTTTCAAGAGGTCTTTGGTATTATTTAATTCTCCCTCTAACTCCCACACTTCAACCCCAATTTAACCTTGTCTGTTCCAGTATTCCTTTTCAACCCTTTATACCAGTGTATTCTATCTCCTCTTTCTGGAACATCCCTCCCAGTGGCCTCTTAGTAATTTCCTAGTATTTATGACATGTTCCAGATGAAACACACATATCTGAAGATTCAATGCTAGCGTCAGGGATGAGAGAAAACATATGACATTTACCATTCTGGATCTAGGTTACTTGATTTAGAATGATTGTCTCCAGTTCCATCAATTTGCTTGTGAATTCCATACTTTTTCTTAGTAGCTGAATAATACTCCGTTATGTAAATATACCACATTTTTATTATCCATTCCTCAGTTGATAGACATAGCTTTTTACTTTGCAACATGTCACACAGCAGTGAAAGCCATATAGAAGGTAGTTTTCTGGTTACCTTCTTTCACAGTACTATGCATTTATAGTTATTTTTATGTTTTTCCTGGCTTGATAGCTCATTTCATTTTAGTGCTGAGTAATTTTCCATTGTATGGATGTACAGTCTCCATTTCAGTGACTGAACATCATTCTGATTGTGCTGAGCTTTGGGCAGTTGGGACTAGAATGGCTGTAGATATTCATAGGAAGACTTTTCTGCGGATGTGTCTTCAGCTCATTTGTGTAAATATTGGTGAGTATGATGGATGAAGATTAGGGTTAGACAGTGCACAGATAGTCTTATAAGAAATAAGAGCTACCAAGTTTTTGGTACCATTTTGTTCCTCAGATGTGCATGAGTTACTGCCACATGTGGTGGCAGGTAGTGGCATCCACCTTTTGCGTTTTAGCAACTCAGATTGATACGTGTTTGTCCATGAGAGCTGCTTTAACTTGAAATTCTCCGATGAGATGTGATGTTAGTGTCCTTTAAAACGATTTGCCGCCAGTAAATCATTGATGAAATGCTCTTCAGATCCTTTGCCTAGTTTGGGTCTTGATTCTCTTGTTTTACCCTATGCTGGGAGTGGAAACCAGGACCTTAAGCATGAGAGGGGAGTATCTTACCTGAGCTGCAGCACTGCCTGCTTTCTCCCGTTAACACTTATGATGATACTGGTGTAGGTCGGGTTCTGGGTTCTATTCTGTCCCATTGATTGGTATATGAGCTGTAACAATTGTTCAGCACACTGTTCACATATTAATGACAAGGTTACTTTCAACAAAAGCAAAAGTTGTAGAATTAGGACATAAGGAGAAAATTTTTCTACTATTGTTCAGTAGGTGTTTTAATATGCATTATTATGAAAATGTTAAGAAATTGAAATGTTAAAAGGTTTAAGTGTGGAGGTCACAGTACAAAAACGTTCATTTATTATTGAGAAATTCAAAAATATATTTGATGTAGTCACAGTTCACAGTGCTTTCAGGTCTGCAGTAATGTACAATAGTGACACTCACTGAGTCACCCCGGACAGTTCTGTGAGCTCCATTCCTGGTAACCGCCGTAGAGGGGCACACACACCTTTTTTTCCTTTTATATTTTATAGTGTAACCTATACTTTTCTACATTTAGGTATGCTTAGCTATCTTAATAATCGCTATCATGTTACATAGTATTTGGTGTAGCATAGGAGCAATAGCCTATCCCATACAGTTTAGACATACAGTAGGCAATATCATTTAGGTTTATGTGATAACCCTCTGACGTCAACAATGATGGGCTGTGTATTGTCCTGCAGTGCATGGCTCAGAATACATCCTTGTTTTTAAGTGACACGTGGCTGTATCTATCAGTTCTTTTATTAGTATCTTAGTGTTTTGTCTAAATTTATAGGACATCTTGAAGCTAAGAAAACAGGAAATGAATCTTTTGGTTTTTATTTAGCGTGTATCTTGGAAAGGTGCAATATTATTTAATAGAGATATTCCTAATTAAATTTAGTTTTTTTTTCTTGGTGAGTTTATCATATTACAAGCAATGGGCCACATATTCATTAATTAATATATTATGAAGGGTAGAATTGGGGGAGATGGGACTTAGTTACAGAGTACTTGCCTCGTATGTGCAAGGCTCTGAATTGTAAAACTAATGAAACTACCTTTAAATACATATCTTGTTGAGTTCAGGTAGCTTAAAAGATCCTATTTTATTATTTAATTTTAGCTGTATTGATTATTCATTACCAGAGTCAGTGTCTTCTGTGTTCTCACTTTGTATGTGTGCCTTAAGGCACATACTATTTGCATTTATATTTTGTATAGTTTCAATAATAATCAGTTTTATGTTATATTTTTATGTTTTTGGTGCTGGAATTTTATTACGTTATTTTTTTCTCTCTTTGGTGCTAGAACCAGCTAACAAAATATCAAATACCCCAAACCAGGCACGTGCCAACATTCCCAGCCCCTATGTCATGCTTTTTTTTTTTTTTTTACATAATGTCTAATAAATGTATACTGTACTATGGTTTTATCAGTTATTATCAAAATGGTTATCTGCATAATTTTTTAATTGGAAGAAATAATTGTCCCTTTATAGAAGGAAGTATTAAGTAGAAAAAAGACTGAATTTTTAAATTGTCTGATTTTGAGTAAATCCAATCTCATTATTTACCTATTATATGGGGAAAAGGCCCAATTCCTCTCATTGTACTGTAGTCTCCTTAAAGATATTTAACTACTTAAAACAAAAATAGTTATCATGTATTGTATGGTCTGTAACACATCTAGAACTATACACTGTCAGAATACAAAAATGGCTGGAGCCGATGAAAGAAAACCACTGTTAGCTTTTCATATATTGTGTAAAATGGTTAAAATGCATACTTTTCTTAAATAAAGCACATGGCCCCCTCATTTCTACAAGAATTCTTTTTTCCAATATTTGAGGAGTATCTTCATGATGATTGGATTCTTTGTTCATAGTTCTTTTCTCTCATTATCTGTGAGAGTTGGACCACTGTCTTTTACATTCTTAGTGCTACAGTCGAGAAACTTGTTGCTAACCTGGTTCCTCATGAATGCCAGCCTCCCTGCAGCCCACATCTAGAAATTGGTAAAATGCTTGCTTTCACCTCAGAGTTAAAAAAACTTATCAAGTTTTCTCTCTCTGTGTACTGCCTAAACTCATTCTTTTTAAAGAGCAAGCGAGCTCTTTTAATTTGAGCATATATTTAAGATCAAGAAAGTGTTCCTTTAGTACTTCTTCGGCTCTCACATTTTCCTTTGTCTTAGTGCAGCCTCAACCAGCTTAACAGTGCTAACTCTGTTCTAGAGACCTACCAGTCTTCCAGAACTAGTTTCCAGGAACTAGTTTCTAGTTTCCAGAACAGAGTTAGTTTCTTCCCTTCCTCTCTCCCCCCTCTTTCTCTCTTTCTTTTTCTCCCTTCCTTCCTTCCTTCCTTCCTTCCTTCCTTCCTTCCTTCCTTCCTTCCTTCCTTCCTTCTTCCTCCTCCTCCTCCTCCTCCTCCTCCTCCTCCTTCTTCTTCTCTCTCTCTCTCTCCCCCCCTCTCTCTCTTTCTTTTATTTTCTCTATTTCCTAAAACACCAGATTGCTTTCTCTTCCACTGACTTTTTCTTAGCTGAATTTTAAAAGTCAAGAATGCTTTATTTCAGTTCTAGAGGCTGTATTTACATATTCTAATTTTATGTCACAGTATATTTCTCTTCATTTTCCCCCTGTATGCTCTATCCCTTTTACCCCTGCTGTTATTGTTGACCAAGGTACCTCCTTTTCAGCTTTCATACTTCCCAAAAGTGCCTGCTTGGTCTTTTTCTGCCTGTTCATTGTTATTGGTATGGGCTCCTTCAGTGCTGATATTTAAAGTCTTAGAGTCTGGAAGTAGTAATTTAAAACAAAAAGATAAATAAAATGTCCGTGTTTGGTACAGCGTATGTCTTATGGAATTTAGGCTTAGCATATGAGAGTTCTTTATGTTTTGCTGCAATCCTGCAATCAGGATTGGATTGCATTTAACTGGACATTGCAGTTTCTCTTCCTGTGACCAGGGATTTTTTTTTTTTTTAATCATTGCTTGAAGATATCCAGGAGCCTGTGGATGTATTCTGTTTACTTCTCAGAGAAGGAAGCCTAGAAGAGGCCTTGACCCTGACCAGTTGTGGCAGTTCGAATAAGAATTCCCCTCATAGACTCAGACATTATATTTGAATGTTTAGTCACCAGGGTGGGGCACTGTTTGAAAGGATTAAAATAATTAGGAGGTGTGGCCTTGTTGGAGGAGGTGTGGCCTTGTTAGCAGTGGGCTCTGAGCTTCCAAAAGCCTGAGTCGGGCTGAGTGTCTCTCTCTTTCTCTTAGCTTGTAGCTCGGGATTTAGCTCTCTGTTACGACTCCATCATCATGCATGCCGTCATGGTCCCCACCATGATGGTAGTGGACCAAACCTCTGAAACTGTCAATAAATCCCCAGTTAAATGCTTTATTTCATAAGAGTTGTCTTGGTCATGATGTCTCTTCACAGCAATAGAACAGTGCCTAAGATCGCAGTAAATACCTGGGAAGAAGCCTTTGGCTTCAGGATCTGAGATCTCAGATGTTAGGTTCTTCTTCACCCTTCAAGATTAGACTGCAGTTCCTTTCAGGGTCGAACAGACCACAGACACTTAGGAAGAAAGGGTGGCCAGTGGAGTTCAAGGTGTCCTCTTCCACAGCCAGAACCTTAACTCCTCAGCATAGGCCAGGGCCTCTCTTTCTTAGTGCTTCTGGCAAGGAGTGTCATGAAAAACCTAATACAACGAATCAACCACTTCCTCACTTTGAAGTGTGGCCATTTTCCCAAGATAGATTTCAGTTTTAGTGGAAAACTTTCTAAATGAACTTTTCCTCTGATGGATCTATTTAAAGAGTGGAAATTTTATTCAGAATAACATAAGCAGCTGGAGATCTGACTAGGTCATTTTGATCGCCGGTAGGAGTTAGCTGCAATTCAACACTGTTCGCAGCAGCAGCTTTGACTTCAGTTAGAAGTTCTAGCGGTGCCAGGAGGGGCTGGAAGTCAACTCTACATGGAGAACATTCAGAAACTACTTCCAACTGGCATAGCTTTAAATATAGTGCCCACGTTCCTCTTTAACTTTCCCCTACCAAAAGTCCTCACCGATTTATGCATTATTTAGGGTATATTATCTGGGCTTGCAAGAGCAGCTTTAAGAGTTGAAACTAAAGTTCTGAGAGTAACTGATGTCCCTGTCAGTTTTATGACTGTATCTGTCTCCCATGGTCACACCTCTGTGGAGGGGCTAGACATGAACTGAGCCATGGAACACATAAGGGAGCAAAATGGTTTGGAGCAAAGTATACTTAGAAGCAAGCTAAAGATTCACTTTTTAAGCCTTTTGAATATTTTAGAAACTTATTATTAAAGAATTTCCTAACGTAATTTTATAGATATCATTAACACAGACACATTCCATTTTTGATTTTAAACTTTTCTATAGTAAAGTCTCTAAATAACTTTTTCTGTATTACATTTACTGTTATTTTCATTAGAAAATTCTTTAAAAGAAATTGCTTACTTTTCCCATGACAAACACTAATCATAAATATTCTACAGTTTGTAAGGAGAATTCTAAAGATGTTAATTTTCCCCAGTCACTTAAACTAATCTCTAATGATAGTTTACTGGATAATCTCTCATTCTCCAGAGATCATTTTTAATGCTTTCACCAATGTACTGTTTTTATGTCGTAAAGATTATTAATTAGGATTTTGGTAATATTGAAGTAATATTTAACAGTAAACTACTACTATTTCTTCTATTATTTTTCTCACAAGTACTATAATGTTTTTCTTTTTTATTCCTTTTTAATTGGTGCTCAAAATATCAGGTTTTGTAGAGGAACATTTAATCCAGCATCATGGCCGCTCTAGTAAAGGATCACATTGAAAGGCCTGTGTGATAGCTAGGAAGGGATCACATTTCCCTTCAAACAAACTTTAATCCCAAACTGTGAGATTGGATCAGAGTGAAATCCGAGACTGAATCAGAGTGAGGTCATGCTCAACTCTCGTATAAAAGGTGGCTCTCAGCTCACAGTGCAGAAAAGAGTTGGAGAGTTGGAAAAAGAGTTAGTTCAGTCAGACACTTGGAGTACAGTCAGCTCATAGACAGGACAAGCAGAGAAGAACAGAGTTAGTCCAAAATAAACAGAGAGAAAGCAGAGAATCAGAAACAGATGGTGTTTTATAGTTCCGAGTCCATAATACAGATGAGAGTGGAAAGAGGTAGTTCAGAAAACGGCTAGTCAAAGTGAGCTCAGTCAGTAGTAAGTCACAGAGGCTGAAATGTCCTAGGTATAGGTTTGCAGATTAGATTGTATGGAGGCTGACACCTTCTAGGTCAAGGTTTGTACTTGAAGCTTAGATTGTAAGAAGGTTGAAGCCTTCTAGGTGTAGGCTGAAGACTAGATTGTATGGAGGCTGAAACCCTCTAGGACTGGAGATTGAATTACTAAAAAGTAAAGTACCTTTTGCTATGAACCCATAGAATAATTAATAAATCAATGCTCACATCTACACTTACATTTTTTAAAAATATTACTCATCTTCTTGGTCACAGTTTTTCTTTTTCTTAGAGACAAGGTCTCAGGTATTCTAGGGTTGAACTCATTATGTAGCTGAAGATGACCTTGAACTTCTGATCCTCCTGCCTCCATTTCTGTTAGTGCTGGGATTACAAGAGTGCACCCAATTTTGCCCTGTCCTAGAGACTGAAGCCGAGGCTTGGCACCTGCTAGAGAAGTATTCTACCAACTGAGACACATAACAAGCTTTTTAATAGAATTTAAAGTGTTTTTATTCAGCATTGTTTTAGTGTGTTTCTGATAGATTTTTATCATCATGCTCATCACATCTAACTAGGCTTGATTTATTATTTTAGACTTTAATTTAGAAGTATTTTTCATTTGAATGCTGTCTGCTATATAGTTTTAGCTCCTGATATAAGTTCTCACTTACAACTTAGAGAACCTATAGAGGTTTTAGTTATTATTGTAATGAACACAAATGCCTGGCTGAACACAGCACACCCTGCCCACTGAGCCATCTCTATTCCTGAGACCATTATTTTTATTCCTTTTATACACTAGATAACAAGCAGTGAGTGGTTGGGGGATTTTATATATTATTCTTCACATAGAGTGGGATTGGTCAGTTTCCCTAGTTTGCTTATCCAAATGCCAGCTTAATTTTATGTAACATAACTTTGGCTCTTAGAGTCATTTAAAAAGCATTTAATCTATATTTATTTCTTATTTCTACCAGTTTCCTTGTGTTTTTGCTTTGACTCTAGCCATTTCTTATCATTCTTTGCTTACGATTTTATGGATAATGTCCCACAAAAGCTTAGCATTATTGGTTAATAAGCTACGAATGAGTAGTAACTATAAATATATAACATAAGCTATGAAGGTACCCGTGACTCAGAAAATTACTCAAGGAAAGACAGTTTTAGGAAACAGACCCATTCAACAGTGGTGGGATTCAGACCTCATTGGAGAAACCATGGAATGATCTGTCTGCCTGACCAGCATTGTAGGGAGCCCATAAGATTGGTGTTCCTCAGTTTGACCTGTTTGAGGGGGTGCTTAGACGTCACTCACCAGTTGTTAGATGCAGTTGTTCAAGAAAGAAGCTTTGATTTTAAACAAAATCATGTTCCAGGTGATGTGACAGACTTAGTAGTATAGGGTCAGATCCATTTGAATTACTTTTGTTTGTCCAGAGTTATATACATTTCAAAGCAATTGTCAGATAATGGGATTACATACCTGTGGAGCAGAAAATTTTCTTTCCTACAAGATGAACTTATTGACTATTAGAAGAGTCAAGGTAGAACATGGGAAACGAGTCAACAGTAAAATTTGTTAAACCAGAAACTGCTGCTCTCGTGGTTCTGGGTACTTTTCACATAAGTTTCACAAACAGATGTCTTCCTAAGCACATGTCGGATGCCTTGGGAAGGCAGGGTACGGCTTAGGTATTCCAATTAAGTTGTTTGAAGTTGGATCAGGAATATTCACTGAACTCTGGCATGTGGTGAGACTGCTGGACAGGCTGAGAGGTAGCGCTGAGGTTCTGACTTATCCTGTGTACCTGGAAGGCTCTTTTTTTTTTTTTTTTTTTTTTATTCCAAGAAAGCCTTGAAATTTAACAACTATCTAGCATTGCTAATCTGCTTTCTAATTAAAGATTTGATTTTGGAGAGTGCAGAAATGTGATTAGATATTTTCTTTGGGTAGTGTAAATTAGTAAAATGCTTCAACCAAGAAGCATTTAGTGGGTGCCTTTGAGCATAGAAAACATCTTAAATTCAGAATCTGAGCACTTACTGTGTGCACGCCACACACTGCTTTAGATACTGGTAATACAACTGTGAGATGAAGATGTTCTCCTTCCCAAGTTGCTAACCCCAAGCAAGGAAGGGTTACCAGTGTTTACTTAAAATCTGCCAGGCCAAAGTTGGGCCTTAACATAAAGATTGTCCCCAAAGTTTTGTTTCATAAGCCTGAACCAGACCCATTTTCTTTTTCCTAGTGTCCACACCACAGTGCTCTTAGTGATGAGTGACATAGATGAAGGTACTTTTGGATTAGGAAATTACCTAACGTCTGGTATATGGAACACAAATCTTACAAACTGAGACCACTGAACTGGATAATTTCTAACAGAAACAACCTTGATTTTACTTTTTGTATTAGTTTTCTGCACATTAGTATCCAAATTAATGTGCTTCATATTAGGAGCCTCATACATTCTTTATAGTAATTCAACTTCTCTTCACTAGAAAACAGTCATCAGATATTTTATCAAACAAACAAGATCAGCAAAATACCTTCTGCAGAGATTTAACTTCTTAACTGACATCAAATGTAATCTGAAAGGCTCTTCCAATCTTCTTTTTATGAATGAATCATAGTGTATTTAAATATTTTAAGTTATTATTTATCTCTGCTTCACATGAATTTCCTGAGTGATGCTTTAATCAAATTGAGATCCATGTTCTAGTTTTGTTTATGTATTTCATCATTGCATGAACACTGCATCCTGGATTAACATGGCCTGTCTTTGTGTATGAACTGGGAGAAATGATAATTATATGTACATGCTTTGAGATGTATTTTGTTAATGTTCATAGTAAAATATGTTTCCTCACTTTAGAAATAAATTGACTACCACCCTTAATGTGTCATTTCCTCTAGCCAATAATGCGAATCATGGAAGTAACCCAAAAATATCAAATCGTTAGTGGAAACCATCTGTTTCACAGCTTGTAGCAGCTCTATGCCCCCATCCTACCCTTGGCTACATTAATATTAAAACAGACTGCTCAAAAGCTGCAATTTATTTCTTTACTATTTCTGTTTAGTATTATTATGGCCTGGGGTTGCCAATTTCCTGCTGACCTAACAGATTTAATGTCTAACTTGTGCTCATGGACTTTTTAGTGTAAAATGCTTCTTTAGCTTCTGTTCATTTGTCGTGGTTTAGTTAACACATATGTATTTCAATTGTATACTCTGTTGTGCTAAATTTTACTTTTATATAACTGAACAGCCATTTACTCCAAGAAGTATAAAAATATTATATAAATACTGTAGAGGAATAGGCCTGTGTGAAAGCTGGGAAGGGTCCTCATCCTAGGTCAGACCACTTCATTTCTCTGATTTGTCCCCTGAGCTCTCAGTGTTCCATACTGCCTCTGTAATATGAGAGTTGGGTATGTCCTCACTCTTGCTCACTCTGCTAACTCTTCCTCTGATTAGTCACTTTGCCTGTCCTTCATTGATTTATCTCATAAGTCACTTCTCGTGTGACAGTGACCCTTTTTGTGCTTCTGCTTCCACACTGTTTCTGTCTTAGGGATTAAAGGCATGGACCACCACTGCCTTCTGAATAGTAGGATTAGAGGTGTGTCTACATTCCACCCAGACCACACAGGCCTCTGAATGTAGACCCCTGGGATATAGACCCTTCCTAGCTTTCACGCAGGTCTATTCTTCTACAAAATATAAAGATGCAAATGGCAAAGAATATACCATTATATAAGTATTTTGTAATACAATTTTTATTATAGGGTTATTGAAGATCATCATGTACCTTGTTAAACATACCTATTCTTTCCTGTTTTTCAGTAAACATCCGTATGTTCACTTGTACACATACACATTTACAACACCAAGGACATTTCTATTTTACAGTTGTCTAAATAGTAGTTTTGTATTGAGTCCATGCCACTAAACACATAGGCAAAACCAGGAACTGAATCTTTAAACTGCTTTATTAAGAGAGCCAGTAATCTGGGAAGACAGTGGGGTGCATCCTAAAGTCTGTCTTACATCTTATTGCTAGCCAGAAGATTATAGATTACATAGAGAGGGGAAAAGCTGCCAGTCGTGTCCTGGTCAGGTGGTTAGTCTTGTCCCTGAGACTTGTGGTGCTAGTGCTTTTCTCCTGATCATCGCCTCTCTCAGGTGCAGGTGGAGGATTCATGAACACCGCCGTCAGCCCGTCTTCCACTAGTCTTGGGTTTGGATTGTATCTAGATTAAGTGTTAACATACAGGACAAAGAAACCTTGAGCTGTGTGTGTGTGTGTATGCAGATTCCTTTCTGTAGAATGAGGTATACATGTTATTTCATAATATAGACCATTTGTCCCTATCTGGTTTTGATCAGTGCATATTTAAGAAATTTAAATGAATTTGTTTGAAGAAGTGCATATAAATAATATAATTTTAAATAAATTTATTTTAAGTGGTAGTGAACTATAAGTTTAGTTTAATATGATACTTTAAGTGTAGAGTATGTTATTATGTGCCTTCATTGGTGCAAAAATAACTGAACAAATACTATGTGAGAGGTGACTAATTTTTCTAGAAATTAAAAAATTGACAGGGGCATAACTGTGAGAGGAAATGACTAATTTCAAGTGATAAATGTGGAGTTTCAATAAAGAAGAAAGTGAATATTAGCATAACTAAAAGATTTGTTCAAAATAGAAGAAAATGGTGTGACCTAGCCAGTAGAATGCAAGCAATGAGGAGAATTGTACACTAGAGACACGGGTATAAACAGTATGTCCTATGAAAAAATATTCATGTCAGACTTACATAGAGTGATAATGGCACAAAACATCATCTTACATAAACTACTAAAATACTGAAAAAATCTATTATCAAACTGTATTAAAAACAAGGTTGTATATAGTAATTGAAAATAAAATAGACAGACCCTACAGATGCTCCTGCTTCTAAATAAATATAATCCTAAAAGAGTGCAAGAGGGGAAATAGAGATGGAGCTACATAGTCTCACTAAGCTGTAAATAAAAAAAAAAATTAGCGTCTTGGTCAGGCTAGCCCAGTTATAGATTTCAGATAGAAGAACATAAGGAAGTTACAGAGAAAGATGATTGGAAACTGCTTAAAGTTGTTGTTAAATTATAACAGAATATTAACCTCTACACATATAGAGTGAAAACTCATGAAGACAGGAAAAGAAAGACCTCCTCAGAAAGAACAATACCAGGGAATGTTATTACAGGAATTCCCAGGGTTCAGACAGTGTCAAGAAATCTCCAGTACCACCAGCCCATTGTAAAGATCTTGCTGATCTTTTAAGGAAACTTAAATCTTAGTGGTGAGTCTAAGCTAACTCTGGTATAAGGTTAAACTAATCTTTTTTAAATTAATGATTTATTTTTAAAATTAAAATGTAATTACATTATTTCTCCCATCCTTTTCCTTTTACAGATTATGAAAATAATTTAATAAACATAGAATCTGAATAAATTTATTAACTTAAAAATGAATTATAATTAAAATCTACCTTCTTTTCAATTATGGCACACAGTCTTGTCTTTTCACCCAGTTTGACAATGGATAGGGAAACTTCATGCTTAAATGTTTCACTGGTAAAAAACAAATCTTTGTATAAAATAAAAATTGAAGGCTTTTTCCAATTTAATGTATGATTCTGCCATCACTGTGACAATAAAGACCCCTCCCACACACACACACAAACACTGGATCAGAAGTACTCGTAAACACACTATCAAAAATACTTAAAAGTGTAACAAATCAAGTCAAATAATACTTTGCAGCTTGTACATCATGAGCTAGTATAATTTAGAAAGACAAAATATAGATTATGCATCACGAGCGAGTATATTTTAGAAAGACTAAATGTAGGAAGACAAAGTTAGTTCAGCACAATAACTGGGGATACAAACTCCAGTCCTTTTGCTTGTAAGAAAAGTGATGCTTAGTTGATTTAGAAACAAACAAACAAACAAACTTTGCAGGGAGTTGTGGAGATTACTCAGAGGCAAAGCATTCACCACACAAGACCGAGGACCAGAGTTCGAATCCTCAGAACCCTCTCAAAAGCAGAGAAAGGTAGCTCCTGTGTGAATTCTCAGTGCTCCTATGGTAAGAGGAGAGGCAGGGACAAGCTTCCATTCCCTGGAAGCTTGGAGGCAGTGGTGAACAGCAAAGAGATTTTTCTCCACAAACATGGTAGAGGCAAGGACAGATATAAGAGCTTGTATGTTCCAGGAGAGACACACACCTACACATATCATACATACATAAATATATCATACATCATACATACATACAAAAAATTAAAAATCTCAGACCTCTTTGATGGGAAATAAACCATCTTTTGAACTAATGGGGCTTGAACAATTTCAACCCATATAAGAAAAGTGAAATGAGCCTCAGGCTGTAAGTATGCACATCATGGCGTAGTGGGGGTCAAAGATCACAGTGCAAGAGCAAAACTCTTAACCCATCAGAAGAAAGCACTGGAGGCTATCTGCAGCTGTGAATAAACCAAAGGATTTTTGATAATTGTGCAAAGAACACAGGATATCTGTGTAGAATATAACAGATATTAAATATTCCACGTAACTCAACAGTGGAAAATCAAACAAACTAATGAATATATGTAAACGACAGCATATTCCACAAAAGCAGGTAAGTGAATGGTCTCCAAGCACTGTAGGAGACATCGAACACCCCGGTAGCCCCATAATTGCAAATTAAAAGCACCATGTGATGCTTAGAGTTCAGTATTGCCAAGGATGTGGGTCTGCTAGACTCTCATATAGCTGGTGAGAATGTAAAATCAAATACTTTGAAAAACATTTTGATACTTTCCTGAAAAGCTTAAGATCTATTTACCATGTGGTCTTGCATCTTGGATATTTTACTCAAGAGAAACAAACACACACATGTATTATGTGATTGCTTGTGGCGACTTATTTTATGGTGGCCCCAAGCTGAAACAACACAAATTCCTGATAGCTGACTATGTAAAGCATATATGAATATGTCATATTCATTCGATGAAAAACTATTTTGGAGTAGGAGGCAATTAAGGGGTGGCTTAGAGATGTAGCTCCTGATTGTTCAGCCTGCATGAGGTCATTGGGTTCAGTCTCCAGCACCACCAAATGTTGGTAGTGGTGGTGGTGGTGGTGATGATAGTTAATAAATAGAAAAGAATATCCAACTGATATATACAAATGTAGGGATGAATATAAAAAAATACGTTGAAGGAAAGAAGTTCGCATAAAACGTGTACCTTGTGATTCTGTTTTTGTGAGGTTTGGAAAAGGACCTACTCTAGTAGCAGAGAAAAGATTCCTGGGGCATTAGGGAGAGAAGTTCAACAGTGATGACTGAGGCGTTCTACAGCTGGATTGTGGAGACTGCAAGAGTACATGTTTAAAACAGAGAGCACGTTTATGGCTGAAAATAAAGCTGATTTTAGGAATAAAATAACTTCTAAGCAAAATAATATTTATATGAATCATATGAATTGGCCTGTCATGAAGGATAGTTTTGTTCCCCAAATTATGTTTTTCCTTCTATACTCTTTTACTGAAAAACTAATTTGAGCTTCACTTAAGTTTCTAAAATAACCTTAGTCATTTGGAAATTAGCTTTTGAATGTTTTATGTAAATTTGATTTTTATCCCTTTCTACGTTTGAAATAAACAAATTAATTATTAAGTCAAAGTCAGACACATGAATAAAGTTTCAAGAGATAATAGCAACATATAAATTCACTGTATTCAAATTAAATAGCAAAGCAAGTATATTTTTGAAGTTTCCCAAATGGCCTTGCAAAGGGTCTCAGATATATAAATAGAAGGTGGGGATCAAATATGTTAGAATTGGGAATTTTAGATAAAAGAGAATAGCTTTTCCTAATTTATTCTTCTACAGTTACTGTAGATGAAGTAATTGCTTGAAAGTGTGAAATACAGTTGGCACTAGAAACCCTCAAATTTGAGTAATTGCAAAACACAGCAATATCATTTGGATCATAGTTGCTAGGATGTAGACCCGGTGAACTCCTTAGCATGAGGACTTGATATTTTTTCCTCTGTTTTTGATTCTTGTGGATTTAATTGTGGTTAAGGATTCATGGCTAAATTCAAATGAGTCTGGGAGCAATTATATTTTTCAGAAGACATAATTATTGCAGCTTTTGTGGATGTAACTAGTCTGGATGTGTACACTAATGGTCATGTTAAAGGGTAGTGTATGTGGCCATGCAGAGTAATTTTCAGAAAACTGTAAGCAGATACTCAGTGTTTTGATCATGAAAACTTTACATTTGATGCTGTAATATTCTTAATCCATGACATGCTGTTTCTCAGGACTGTGTTAAAGATAGGAGTGTTTGCTGCCTTTTTAGTACTGTAATTGCTACCCATCAGTATAGCTTTCCACCTAGACCCTTATTGCCCGCGTTGAAAACAACATAAAATATCATTACGTATCACACTACTATATAACTGTGGTTCTCTTTTGAATTGATGAACAATAGCAACTCCGTAAGATCTCCTGTGTAATAAGATTATGCAAGTTTGGAGAGAAGATGCTCACCAAGGTAATATTGCTTTGCATAATAAGTATATGAGAATTTGAAGAGCTAATGAACAAGGCCCACAGGAAAAAAACATAAAATTCTGTTGTTGATGAAAAGCACCTGTCACCCAACAAATTGTCCAATATTAAAATATATATATATATTTTTTTTTAGTAAAACAGTATTTGCTCATATGACCTTTCAAGAAGAATAGCTTCACCCCCAAATTCTATTTTCTTTCCCTTCTGTCCTAAGTTTTGCTGAAAACCAGGCCAAGCTTAACAAATCTCTCTAAAACGTCCTCAGAACTTTTGAGATTTTTCTCCTTACAAAAGAGTATTGATGGAGGAGGAGAAGGGGGTAAGCTGTCATATAAAGCTCATCCTCCTCTAGGATTTTTGATGAACTGTGAATGGTACACAAGAGGTTGACATGAAAGTGCTCTCTAATAAAAACCAAATAGATGCAGTGCTCTAGTTCCAATTTTTAACGATTATAAAACATACCTTTACAATGTGGCCCAAACAGAGCAGGTCCTCAAACTAACTTTGTTTATTTAGATGAACTTGCAAACTGAGTAGTATCTTGGAGAGTAATTTATTCACTTTCAAAATATGGAAAATTCTTACCGCACTTTACTTGGACATTCTGTATTTGAGGGCATGCTTTAAATTATTAAGCACCAGTATATATAATTAGATAAATATATTTTATATGACACATACTTTATTTGAAACACACACACATACACACACACACACATACACATACACATACACACACTTCGTCAGGGAATCCCACATCGTCAGTGCTATATTGGTACATTAGTTCTATTTTTCTCTAGTTGAATTCAAATCTGTCTCTCCCCACAGTATTTATATATTATGTCTCCTTTTCCCTTTGCCAAGCAATGCAGAATTGTTGTAATTTTTCTTCCATATAATTATCATGTAATAACCAATAAAGAGCACAAACTCAGACTATATAAATAAAGATCTATTCTCTGTAGAATTTTCCCCCTTTCCCCCTGGAACTTTCAAAATACAGGTGTCCAATAAAAAGTTTAAAAGGCAGTTGAAGCAAAGAAATCCTTCCGAGTTTAAGTATGCTCATGTAGTTTCTTTTTCACATATATTGAAAGAATCTTCAATATTAGTTTGATAATACTTAGTTTGATAAAAGACTTTTCAAGATATCTTCTATCCAACTCCAGTAGTCCTAGCCAATAAACAGGAGGAAATTCATATCTGGCGCCGTGAACTTAGCCAACTCCTCATTGGTTGGTAAGGCCATAGAACCTAGGGGAGAATTTACTACATCCCTAAACTAGCATAACCTACAACTGCCTTCTAAATACCTATCCTTACGTCCACAGATGACTGCAGCCCTGCCCCCGTCAAAGAAGCTTCTTCTTGAAGCAGAAGGAGATAGTTACTCAAAGATGCAACAGGTTTAAGTGCAGAGGTCAGCTCAACATGGGGTTCCCATCCTCAGCTAGTACAAGGACAGCACAATTCCCACACCAAGGCTCAGGAGAACATCTCGGGAGTGTGCAAGAACCAAAAGACTAGGGCATTTGCTTTGCTGTTATATAGTCTCTTCTTAAAAAAAAAAAGTGGAGTCAAAGTGGAAGGGTAGGGAGGAGGGTATGAATCTGGGAAGAGTTGGGGGTGAATATGATCAAACATATAAAATTCTCAAAGAATTAAAAGGAACATTATTTTTTCCAGTATACAGTTTTTACACAGCAGATTTCTCGTCTGTCTTTAGAGGGCAGTGCTAAACCACTGATGTTTCTTTATTTCTGTGATAGCCACTTGTAATGGTTAATATAAAATAAAACTGAAATATCAATCACGCCATTTGTGATACAATTACATATAGCCCTTAATAAAATTTCTAGGCAGTAAAATTAAAATGATAGCTCCTTCATGCAGTACTTCACCTAATAAATATTTATTAAGTTTGTTGTGTACAACACAATTGTACATGATATAAAAATGTAAAAGGCTGTGCTTTCTTTCAAGTAAATTATAATTAAACAGAGAAGTTAGCCACACCTGCAAATGTGTGTAAATACTGGAGCATATTGTGTGCATTCATAACTCTTTATGGTAAGATAATAAAACTATTAATAATTTCTATTTTATGTGCCAGTTAGGAAGGAATTCTATCCTGATATAGTCTTACAAAAATAGGAATCATTATTATACCTTCTTTGGCAAGTCAGGAAATGGAGGATCAATAGGATTGAGTATTTACTTAGAGCCACTTACCCTGGAAGGAACAGAGCTAAGACTTAATGCATGCTTGTTTGACTTCAGAGAAGCCCGTGCTTTCTGGCACTGTGCTATTCCTTGTTTCAACATATATGTGACATGCCCTAATACACATGCTCACACATGGAATTATAGACATGCGGAACAGAGTGATATAATTTATGTTTGTGAAAAATATGGAAAATTTTACATCAAGGAAAAAATCTTAAGTATATTGAATTAATAGTGTTATAAGAAAATTCTAGCTATAATAATAGTTAATATTTATTGAAATCTTATTTAGTGTCAAGCAGTCTATATCTATTTCTTCATTTGATTACGAGGAGAAGGAACTGCTGGGTGTTATTTTTCATTGAATAAATGAGGCAAGCAAAGCTGGGAGTGGTCAGATCTTCTGAAGTGTAGTTTGAACTTGAACCCAGGACTGTCTAATTATAGAAGCTATAACAGAAGTTGAATAGAGAGTTAAGGTAGAAAGAATAGATGACTATATGCTGGATTGAACATAATGCAATAAACAAAAAGGCTTGTAATCCCAGCTATTTATGACATGAGTTCAAGGCCAGCCTGGGTAACTTAATGATGCCTTAAAATTGGGTAAATAGAGTGGTGGGAAGGATCTGGAAGTAATTTGGGGAGGGGGGAAACATGATCAAAATGTGCTATCTAAGAATATAAGTAATAAAGAAGTAAAAAACAGAATATTTAGAAATGCTAAACTGCTAACAAACAGTAAATAATGATTGGAAGAAATAAAACAATACAAAAATTTTAAGAATTGAAAAGGAGGGTCTGGAAGTGGTAGTCTCATGGAACAACACTTGCTCAGCAAACGAACTCTAAATTCAATTCTGAGAAAAGAGCTAAAGAATAATTTGACCCCAGAATCTTTAAGATAAATTGAATAATTTGCATTTTATTTATTGTACAGTCGGGAAAAAATGGAGATTCATGAACAGAGATGAGGTATAAACAGATTTTTTTTCTTTAAAGAGAAGATATATAGGGTTAGGGTTAGGGTTATATATAGGGAAGAGGTTAACTGTATAACTGAATATTAACTGCAGAACCATTAACAGACCCAGAAAATAACCAATGAAGTGAAATGTTGATCTATGAATACTAATGGATTTTAGCTGAGTATGTATCATTTTATAATTGCCATGTGGGGTTCCTGTTAATGGCCAAACCAATAATTAATTGGTGAGGGAGATGCCTTTGACATTTTTAATTCTTCTTTTGTTGGCAACAAGGATCTAACATGTACAAGTCCTTCTTAATTTTTTTTCTTTTATTTAAAATAGATTTTTCACACGGTATTTTCTGATTACAGTTTCCGCTCCTCTTACTCCTTCCAGTTCCTTCACACCTTCCCTCCCATGCAGATTCACACCACTTCTGTCTTTCAGTAGAAAGTTAACAGGTATCTAAAGATTAATAATAAAATAAAGTAAGATAACAAAAACTAGAATATGACCAAACAACCAAGCCAGTAAAAGAGCCAAAGGAAAAACATATAGACACATAAACCCACACATTCTCACACTCACGAATCCCATAAAAAACCCAAAATAGAACCCATAGTATATATGCCAAGGGCTATAAGATAGAAAACAAATGCCCTGTCTTAACATTACCAAAAAAGAATTTCCAAAGATGCTGTTGAGTCCATTTTGTGTTGGCCATCTACTACTAGGCATGTCTACCCTTAAAACTGGTTTCTTTCCCCAGTGAGATGCCCTTGTAGAAAACTTAGTTTTCATTTGCAAGTGGCTATCAGTTGGGCTAGGGATAGGGGCATGTGTCCATTTCTCCTGTCCACTCTAGGACCCCATCTGGTGCAGACCCATGCAGACCCTATGCATGCTGCCACTGTTTCTGTGAGTTCATATGTGTGCCAGCCCTGTTGTGTCTAGAAGGTCTTTCTTCCTTGGTGTCCTCCCTGACCTGTGACTTGAGGGGAGGTGTTTGATGAAGATGTTCCTTTTAGGGATGAGTGTTCCAAGGTTGCTCACTCTCTGCATATTGTCTGACTATGGGTCTCTGTATTTGTTTGCATCTCCTGCAGGAGGATGCTTCTCTGATGAGGGTTCATCAAGGCATGGATCTATGATTATAGCAGAATATCATTAGAAGTAATTTTATTGCCATGTTCCTTTAGCATAACAGTATTATTTGGTTTTCCCATAGGTCTGTGATCTATTTAGTCATAGGTTTTTGCCCACCTAAGCAACGTTGGGTATGGGTTCCATCACATGGAGTGGCCTTAACTAAAATCAGATATTAGTTGGTTATTCTTGCAAACTTTTTTGCCACTACTGCACAAGCATATCTCTACCTAACCTCTAAGGTTATATGGATTGTAGCTTGCTTATCAATGGCTTAACAGAGTGAATATATACTATATTTGTCTTTCTGGATCTGAGTTACCTCACTCAAGTAACTAGTTTTTTGTTTGTTTTGTTTTTGTTTTAACTCACTCAGGTGGCTAATTTTATTCCAGTTCCATCTATTAGATGATTGTTTGAGACTTCACATAGAGGGTATTCAGAGTAAAAAAGTTGGTATGATAAATACTTCTAATTGCTTATTTAACAAATATGTATTTAAGAAACTATGGGTTGATAAGTACTGAATTACAGAAAGTTTCGTTGGCTGTTGCAGATGGCAAAATGTCCCAGGGATGTTATCATGTAATAAAAGCAACAAAATATACATATGTTGTTTAAAGTACAGTAAAGCAGCTTAGTTCTTCAATTTATTTCTGTTTGTAGGATTATGTGAAAGACGAGAGGTCTTACAATCTTGCAGTTAAGGAGGGTTTTCAGTCCAGCATTCTGATTTAAACTCTTTTTTTCCTACCACTTGCCAGTTTTGTGACCTTAGGTTTTATTTGGGTTTCTCTGTGCCTTGGCTTCCTCATCTATAAAGCAAGGGAAAATAGTGTTTGCTTCAAATTCTTTTGTGTATAAGAATGTTTTGTGTATAAGTATGTTTCAGTGTAATGTAATGTAACAATAACTAATTAAGAGACTGTTTGATTGTACTATATTCTAGTTATTGCCAATTGATAACTGAAAGCTAAAATGTGGGTGTATAAAAATTAATTTCTTATCATGGGAAGAGAAGAACATCTTGAACTTTACAATCAAATATCTTTTTTAACCCTAATAATTGTGACCCATCAGTGTTGCACTGAACACAGCATTCTGAAGACCTTTACAAAGTTTATTTTTTTAATTTAAAGAATTCTTAAAGAATATTCTTATGAACTCTGTGAGAATTTTATACAATGTATTTTGTTTATACACATCCTCCCATCTTTTCTCAGATCCTCCCTGCCCTTCATACCCAACCTCTTTAAAAACAAAACAAAAACAAAACAAAAGAAACCATTGAGTCCAATTTGTGCTACCCATAATATTCTTGGATGGAAGCATCCACAGGAGCATGGTCACATTACCAGGCATCACACCTTTAAAGAAAATGGTTTTCTCTGTCATTGTTAACTGCTTATAGCTCTTTAGCTAGAGGTAGAGATTCATGCTTACCTCCCTGATCCATGCTTGGATTTGGTCTGACTTGGGCTTTTGCATGCTGTCACAGTCATATGTGCAACTGCCTTATTGTGTCTGGAAAATGATTTCCTTGTTAATCATTCACTGCCCGTGATCCCTGAGCCTTGGCAGGGTGGTGTGTGTTATAGAAATACCATCTGAACATACTGTAGTCTCTTATTCTCTTCATCTTGACAAGTTGCGGGTCTCTATGATAATCACCATCTACTGCAAAAAGAAACTTCTCTGATGAGATCTGAGAGATGTGCTAATCTATAGGTACAATAGTAAGCTATTAAACATTAGTTAGATACTATGTTCATTTAGAAGAATGGTTTTTCTCTATGGCTTACGAACTGTCTAGCCACAGGTCTAGCCACTGGTTCCTAGTTCTGATAATGGTGACAAGTATTAGTTCCAACTTTATAAAAGATATATAAAAGAAACTGCATTTATGTTATGAGAGTTGGGCATGTCCTTACTGAGTCACTCTGGTAACTCTTCCTCTGATTCATCTCAGATGTCACTCTGCTAAGTCTTCATTTTGATGCCTTAAACACAATCAGAAAGTACTTAGTTACTTCTACTACATTTATACCAATATTATTCTAATGAGCATGTATTATCAGGCTGGTTATTACTGTAGTTCACAGGATTTGCATCTGGGTAAAATTGATGTTTAATTTTCTTCCCTGGTTACATACATACCATGATATAGCACTATAAAAGCTATCCACTAGGATTGAAGCCCCTGGTATTTCCTTTTCTACCTTGCCATCCCACTTAATCCTTTCTGTTCCATGATTCATCTTTCCCCCTTTATGCTACTCTATTCTATCTCCATCCCTTAAATGTTTCCCCAGGGATCCTTATTGATCTCTATGGGCATTTCAAATGAAACACAAATATGTAAAGATTCAAAACTAGTATCTATAAATGAGAGAAAAAATGCAAAGACATTTGTCTTTCTGGGTCTGGATTTTATTGCACTTAGACTGAAAATATCTGTGTTGATGTAGTCATTGATTTATTTAATTATTCTCATGAGTTCATGGCAGAGGACAGTTTATTCTTTGGTTAATTCAATTCCCTGTTCTAGAGGGTTTCGGCCTCCATACAAGCCTAGACTTGGAATGTTATAGCCTCAAGACTTACTGTTGACTGACTTACTCTGACTAGCTCCTTCTGAACACATTGCTCTACCAGACTCAACTGATTCTTCTGTTTGGCTGATTCAAATCACTCGCTGTTCTGAATCAAACTCTTCTTCAAGCTGACTGGTTCAAACTGACCTTCTGAGCTAGCTGACTTTCTGACTGAACTCTTCTGATTCTGGCTGACTCTGGTTGACTCCTGTAACTTTTCTGATTGTACTGCTCTGCTAAGCTTCAAACTGATTCTCGCTGTTGGCTGACTTTTTCTCCCAAACTTACTCTCCTTCTGTTGAACTGCTTCTGTGTCTTATCTAACTTATTCTCTAACTGACTGCCTCCTCTCTGAGCTGAGAGCCTCGTTTTATATCATGAGAGTTGGGTGTGTCCTCACTCTTGATTTACTCTGCTAACTCTTCCTCTGATTTGTCACTTTGTCTCCTCTTCACTCTGATTCATCTCATGTCTCTCTGCTAAGTCTTCATTTTGATTCATTCTCAGACTTGGGATTAAAGGCCTGCCTCTCTTAACTCTGAACTGAATGTGAATCTGAACTGACAGCTGTGAACTGAGAACTGTGGCATACTTCTGAGCTAACTATTCCTTTTACATCCAGAGAGCTGGGATTAAAGGTGTGTGTCACCATTGCCTTTTGAGTTGGGTTATTTAAAGGCATGTGCTGCATTCCAGTGCATCACACAGGCCTTGAATGTGATCCTTTCCCAGAGCAGTCATGTTGCTGGATTAAAAGATTAGATATTCCTCTACATCTTCCCCTTTTCTTTTTAAGCTATAAATTGTGCTGAAAGTGGCTCTAACACAGTTTAACTATAGGAAGAATTATCACTCTCATAAACTTAACAGTCTAAAGTCCTTTAGAAGATCCACTTTAGCCACTGATGGGATGATCTTCCATAACTGCAGCAGCCATCAGTCCTGATCATCTGTTGAGTTCTTTTCAATATTCTTTCAGCTAATGTCTGTTTCAGCATCAAGGTTTTCCAGTCTGATGAATTATCACTTCTCCCTCTTTAGCCAGTTTATTGAGCTGTCCCCATGCAGGGGGCTCACCTTTTTGCATCACCTGTGTTGTGGTCTTCCTATACCTCTGCCTTCTTTGAGTTGTGCCTTTCATGTTAGCAGCTGGTATCTAGGGAGCTTCTTACTCAGATTGAATCTTTATCAATTTTGATGGAACCCACACGTTTTCATCTCCTGTTCAAATATAAGCAAATCTCTTCCCTAATGTCACACATCCCCTGACTTCTCTTCTGATGTTAACACACCCTTATAGTGTACAGGCTGATTTAATGCCGCATTATTTTCTTCAATTCAGTGTCTTTCAGCAGCTGCTATTCCTGCCTCATTGGCATTCAAAAAGTGTAATGTTAATAAAGCATTATGCAATCTACCTCTGACCGTCCTTGTTCCTATTCATCTTCTCTGTTTATTAAGCATCTCCTTTAAGCTACAGTTAGATCTTTGAGAATCCATATATATCAATAGTTGGACTTTGTAGCTAACATTTCTCACTTTTTTAGACTAGGCACAGGACATATGTTATAGCTCCAAGGAATGTTTGTGAGTAAACAGGTTTAAATTGACTGCCTGGGTATAGTCCACAATTCTATCCATACACAGGGATGAAAAAAGAAACAATCTAGTCATCTTTCATAAGATGTCAATGTACAGTGTCAGTTTTAGTGTAAAGGTATCCATTGTCTCTAAGATCATTAAATACTTCTCTTGAAAAGGACCGTCTATCTTGATTAGTTTCCTGTATAATTTTGTAAGCATTCTTCCCTTTCCTGTCTCTCAAGGTTTTTTTTAAAATTTCTATATGTATTTTTCCAGTTGTACAACCAATTTTTCCAACTTTTTTGAGAAGAAACAGATCAAAATGATCACAGGTTGCAGAATGGGGAGCATATCTATCCCTTTACCCATTACCCCTGCCTCTAAATGACTTGAATGCAAGTTTCTCATTTTTTCAAGGTGGGAAAAATCTGTCTATGTTGTCAGAATTGTCTTTTGGGGTATCTTACAGTGTTTTGCTGTCTCTGAGGTTCTGGGTTGTCCTTTTCAACACCACTGCCCTCTGAGTCACGTTACTTAAAGCCATGTGCTGCATACCAGCAGGTTCACACGGGCCTTGAATGTGCTCCTTCCCCAGAGCAGCCATGTTGCTGGGTAAAATAGAGATTAAATACTCCTCTGTGAATATTTACAGCTCTATACATTCACTCGAAATTTTCATAATTTCATTTTTCAGCATCTGAATAATATTCAATTATGTAAACATATCGTAGTTACGTTGTCCGTCCATCCATCAGTGGACATCTAGGATGCTTCTGTGTCCTAGTTGTTGTGAATGAAACAGCAATGAACACGGGTGGGCAAGCATGTCTCTAGTAGGATATAGAGTCCTTTAGGTGCATGCCCAGAGTGCAATAGCCAGATCTTGTAGATCTGCATCTAGCTTTGTGAGGACCCTCCCCACTGATTTACCCAGTGACCGCATCAGTTTACACTCCCATTAGCAGTGGGTGAGTGTTCCCTTCCACGTCCCTGTCAGCATTTCTCGTTGTTTTTTAAAATTCATACGTATGTACTTTTAAATACAGTCCACTGAGCATTCAGCAGGACCTCTGGTAATGGACTTATTCTTTAATTTCTGAAAATTTTCTTTCATCGTTTCCTTAATCTTCACATCTATATTCTCTTTCTAATGATTGTAGAATTCCCATTCTTAAACTTTAAAAAAAATCCCCTAGTTTTTTTTTTTTTTACTTATAACTTCTTTTTATATTCTATCTGTTATGAAATTTCCTCAGATTTATTTTCTTATTCTTCTACTGGAGTGCATGTTTATACTTATGTATGTATGTATGTATATAAATATGTGTGTCTATGTATGTATATATGTATGTATGTATTTGATGGTATTCTTCTTGTTACATGGATATCTTCTATCTACCTTAGGAAATGTAATTAAAAAAACAATTTGTTTTCTTGGAGGCTTCCTTTAAATATAGGATGACCCTTGTTTATGTGTAGCTGAAACATTAAGAAATCTTTTATTGCCAGGCAGTGGTGTTGCATGCCTTTAATCTCAGCACTTAGGAGGCAGACACAGGTGGATATGTGTGAGTTCGAGGCCAGCCTGGTCTATAGAGTGAGTTCTGGGACAGCCAGAGTTACAACAGAGAAACCCTGTCTCAAAAAAGAAAAGGAAGGAAGGGAGGGAGGGAGGAAAGAAATGTTTTATTAGTGGGCTAGGTGAGGGGTCTGTTTCATAGTGTTGATTACAACAGCTCTACCATTTTCTTGTTATTTGTTGCAGATAGTCTTTCTCAGGAAGTTTGTTAGTTTGTTACCCTTTTCTGTTACTAATTACTCAGTAACACAGGCTAGATAAGCTTTAAGGAAAAGAGGTTTTTATTGGTTCATTTTTGGTGATGTAGGGTTGAGATACCATATCTGGTAATGGCTTTCTTGCTGGCAGGATCCTGAGACAGAACAAAACACATGGCACAAGACAGGCAAAATGTCCATGTCTCCTTTCAATTCTATTCTTAAAAATCCACCAGCATTTAGCAGAGGACTCCACCCTAATGACCCTATCTGCTCATCTCCCTAAGGCCACATCTCCAGACTCCATGCTTGGATAAAGTTTCAACCCTCTTAATACTTTACCGTGGGCATTGAACTCCAGCATGAGTTTTGGAGATGATAAACCATATTCAGACCATGCCAAGATTAGTGTAAACAGAGAAGCATTTTCTTGTTCTCTACCTATATACTATAAGGCTATCTATCATAGATCATAAGGCACTTAGGCGAACCAGTAGGTCAGCCGAGAGTCTCCATTTACTTATGTACAGATGGATGTTGCCTCAGTTTCCTTGGTGAGAAGTCAGGTTTGAGGGTATAGCCCTTCTGAGTTTATATCCTATTTCAATACTATTTACTCATAACTTCATGAGTAGACAGTCTCTCTAATTATTCAACTCCATAATCACTTCTCTTTCAAGTTCTCATTTGCTCGCTAATACCTCCCCACTTCTTACTCAAAAGTTACCCATCATTGTCCCCAAGTACTCTAGTTATTGCTCATCAGCTCCTGTTTCTCCTGTCGTCTTTGTCTCATAGTTTATGATTTTTTATAAAACTGTTATAGTCAGTTTTGTGGGATTTGGGAGGTAGCGAGAGTAAGTTTTTATGGTCAGCGTGTATTCCACTTGTGAATTTTGAAAAGTATTATTTATCCCTGTTACACATATCACAAAGACTTCATGGGGTTTGCTTTGGGAAGCTCCTTAAAGCATTTCTCACAGTATTTTACAATGGCCTCCATGCTACATTTCTCTTAGTTTTATGGCTAAGCTTAAATTCCTGATAAACTGTAAGATTTTTCTCATTGTTGCTATTCACAAATTTTCTTGGGTCATTATCATGCCCTGTTCCTCATTATAAACTTCATTCATTTATGTCTTTCTCATCCAATTTCAACTTAAATTGCATTGTGTATATTTATGGCCTACTAAGATGACACAGCCAGATAGTCAGCTGACTTGCTTACCCAGATACACAAACGAGTAAGTTATGTGATTTTATTGATGTTATGATACATAAATAACATTGATATAATATATTGGTATAATATAAATTTAATTTCAGAGAACTTCATCTACAATAAATTTGTCACCAGGAGAAGTGGAAGAAGAAGAGGAGGATCCAAACACTTGTGGGCCCACAGGACTCTGGGAAGCATTGACTCCCTGTAACGGATGTAGGAACCTTGGCTTTCCCATGCTCGCACAGGTAAAGGTTTGCTTTTATTACGGTAAAACAAAACTTTAGGATGGTTGCGTATGGACTCAGTCTTTTCCCTTCAGAATGTACTGAGTCCTCTGTCCCTTGTAGGTTTTCTTTCTTTAGCTTCCTGTGTGTCTCAGTGCAGCATGTAGTGAATTTACACAGTTTTTATGTTTTAAAATTTTGGTTAGGATGTTGCAAGTTTCCTATACGTATAAATTTTTAATGTTTATGATTCATAAATCTGTCATTTAAAATAACACTTTTAACAAATAGTAAGATGTGATCTAAGGCTATAGTTAGAGGCGGCTATATTAAGGTTGTTTAAGAGCATCGGTAGTAATACATAATTTTTTAACATAATGGGAGCATTATGGAATAATTTGAATATATCCTTTGTCCCACTAGGAATTAAAAAAAAATGAGAATGGAGTGCTAAAATACCAACTATACGTTTATAAACCTTTCACTATTCATTAAATCAGCTTTATTATATTATGGATCCTAATTTTCAAAAGTTAAAAAATGCTTTAAAGTTAGGAAATTTGAAGCTGCAATAAAAATATCCTACATAAAATAAGATTAACTCCACACAGATGACGATAATGTTAAAATAAGATTAACTGTTGAAAGTGGGTAGAAAAGTGATCTAGGACAGATAAAAGTCACTTTAACTGCCTAGAGAAGTGTATCACAAATGTAATTTTTTTGTTTTGCACTTGTGTCTAGAAACCATTTTTCTCATAGTTATGTCACAGAACACTTCATCAGAGCCTTCTAAATTTCAGTAAGAATTTTTGTGGAAAGCTAAATAGGACATTCAACTTGATAGTATTTAAATTTTTCTTCATAGGACTTTTGTAGTATCTGTCCCAGTCTTTAGTTTGTTATTAAGAAATAATGGCCGGGCTGTGGTGTTGCATGCCATTAATCCCAGCACTCAGGAGGCAGAGGCAGTGGACCTCTGAGTTCGAGGCCAGCCTGGTCTACAGAGTGAGTTCCAGGACAGCCAGAGTTACAACAGAGAAAACGTGTCTTGAAAAACCACAAAAAAAGAAAGAAAAAATAAAAAAGAAATAATGAACCGTGAGTCCTGTGAAAATCAGTTCTTTGTGGATCACAGAAGTGAAGTCCTTGTCATAGTCAGAATAGCCAACGGCTCAGCGGGCGTGTCTTCACTCAAGGTCACATTCGCAGTGTAAAATCTATGCCCACATTTACATGAGTGAAGAGGAGAGGAAAAAGCACAAGTTTTTGTCTTATGAATATCCTAATCTGATTAAGAGTTTTATAAAAATGAATACCTTTGCCCACTTTTAATTAAGTTCAAGTGTTTGTAAAAGTATGTTTTTTTAAAATCATTTGTTATATATCTTTGAAAGTAGGACTCGTAGACAAAACAAAGTATCTGAGCTATTACTAGAATACTCTACCACCCAAATCATTAATATTCTGACTGTATCTGGCTGCCCAACACTTTGCTAATGATTGCTCTAAGTATTTTATTTTACTGTTTAGTGTTGGTAGTAACTTTCTTCTGATTTGCAATTTTTAAATGCTGGGTTTTTCTTTGACTATTTGTCTGTGAAGATCAATATTGCTGCAGTAAATTCTTAGGTGTTCCAGACATTAATATTTCAGTACTTACATTTATCACAGGGCTCTTAATCTTCAGCTTTTCTGTTGCCTTAATTTGTATGCATGTGCACAAGTATATTGTATAGGTTTTTTAATATAAAATTCATTAAACCTTTCAAAGCTATTTTTCCTTTAATTTATTGCTTTTAGAATTACTTTTACCTTCAATTACAGATGCGACCCTATATTGGATTTCACTTGTTAATATCTACTTTTCCTATAACTGCCCTATGAGTAATAACATATTCCACTTACTATATTTAATCTTTATGTTTTGGATTTGCATCTAAAATCTCATTTATTCCTGCTTTCCTAATATGTAAACTGTATGACTTAGTGTTGATATTATTACCTCATGTTATTATATTAAAGCTATTACCTGATTGTTTGCTTTTTTAACTTTTATATTTTAAAATTACTATACCAAGTTTAAAAGATGTTCTTGTTGAATTTTAATAGTTGCTCATGTTATAAATACAAATTGACTCGTGATGCAGTATTTTCTTAATTGGATTTAATTTAGCAACCAGAATTGGGATTCTTGCTAATACTCTTCTCATATAAGTTCTTGAGAATGTACATTGTGTGTGTGTGCATACTATTATTCATGAGTTCTGCTTTAGCAAGCATGTGTGTACATATAAATGAGTCATATATGTGCTTATAGATTTTATTTCAAAAAGTATGCGAAGGAATTTTGTAGTTTTGCAGTTAATACACAAATACATATTTTAAAGCTATAAGGTATTATTAGTGTGAACAGGTGCATCTTCCATTGAGCATGTGGGCAGGTTAGGACAACTTTGAGGAGTTGATTCTCTCCTTCTGTCTTTACATAGATTCCAGCATAGATCTCAGGCTGTCAGGCTTGCATGGCGTGTAGTTTACCTGCCAAGCCATCTTGCTGGTCCTATGTATACTTTATATATTTTATAACTTGCATCATCTCCAAACCCACTGCTTTTACATCATTATCAAGAAATTTCTGAGCATACAATTTAGTCATCCAGAAATAATACATTAAATCATTTAAAATTATTTATCTTTAATCTATTCAGTATCTCTTGGCCTTTTTTTTTGAAGAGGTGAGAGGATGTGTATCATTTCAGAACTTTAGAGAAAACTTGTGACCTAATGCCAAGGTTGTGATGAGCATCCAGATTTCTGCTCAGAAGTGGAAAGAGAGAATACTTAGCACCAAAGGCATGCAAGCTCTGAAAAGTCAGGAAGGCAGTGTTTCTCCTGAAGCCCTAGAAAAGAGATAGAGAATACACAGGGATCTTAATCATATACTCAGTGGTTATCCGGGGCCAATCTATCGTGCGCTCGGGGTCCCTACCTGATAGCATGGCTGCTTCCAGACTTTTCAAGGAGTCATTAGCACCGAATGAAACGTATTGAAATGAAATCACATACCATACCACTTGAAACAATTTTTACTGTAAAAATATTAAGCCGTTTAATTTCTTTTTCATTTTAGGCACTTTGCCCAAAGTAATCTATGTTTAGAGATGCTTTCTCAATAATATAACCTTGGAATTTTCAGAATCAAAGCATCCGACCTACAAAATATTTTTCATAATTATAAGTTATTTTTCCACACTTCTAGCATATTTTGGGAACCATTAAAATCAGTATGTACATATCAAATTTAATGAATAGCTATTTCCTTTATAGTTTGCTACACATTCCTTTGTGTTTGGTGCCATTAATACGGTGCTTTATGCATTTTGTATATCCAGATGTGTAAACGCCATATACAACATATACAGAAACTCATACTTCAAAGTACTACTACTTAATTTAAATGAATCTAACTGAAATGTACCAATATCTTTTATGTTTAAAGCCTAGCATACATCCTCCAAACCATGAACATTATGGAAAAAATAGACTAATCTAGTATCTAGGTTATCCTAAAAATGCTTTCAAGTTCAAGTAGTACTTTGACTTATAAAATGAGAACACAGACCTAATTCCCAGTTTTTGTCCAGATTTTGAACTGATCTCTGATCTCATATTTCAGAATTTAGTTTTCTTTTTTCTTTCCTCCTGGGCTGAAAACAGAATGAACAGGCTAAATGATGGGAACTTTCACGTTCATGCTTGTGAATTAATTATATGGTGTTTTATCTTTTCATTTTGACCAAACTGACATTTCTACAAACAACTCCTCTTAAATTCATGGAAGTTTAGAATCCTAAACAACATCAGGTGATTAAAATTCTTAAAAAATACCAAGATTCAGTGTCACTAGAGATTTTATATAAAGCAAATAAGATAAAGTTGGCCAGTGAGTTAGAAAGGAAGCACAGAAGCCCTGTTTTAGAAAATACGATGAAATTTGAATCTGTTTCTCAACACTACTAACCTCAGTGATTGCTACCTTTTTAACACTGTGTATTATGTTCTGGACATTTCACAGACATCATTTTTATTGTGAAGTGCTAGAATTTTCCCTAATGTTATGGCTTTCAAATGACAACTCATTTGGCCTAGAGCCTTCCCAAATATCATACCTGTGCAGAAGTAGGGGTATAGTGCTCAGCATTCAAGGCTTTCCAGGATCCTCATCTACTCTCCTCAAAGTACCAGGGTTTTATCTTCTAGTCTGTACAAAGACTTCTGCTGGGCCCTTGATCTCGTCCTCAATCATAGGCATGCAAGGTATCCTTGGCCAGGGTTCCTGTAAGGCTCCCCTGGTGATTTCATGATAGTAAACAAGGTTTTCCAGGTAAAAATCTTATATCTGAACAAGGGCACAGTTTAAGATAAAAACGGTGGCCAGGAGCAAGCATCATTGGAGCAGTTTTTATGGATTATCATCTGTACAGACTTCAAGGGAAGCTGCTTGGTTTGTACTAAGATGTTTGTATTCTTATCTCTGTCCAGCTTGGGATGGCCATATCTGGCCAAATCCTCACAGACAGAAGCTGGTTTGACTAGCAGCATGCTATCAGATGGTGTGAAACTGAGCTGATGTGAAAAATGCCTATAATCACCATTCAGGCGTGGTTGGTTGTGTGTGTGAATTACTGCTTCTTTTTTGCTGGTCTGATGAAGTCACGCTTAAACATCAGTGTGTACTTGAAGATAGCACATTCCTCTTCCTACTGTTCCTATTGCAGTTTCTACCCAGAGCTATAAAACACTTTCATTGCAGGGCTGCTCTGGACTGTTTAATTTGATAAATGGGTTGGTAGTTGATGGCTGTCTTTGATCAAGACAACTCTTAGGCACAGTGCCAAGCCTTTCTAAACATACTTACAGGGCATCCTGATTCTCTAGCTTCTGTGGTCAATTGGTTGACTTTTACAGCTTTTTTGTCCCTGGATGACTGAGGACCCTCTAGGAGCTGTTGAGCAAGTGCTCAGCGATGCACACAGTCAGGCCCTTGGACCCAGGCAGTGATCTGCCCGTTACGTGAGGTGGAGGGCACGTAAGTGTCAGGCCATTGCAGATATCACAGTCCTCTCATTGCTGTGATGTGCAGATATGAGAACCAATATTGGAGCTAAAATATTTGCTCCTGACAGCTCTGCACTCTGGTTCTAAAATGTCAACTGTCAATCATAGTCTATTCCTCTCTTCTCTGACACCTGATATCCAGTTCCTCCTACAGGTTCCACTTTTATCCCCCTGTCAACTGTGACCTGTACTTGCCACCCACACCCTTTGACTTTGTCACCCAGTGGCCTCTCCATTGGCCAGGGATATTGTCTTCTGCCTCTAATCATACAGCTGACTGTGGCCTGTCCCAACTTACTTCCTGTCCATAGCCTAGGAGACTCACTCCAGTATATCTATCTGGATTTATTAACACAAGCTGCATGTTCTGTAAGAAGGGCCAGGTAGGCTTTCTGTTAGGTATAAATATTCTTTTGGTTTAAAATATATGTAGTATACATATTTGTTTATCCAGTACTTTTAGTTGTGGGTATTTACCTTAGAGACAATTGGAGAACTTGGTGGACAGAGTAGCAGAGGCTCATAGATGTTTATTATAACATAGCCATAGATTAGCATGATAAATAAGATATATATTAGTATATATATATTAATATATATATTAGTCCAGTGAGAACTGTTGCACTTCTGATTTTGAGAACTGTTAAGAGAATAGATCAACATTTTGTGAATATACTAAGTGTCTGGACACTTGCAATAGCTGTTCCAGGCAACAGTTACAGACTTGGTACTTGGAACTTGGAACATTGCTATAAAAATGACCTCCCCCCACAAAGAAACTAGGAATGGCTTTGAGATTGAACATTGGGTAAAGTTCTAGAAGAATTTGCAGAAGCATGTGCAAGGTAGGTTCTCTAGAACAGAAATAGTTAAGTATCAAACAGTCTGTTAATTAGGACTCCTAAACTTGCATAGTGGAAGATATCTGTATTTCTTAGAGAATACCTAGATGGTTGTAAGTAGAATGTTTATAGAAACATGAACGTTAAAGGCTCTACAGGGTAGCAGTCAGAAGAAGCTGAGGAAAATTCTAGAAGAAACGTACCTCATAGACAAGATGTTGGTAGATGCGAAATGTTAAAGGTGCTTTTGTAAGTTTGGGGGAGTAATGAAAAGTACATCACCTAAAGCAGAAGAAAAAGAGATAATCGCGGTGTGGTAGCAGAAAGTGTAGGGGGATGGCGTTGTGCTGGTGCCTGTCATTGATGAACTCGGCTCATTAGCTGGTAGCGTTGATACTGTTGAAAGTATGGCCTGCTTTCTTCTTGCTGCTCACAGTGAATGTAAGAGCTTAGAGATAAACTTTTAACTAAAAAGGAACCTGGCATTTATGACTAGGATATGTTTAACCTCCCCAGACTTGTAAAGATGCTAATATTTAGAGATTTGTTGTCAAGAAAGGATATTGTGGGGAAAGGGCCAAAGGTGTGCCTTGATGATGTTCTTCTGCTGCTGCAGTAAGGTTTTTAGACAGCAGGAGCTTTTAAATCACACAGCTCTTTGAAGAGATTCATTTGTAGATCTCCTCAGAAACCTCACCATAACTGGGAGAGGAGACCATCAGAAAATGTGTGTGGTATATGTAGTAGACCTACAACACTTTTGAGAATGTTGCAGTGGTGGAAATACTCACAGCTAGGATCTAAATGGAGAGACTTCTATAGATAGGAAATAGGCTTACAAAGCTTCCCAGGTGCAAACATAGTTTGACCTTCATGAAACAGAAAGGAGGGTGGGGCTGGAATCTAAAGAATTCTCGCTAGCTTATGAACCCAGTGGTCTTTGTCCATTTGGATTTGTAAACTTGTTTTTGCCCATCGATTTCCCCTTTACCTCCTGTTTCTTCCTCTTTTAAAGGGAACAAAAATAGATATATTATTTATATTTGTGTGTACACGTGTGTGTCTGTACAAATGTATGCCATGTGTGTGCATTGCCTGTGTAGGCCAGAAGAGGACATCAGATCTCCTGGAGGTGGACTTGCTGGTGGTTGTGAGCCATCCTGGGTGCTGGGAACTGAACTCTGTCCTTCACCAAAGCAGTAAGTGCTCTGGCCTCTAAGCCATCTCTCTAGCTCCATGCTATTTAAATCACGGAGGTAATTCGCCCTGGATTTGTACTGTGGCTGTTTTGCTTTCCAGCTGTTGAGTATCTGCTGCTTTATCCTACCCTTTGGTTTGGGGGACATAGTCTTTCTCTGGAGCCAGCCAAGGTATTGAAGTCTTGATCCTTCTGCCTCAACTTCCAGAGGGTGGGGGTGTACAGGTGTTCATCACACCTGGTTTCGCCTTCACTTTAAAATGTGGCGTGGTTTCCTGAACATTTTACATTTTAAAGAAGTGGAACTAGGCGGTATAATGAAATGACGTCGGAAAGATCTAAGTCTTGACTTTAGCTTTGTAACTTACTTGGTATGTGTCTTTTTTCAATCATGTAACCTGTCTATTGCTTTTTAATTATCTTCAAAAGAGAGATTTTATACTTATTTGAAGGGATGATATGAAAATTAGAGAATATGTTTAAATCACACATAATAAGGTCAAGCCCACAGTGGAGCCTCAACAAATGGTAGCTATTGCTGGTGTTATTATTTTGCCCTCTTTGAAAGTGTATACCAGTATGCCTTTTAAGAAGTCATCCAGTCTTATTCTACTATCTCCAGAAACCAAATTCTTCAAACTCCTAGATTTCCCCAGTATAAGCTATAGGACCTCAGAGATCATTCACTTTAAGTCTTAATTTCATCACCATAAAATTGGTGTAATACTAGCACTTATACCCTAGAGGAAAACTGAGGGCTATGACATACTATGGGGATCACGTGCTTCACATAGTGTCCGGACATATCAGACGCTCAGTAAAGTTAACTGTCATATACAAAATTGTAATAGAACATTTTTAACTGGGATGGGGCAAGACTCCAGAGTTCAGGTCCCACATCCTGAAGCTGAAAGTGTGGTTGCCTGTGATTTCACAGGTTCCTTTTAGGTGTTTAAGCAGTTACTTACTTTCTCAGAAACTGAAGCCTAGATGAAGGTCACCATAGAAGCACTCTGAATTCCTAGAAACTAGGAGATGTGCAGCCCCTACGCTGTGAGATGGAAACTTCTTCCAAACGTTGGTGACCACAAGCAGCTGCGCAGCTACATATGTTAGCAGGCCTAACTCAAAGGCTCTTTCTTTCTTAGAGCCTAACTTAATCTTCCTCAACTAGAAATGCTTTCATTTCTCTTGACATGTGTGGTTGGACACCTCTCCTTTTAAATCCATTTGTCTTGCTCGTATTTTTAGATTAGGAGCTCTCTGTATCTGAGAAGCGTTTTCTTCTACTACATGCTGGGCCTCGTGCCTCACATGTGCTGTGCCTTAGGACTATGTGCGTTGAGTCCCAAGGTCGCTCTTCAGTGTTGCCTTAGGGAGAGCGGCTCTCTGATTCTCATTTCACCATTTTCCGGGAATGCGTTCAACTTCTAACCAGTTTTCTTGCCTGTAAAATGAGAATAATTCCAATGCTACATCATTTGGAGAGGATTAAATAAACTGAGAGATACCAAGTCGTTTTTGACAGTTTGGGTTTGCCCAGCACAGAGACACTGGCCTTTGTTATAGCTAAGGTTTCCTCTCTCTCTCTCTCTCTCTCTCTCTCTCTCTCTCTCTCTTTTGTACTTACTGCCCCATCATGAAACTGTAAAACGGATCACTAAAAGCATTAATAAGTAATAACAGCAAAGTAAAAAACACACAGCACCTCAATGTGGTGTGCAGTGATAGCATGTTATTATATTGTTTTCTACTTTTGTCAACAAATACTTTATACACTGCGTATAGTTTACATTCACCCTGGAAGCAGAATTAAAGCCGTACTTACGTTATTTCCAAGGAGTCATGTTTTTTCCCCTTGGTTTTGTGACCAAGGCTACTCAGCAGACTCCAACGTATCAAAACCCAGGTAAAATTAATAGCAATTGAGACAAGAATCACTTAAGGAGCAAGAGTCATGACTCTTGTAATTTTATTCCTTGTTAATGGCGTGCCTGTAATTTATTCTGAAAGGGAGAAGCAACCACAATAGGACACATGGCGCCACCCTTCCTTCTCGCCTTTATTTCTGGCATGCAGATGGTCCTGAGGGGGATAATGGACCCTTCTGTGTGACCCTGCCATACAGGACTGACCAAGAGCTGCCTCTGTTCTTCTCCCATTTGCCCCTTTATTTGCACACTCTTTGCCTGTCATCCGTTTCTAGGAAGGTCAGACACCAGCCCTGAAGAATGCCAATAGGTAGCCTCACAGCTAGGACTTTGGCTTATTGGGAAATCTATTAGAAAAGTTCCAAAAGAATTGCTTCTAAGTTTGAGGTGAGCAGTAGGTATTGAGGATGGAATCCAGCTGTTGAGAGAGAACAGGTAGGGAGAGGGAAGAACAGGTGAGAATACTGGAAGTAAGTGGTAAGGTAGAGAGAATTGCGAAGACCGCAGGCTGCATTTGGAATTCTTGGCCACAGTGATATTGATTTTTTCACACATACCGACATGATGGGAATACCAGGCAGGAGCTTGAGTGATTTGTCATTGTCACTTGAACGTGGAAGGAAAATTACAAAACGTTACACATCTTGGATGTGCCATTTTTCCTTGCAACAAGTGGGCAGATGGCTACCTGAAACATGCTGGAAAAGGTTTTCCGGAACGGATTGTTCTAGGATAATTATGTTTGTACATTTATTCATAAATTGTTTAGTATTTTAGTAACATGCTTTAGCTAAGAAATCCACAAAATATGTTTCATTTCTGTAGCTCTGCCCCCCCAAATCAGAGCATTTTATGTTGATATAGAAGAAAAGGTATCATCATATAGCCAATATAACAAGGTAATCAAATCTTATAGAAAGAATTTAAATATATGTTAATTGTGATCATAAATGCTCCAATTTCAGCTCTTCTCTTGGGGTTGAATAAGAAGTTGCCCACCATGTCATAGGCCAGACCATGTCACCACCATGTCATAGACCATAGAGCCAAGGGTCTGTTTCTCACAAGGAGAGTTTTTGGATGACTCTCCTAGGACTTAGCCACCGGAAGCCACATTTCTTGGAGTTCTGTTATTCGACACTATCAGTCTATTGCATTTCTTGCTCTCATCAGACTCAACTCCTACCCCTTCCCTTACTCTCCACTGTCAGAGATGAGCAAGATCTCCATACCCTCATCCTTGTGAGTATTTTTGTCACATATTGGCTTTCTTCAGAAAAACTATGTACTTTTACATGTTTACATTGGATGAACCGTTACCATTAAAGTGGTATAAGAGGGAAACAAATCATGTCCTTAGTGAGGTGCACTGTCTTAAAATACCAGGTGGAAGACAACTGAAGTGATCCTTTGGCGTGCACATGTATATGCATGCACACATGCACCATCTCATACACACACATTTACACACACACACACACACACACACACACAATTTTCACTTTGTGAATTCTGAAACACCTGAGAGTTGCTACCAGATTGTGATGGGAAGAGGAAAACAATGAGAACTTGAAGAAACAAGATGAAGACCGTGAACATGGTCCCCACTGAGTGCCTTTCAGTGTGACATTCTCTGCAGAGAGATCCAACAGGAGCGATGTCATAAACATGCTATCTGCAAAAGAAAAGTGAGTGTTTGAAAAAACTAAGAACATCTCGAGATGAATTGTTTGTTGGTGAAAAGGTAGTGGGCGTTCTTTACTGAGAATGTCTTTCCTACCCAGAGAATTAGTATGAAGGCAAGTCTCCTATGTGAGAGTGGTTGACATTTGGGAAAGTTGCTTTTAAATGCTGCAGAGAAGTTCCTTCCATTCTACCCTGTACCACAGACCCTCACTTAGCAGAGGACAAATCCTTACTGTGTTTCTGACACCTGGTCAGTCTATTCCCTGAAGATTTTCTTTGCTTTCCACTTATCCCCTTGGTAGGTAAGCTGAACTCCTGACATCTCTCTAGAACCTGCTTTGCTACCCACAGATACTTAATCAACACAGCCCAAAGAAGTAGAAGTTACCCATCTTTCAGCACTGAAATACAAACACAGAGAATAATTGCTTAACTTTTCAGATAAAACAAGGTTGATTCTAAATACATTGGAGAGTCATGGTGGATTAAAGAATGTACTCACATCGATACGGATACGTATAGGAAAGGAACTACTATTGATCAAATCTTAAAAATAAAGTTAAAGCTGGGTGGTGATAGCACACTCTTTTAATCCCAGCACTCGGAAGAAGAGACACAGGTGTATCTCTGTGAGTTCAAGGCCAGCCTGGTCTACAGAATGAGTTCCAGGACAGCCAGAGTTACAACGTTGAAGTCTTGTCTCAAAAAACTAGCTAACTAGCTAACTAAACAAATAAATAAATAAGTAAATAAATAAATAAAAAGTTAAGACATCATATTGAAATGAGGTAATGCAAACAAAGAGCATGGCTTTGTATCTGGCAAGTATTCAGTGATAATGTTTTTTATAGGTTATGTGACCTTGGACAAATTCCTTCAAATCTGTGACCCAGTTTCAACAGCCACACTACTTCATGAGGTTGTTAGGGGTGTAAAATGAGGGAAAATACAGGAAATGCTTAGGACTGTGTCCAGTACATGATGAGTTCTGTGGGGAGAAGAAGCTATAGGCCACTTTATTTTTTGCCGTGGAGTGAAATTAAAGGAAAGCTATGCCAATCAGAGCATATCATGCCTCCATTTAAGTGACAGCTGTCATATTTAAGAACTTTGCTCATTTCCTCCTCATCTCTGTCTTATTCAAATGCATACATCTTATGAATTTATTTTGAGCATAAGAAAGTTGTTCAGGGCACACTCCCTGAATCCAACTGCTGGTATTTTTTAATTGACAATTTTCCTATAATCATCTTCTATAAGCCTCATGAGTGCTAAGTCATGAATACTATAATATGCTCCTGCCAGTAAAATACGGTTGGTATAGGTATTCAGAACATTTCAATGATAGCTTTTCATGTAGGAAAATTTAAGTTACTAATTATAGGAGTAATGGTTTGGTTCAAAAATCAAAGATCAATACCTCGTTAGTTTTATTTTAATAATAAGTTCCTGGGATGCATCTTATGTGTATTCCATAGCTCCGCCAACCACTTAGATCATCCTTATGAATTCACTTTACTCATATGGTACCTCAGTAGGGATTCTGTCTCTAATGTCTTCATAAAAATCACTCTTAGTTTTTAAATGGGAATTAAAGGTAATCCGATGGACGGGTCACTGCAGTACAACTATCTTTGTTTTTATGAGGTTGGGGAATCTGAAGCAGCATCCCAGAGAGCTCAACTTCACCCTACTCCAACCCCAGTACCTGGGGGTCTCATTTACTAGAGGCATCAAGGAGCTTTGGTGTGTTGATGTTATAAACAAGGAGACCATGTGGGACTTTGGGCAGGTTGATAGATAAGCTCTGCAAATGCTTGAAATAGGCATTGGTGTAGGAGGCTGGCAAGCAGATGCATGGTGGGAATGGGGTGGGGCAGCTATAGAGAAGAGTGAGGAAGCCCGCAGTGTCTGGGGAAGAAGGTTAGGTTTTGGCTAGGGTGGGAAAGAAAGAAATGGAAAGAAGGTGAAGGAAAAGCATCCTTTTCTGAGCTGGGACTTGGTGTATTAGAGTTCTGACTTGTTTGAATTAGGAGTTAGAAGAGCTGGCAGTTAGAAGAGCTGGCAGGCACACCAGTGCTGCATGGTGGAAAGTGATAAATACATGCTCCCTTAAGTGTATAATTAGTTCTCCCCTCTGCTTAGCACGTCTTTAGGTGAATTATGGTGGGGACTCCTGACCTGGTGATTGATAGGCCCAGCTGGATTATTTCTATTTTTAAATTTCTTTTTCTGGTTTTAGAGGTGTGTGTATGTGTTTGCCTGCATGTAAGTACATATACCCAGGGCCCATGGAGGCCAGAGGAGGGTGTCAGAGCCCCTGGAACTGTAGTAATAGCTGGCTATGTGTCCCCATGTGGGTACTAAAAACTGATCCCTGGTCTTCCAGGTAAACGCAGCAATGCTATCTCTGCAGGCCCAGGATTAGATCTTGAAACTGAGGAGAAAATAGTATGTAATGTCTCGGTTGTATAGAATGTTGTTTCCATCCAGGGCTGGAATTAGAACTTTGATTCAATGTCTCTGACCCAGAAGAAATAGCTTGCTCTTTTTTATTTTTTTAATTTCCAAAGAGAGTGATTTATTTCTACAGTTTTCATATCATGTAGTATTTATTTACTTTTTAAAAATTAATTAATTTATTCATTTTTATTCTCTTGTATAATATATCACAACACTCCTCCTCCCCTTCTTCCACTCTCTTAGGCTAGAGTGTGTGTGTGTGGGTCTCTGAGGCTTTTGCCTGCCCTTGGGACCCATTTCCTCCTGCTGGGTTGTCTAGTCCACTCTTGATGTAGGGATTAGTGCCCGGCCCTGTTCCATCTTGTTGTGCCCTGTCTGAATAGCAACTCTGGGAGGACTGCTCTTTTTTAGTGGACAGGCAGGGGTGGAGGGAATAGAGGTGGGGAGGGTAGATTTCGGGGAGATGGGAGAGAGGGTAGCTTGTTGTTTTTACCTCTAGCTTTTTATATGATAATTAAAATGGTAATCATCTGGTGATTAAAATCCTAATGGCAAAGCGGATGTTTACATTTCTGGTGCTATCAGGGGACTCAAAGCCAGCATGAGGGCGGAGGGTTCATTCTCAGTGGCCTGTAAGCCTAGTGTAGAAATGGCAGGAGTATTGAAGAGATGTTACAACCACTGTCTGGCATGGTTCCAAGTTCCTGACAGTTAAGTAAGACCCCAGCCAAAGACTGAAGTCTGTTAGTAGAGAGAATAAAGGAAAAATGATCCAGGTGGAAAGTGATGTGAGCATGTAGGCAGGGGGTTAACGTCTTACAGAAAGAAATACATAACTGCATCACATTGGACCAAAAGACTTTGTACTTGAAAACTAAAAACAATAAAAATAGGATTGGAGATGTAGGTAGAGACCAAGATTTGAAGGAACATAGAATTCCTTTGGTTTCCTCAAGTTTTGGTTTCTATTAGATTAGAGGGAAACCTGCTTAGAAGCAATTTTTGACCCAGTTAAGTTTTGAATTCCCTCCTGAGCCGACTGTGTCTTGGAAGCAGTGATTGATGTCTCCTGGGGCTAATGGCTGAGGCATTGTTTCTCCAAGCAGGATTCTTTGGCTCAGAACACGCATCTTTGAATAGTGATGTGATAGGCACAGAAGCACCTGCTTGTCAGACCCTCTGCGTCTCCAGTCTCCCTGTAGCTGTGTTTGTTCTCCAGCCCTCTGCCTAGTGTTCCCCCTTTCAACATCTATTGAATGCACTCTGTGCTCTCAGAGAGATGATAATCTCTTCTCTTGGCAGCACCAAATTACCGTGGTTCCATGATGTGGCTTTGTAAAAGAAAGGAGGTAGAGTTTAGGCAGTCATAGGATGAAATAGTTCTAAGAACCTCTGGCTAGGATGATTTTTTTATATTTCATATAAAATGCCCCTTAGAAAGGTTCATATGAGCGATCTTTTTCTCCTTCACAGCATTTTGGGATTGGCAGTTCTCTTCAGCATTTCTGAGTTCACAGGCACTGGGACCCTCAGTGTACAATCAGACCAATAGGGCTCTGAACACCTTGTTTTCTATGGAATGATTTTAATAAGATTTCTAAACCAGTGCACACAATATCTAAGGGAAATTAACTAATTAGTTGTGGTCTAGGTGGCTGTAACTCATCAGTGACAGATTGAAGCATCTGAATAATGTAAACATTCTAGAATCTAGAAAGATGACCTTGACACATGTTAACATCTGCAATGGAAGCAGTTGTTCTTATTAACATATTTGATATTTTCCGCCTGTTCATAGCTAGAAAGCCCCAAATGTAAAGTTTCTATGTTTAGATGTATATGTCTTAACTTTCCTCTTTTGTACTCCGTGTTTACATTTCTGATCATCCATCAACATCCCAGTCTGGGGGACACACAGATAAATTCTTATCAACAAATCTGAAGTGAAGCTTATCTTTCCCTTCTACGCTGCCTCTGATATTACCTGGTGATGCCAAACACACACACACACACACACACACACATACATGGACACAGACACGGACACAGACACACACACCATGGTTCTTACTTCAAAGGGAATATGAGGTAGTTTCTTCTGGAGCCAAATATGAGCGAGTGACCATGGCCCAAAAACACAGATCCAGGTTGCCTGCAATACAGTGTTCAATTGTGGAAGTGGTTCCATGAGATCTTATTCATTACAGAAAAACGAAAGGCACAAGTCAAGGCACTTTAAAAACATACTAGTTTTTAAAGGGGCAGGTAGGATATAGTAAGATGAGGAAATCTCAGCTATAGGTCTCAGATGCAACATGATGACACTTTTAGCCTTTGGGTTGGTAGAAACTAATGATTTGATAGTACATTTCAAAATAATTTGCCTCCTACTCAGAAGGATGGTTGCTAGGTCAAACAGTGGGTGGGGAAAGAATAGTTGTTACTGGGGTTAAAGGTAGCCTAGGGTGCTTTGGCTCTCGTCTTCAAAAATTCCATCTCTTTACAATCATTGAACTTTGTGACTTTTCTTTTTTAATTCTGGGAACTTTAGTTCATATTCCCATATGTAGTTATCATCCTTATAATCGATCTGCTTGCCCCAAATGGAAATTTAGAAGGTATTCTAAATTCCTTTCTGCACTCTCTCTGGTCAACTGTTACTCTCCTTATAGTGGCTATCCCCACATCTTCTCTATTCCCCTCTTCATCCCAGAGCTTCTAAGCAGGCTAACAATCTCCTGCCTTTTATAATTTCTCTTTACTATTAGCCATAGAAGTAACTTACAAACGTCACAGTGTCATACTGCGAATCAACATCCTTCAATTTTACTCATCACATTTAAGATAAAATTGACATTTCTCTGTAACCAATGCAGTTAGCATCTCCTGCTTTACCTATGGCTATCTTCTTCCTGTCATCCATCACGACTTCCACAGACTCTATGGCTCATGAGTTAGGCTGAAAAACAAGTCCGTAAGTACCAGGTCCTAATCCTTACAGCCTGAAAACTGGTATCCTATTCGGAAAAGAGCGATTTGAAGTTGTAATGAGGCATCTTCAGATGAGATTGCACTTTGTTATCTTCATTTGTAGTCATGTGTATCCTCACAAAAGGGAAGCATAGGCAGATTTTTATATATTCAGGGAACTTCCAAGGTATTGTGTTTGAAGACTGGAGTGATAAATCAGAAGCCAACAGATGTTGCAATCCATTAAATGCTAAGAGTCAAAGAATGAATTTCTCCCAAAGCTTCTGAAGAAGCATGACTGTTGACACTTGGATTAGTGCTGAGCAATACTAATTTTAGACTCCTACCCTCTAGAGAAGTGAGAGAATTACCTCTGTTGCTGTAAGCCAGGAGGTTTGTCCTAACTTGTTACAGCAGCAACCGGAAACTGATACAAATGTTATCATGTGAAACCTTTGACTAGGGCAAGCCGGGATGCCTGCTGTAAATCTTTTATCTTTAGTTTTAGGTGCATCCTTTACTTAGGCATAATAGCTGGTGATTAGGGATACAGGCTACTTGGTTCAGTTAGAGATGGTTTGAATGACAGTGTGTGAGTTAAAGCTTTCGGCTGTTTTCTTATCTATAAAATGGTGTACTAATAGAGCACCTGTTTCCTGTGAGGACTGACAGAGATAATCTATGTAAAGGTTAGATCTGGGAGGAAGTTCGTGCCCATCAGGTGCTAGCTGTTTGTTCTTAGACTCTGCTTTTATACTTTTCTCTTAACTAAACCAGGAGCCTTTTGAAGGAAAAGGGAATTCTTTTCAAGGAACTGCCAACTAATGTGAGGGTGATTGCTTGTGTTTAACTAGTATATAATGGATAAATGACTAAAACTGAGTTTTACTATATAGGCCTTGCTAATAATATGTCGTTTTCAGATGCAAAACTCTTAAAATTCCCAGTCATGTTTTTCTTTCATCTTTTAAAAATACGATGTCACATTTTTATATATACAATGTGGCATCCTGTCAGCCCTTTCCCCTGTATTCAGAAATTTAAAATATTTTTATTAAATAAAAATTTATTCAATGCGTTTTGATCATATTCACCCAACTTTCTTCTCAGCTCCTCCCAGATCTACCCCCAACAGAAGTTCATGTCTTCTTTGTGTTCTCTCTCTCTCTCTCTCTCTCTCTGTCTCTCTCTTTCTCTCTCTCCCTCTCTCTCTCAATAACCAATGGAGTTATCCACATACTCAGGGCTGTGGGCCCATCCACTGGAGCATGGTTGACCTGCCAGGGGCTATTCCTTTAAAGAAAGCCTACTCTCCTTCCACAGAAGCCATCAGCCATCAAGAGCCTCACAGCTAATGTTGGGAAGGGATTGACACAGGTGTATCATTGTGGCTGAACACTCACTGACATTTATTATCTGTATTTTGATCAGTTGTGAGTTTCAGCATTAACAACTGTCTGCTGCACAAAGAAACTTCTGTGGTGAGGTCCGAGAACTGCACCAATCTATAGGTAAAGAGAGGAATTTAGTAGTTTGATATTATGTCTACAATGGGATTCTTTTGAATATAAGACTCAAAAAAGTATCTCCTCTTCTTGATAGGGACTTAAGAATATTCTTTGGCTTTGTATATAGTTTAAAAGTTCTATATTTTTTATTCTAGTTTGACTTTATATGGAATTCACAAGTAGACTATCTGAGGAACTAAAAGGTTTTCTTTAACCAAATGTTAAAGAAAACTTATTCATGTGTGCAACACATTTGTATGGCTTTGCAATCACAGAAGCTGAGAGAAAAAGACCATTCATATTTATCGAACAGGAGTATTCAGGGTTGCTGATTACTGGTGTTCCTATCATCTGCCTCATCCTCATTTTACAGGACCTGCTTGGCATTTTTTGAAAAGCCAGCAAAATGATTGGTATCATTCACTGGAAAAATCTATTGTGTTGAAATCATCTTTGTGGAAATTCTTTTAAAATAATAGTGGTCATTTTTCTTCCTTAGGAAACTTAAATACAGAGTTGCTTTACACTCTCTATTATTGCAAATGCCTTTCAAAGACAATGCAGTCACTGAGAGAATGTCTTACATGATTGATTTAAAGATCTGAAGTATATTGAGGAAACACTTGATAAATTGAAGACTAGAATACAACCCTGGGCTTTCTTCAGTTGGATCTCAACAAAACTCTTTGTTCATAGAAACTATATTCAAATTTTCTAAAGCCACTTAGTAAAAATATGACTTAGCTATGTGTTGCAGTGATCTTTAACTCTTTCATAGAATTCTCCATAATTCATTTGACAAAAGAGTTAGATGCTTAGGAATTTCACTCAAGTAAACCATGTGTGCCATGTATTATACACAAAGCATAGATTTTGTTTTAAATTTTATTTATTTATAGATGTTAAAGCTATTACAACAAGGGTAACTTTTAGTCAGTAGATTTTTTTTTTAAATTTTGTATTTTAATATCAATCCATGACAGTAGCCATATAAAGAAAGTCTCTTGGACTGCTTAGCTAGACTACGGCAGTGCCAGTCAGTTAAATTGAACATAGTTAGTTTTATATTTTCTGGAATGAGATGATTCATAATAATATTGATAGTGCTTTAAGGACAAGGATTATGTATTATTCAGTTTTTAATATCTTCACCAAGCACACTACCTGGTACATCATTAGTCACGAGGGAATACAAACTACAATTATAATGGAATTTTAATGGATATAATAAAAAAGACAATGCCAAGTATTGGCAAGGGTGGAGAGAAGCGACAGTGCCCATTCGTTATTGTCAGAAACGTAAAGTTCCAGTCACGCTTATAAGACAGCGTGTGATTGCTTAAAGCTTTAAATTTACCATGTGACTCAGCAGTTCCACTCCAGGGTATCTACTCAGGAGGAATGAGTCTGCTTTTCACTGACCAGTGTTCTCTGATCCCTGGACAGATGTGCACCACACATGTATGAGTTCTTCTCTTACTTTTTCCTAGGCTTAGGTCACTGTTGGTGATCAACACGGACAGCTTTAGAAAGACAAGGTGATGATACTGATGGTTGTATTTGTTGAATTTTTGTTTTGGAAATATTTTATCCATTAGAAAATTGATGATTTTGGAAAATGTCTAATGTGCATATTTGTATTAGACATATGTTCACTTTGGTCACGTAATTATGGAATCACAGAACCTCATAGCTTCAATATATTTTAAATATTAAAATTCACAAATAAATATAAAGTTACTACAGTATTCTGAATAATACTATTCCCTTTCCAAATTGGTGTGCATTGTAACCCCAAATATGATCTTATTTAGCAATAGACTTTTGCAAATCTATGTTCGGAAGGTTTGGACAATGACCTACTATTAGTTTCAAATACAGTTTGGCTTGAGCCCTTATGTCAAAAGGAAAAGTCACAGAGACATGCATAGGAAGAGGACCATGTAACAGTGGAGGCAGAGGTTGGGGTTATGAAGCTTCATGCCTATAAGTACTGAGAATTATTGCTGCCACAGGAAGTGAAGAAGAAAAGAAATATCCTTCTGTAGAATCTTTAGAGGGATCTTAAAGCCCAAAACTGTTGAGAAAATAAATGTATATTGCTTGGTACAATTAGTGGTACAATATTATGGTGGTGTTAAGAGTCTAACACATATACCGTTCAAAATAAAAATATAGGTGTTTTAATATCAAAGAAATCATTAAATGGTTTTGTTGGCAAATTTGAAATCTACGTTTCAAATGACAGAACGATTGGCTTCAGAGTCCATCACCTCAGACATTTCACAGGGTTCACAGCCTACCCGGAGTGAAATCATCACATCTACTAAATAACTGCATTGTGCTGGTCACTGACCCTTATGAAACCCAAGCCTGTGATTTAGAAAGAGTTCTCTGTTGATTGATTCATTTCGTGGCAGAATTGAGAATTAGATGCTTATGAATTTTAACACCATAAAGATGTATGCCACATACTGTGCACAAGCATATGTATTTTGTTTAAACATTTTTATGACTGCGTAGGTATTAAAGGTTTATATATGGACATTTCTATGTCCGTATATATTTCTTGTATTTCTTGAAATAAATGCAAGATGTATTTTTTGAAAAAAAATTGTTCCTTTACTATAAATCTGAGTGATCATACAGTTGTAAAGATTTCGGACAGTTTAGCTATGTGTGGCAGTGCTAAGCTGTCACACTGAATGTAATTATTTTTGTATTTAGTTAATTTTGTAATTAGTTAATGTATAAATAATATTGACAGGATTTTCTATTTCTGGAAAAAATATATTCTTACATTTCAGCATTTAAAATGACATAACGATCTTAGTAGTTTTTTTTTTTTTTCACTAGAAAAAAATGTATAAGATACATAGGCAGCTGAAGTGAATTTTACTGTTCATCACAGGCTTATATATTATATCCAAATATATTTCCATCAGAGTTTGTTAACAATAGTGTGTCTTTTGCAATAAGGAAAAAAAACTAGTAGAATATTTCTTATGCTGGAACTACAGTGATGTCTGCCCTAGAACCTCAAGTATTTCTAGTAAAAACGAAGAATCAATTTTAACTTTGTGTAATCTTCCCCCATGGTCCCAGAGAGTTGTTTCCATTTAACTAAATTATCTTACAGATTAGATACTGATGTCTTTATTTCACCTGAGTAAAATTCAGGCTCAGTGATATGTGGCCTGGTAAGGTGGTGTGCTATTATTTCTGGCTAAGTCTGCCTCAGAGTCCAGGCACAGTGTTGCACAGCAAAGATTTAGCATTTATCTCATGTAGTTAAAACTTGATATGATTGCTTGGGCAGCAGCTCTCCATTTCCTGTTCTCCAAGCCCATGGCCACCACCTTTCTACTAATTTGAATTCTATATATAAGTGGGACCATGTAGTTTTTTCTCCTTCTATGGTTGGGTTATTTCATTTGCATGTCTTAAAGTTTGCCCGTGTTGTTGTAACACAAGATTTCCTTATAAATGCTGAATGATGTTTCCTGTATACATGTTCACATGTGTACATACAGCATGTTTTTCAACGAAGTCTAAATAACCTGTTTTGGTCATTTAGTTTGTTTGCATTTCTTGGCTATTATAACTAGTGTTGCAGAATCCGTGAATGTATTAATATATTTCTTTGGAATAAATAACCTAAAGTGGGATTGCTAGACCTATGGTAGTTTAGTTTCCAGTTTTTGGATAAATTTCAAAACTCTCTACTTTATATTCTTGTCAACGGTATGCAAATGTCCCAGTTTCCCACATCTTCACTAATATTTCCATCTCATCTGTAGTAATCATAGCTAATTAGCCATTTATGCATTCCACAGACCTTTATTCATTTACATTTCAAAACAACTCTAGGAAATAGAGAAATGTCCACTCTTTATATGTGAGGAAAATGAGATTCAGGCAGTTTAAATGACTGCTCAGAATCGCGAGCCTGAGTGTCAGCCATGGGCCGCATTTACGCCTGTGGGCAGTGCTGCCTTTCATGAGATGGAGATAAATACTATGCACTACATTGGCTGGATATTAGCATAAATGATGTGTTATAGGCACTTTCTCTACCGAAAATGATGAAAGAAAGGTTAGGTATTATGGATGCTTTTCTCTTACAATGAAGAAAATGTCGGGGTATGCATTTCCTAGTAATAAGTTTTCATGGAATTTAAATAGTGTTGTCACATCTTAATACTACTGATTTATTTCTTGAAGTCTCCTTTGAAGCAAAATACTCAGTTGCTTAATTTAATGGGTGAAACTAAATACAAAAGTATACTACTAGCTTAGTAATTCATGTTTTATAATTACTTCTTGATGCTTGAGTTGTTTTAACTAAAAATTACTTGTGAAAGTCAGTTAATCTTTTATTACTATGCTGGAAGAACTTACTAATGTGCATGCGAAGAATTTTTAATTATTTTTCAGTAAATTCTTTACTATTGTGTGGTTTCACTGCAGAGAATGTTGGCTCTTCCTTGATACCTACCTATTTAATTAATGAGGTCGTTTTAGATATTTTAAAATAAACTGCCTCATTAGGCTTCTGGGTGAAATGTTCTGGCTGAAGTTTCTGACAACTAAAGTCTCTAATAACTGAAGTTAATGTTTTCTTTGATAGTTGTAATGTAGTTTCACTTCATGAGAGCCATGCTTTTTCTTCTTTATCCTCATCATGACCACCATCTTCACCATCTCTTCCTTTCCCATAGCCTCTCCGTTGTCTTTCTCAAAGCCATCTTTTGATAGTCTAATTTCTGACAAAGGATAAAATGAAATACAGTGACTCACTTCCACTTTCATCTCTGGTCGCTACTCAGATGTTAGGTTCCATACCTCATTTGTGGGGCAAATTGTGGAATGAAATGCCCCCACTACCCAGTACTGATTCATGGTCAGATTTCTTTCTACTGTGCTTAGCTATGACAGGCCCGCGTACATCACCCTGTAGTGCCATGGAAAGGAACTAAGCTTCTGATCTGTAGGCACTGCTCATATACACATGTATATTGCTGCTCAAGAGCATTTTATGTGTGTTGGCTTAATCCCCACGATGGTTCCAATTGTACAATTTTGCTAAAATGAACAAAACAGATCATTCAGATAGTGAAGATCTTAATTGCCACTGCCTTAGGGTGATCAGGGCCAAGTTTACAAGCTAACATGCTGTCTTTTTCACAGTGGATCTTTGGAACTGTGATTCAAGTTTCAGCCCATTTGAATAGTAGTTTCAATAACAATACACATTCTTTGTTCTGTTTTTGAAAAGTCATGACGAAATCCAAAACATTCTCTAAAAATAATTTTAAGTTTCAGATAACATAAATAGCATGGGAGGGAATATCATTTAATTGCTTAGAGTTTAGTTTTAGGTATGTGTGAATCTGTGTTCTGTTTATGTAGGAATGTGATATCAATTGGCTTTGATTAGGGCTGGAGTCCTGTGTCTGTGGGTGTGCATGGTGCCTCTTCTTCCTTCTGGAGGGTCCCCACCAAATGTGGGACAAATGGTGAAGTTGAGAACTAGTCTTACCCTTGAGATGAGAGAAAACAGTGTTTAGAGGTTGGAGTTAATTTTTTTTCCTTTCTGGTCTCTTGAGACCTTGTCACATTGTGCTACTTATGGAAAAAAGAATTATTCCTGAGTGTTACTTGCTACTGGATTGATGAATAATTTTAAGAATTCTGTTATACCATGAAAGGAAGGTTCACTAGAAACAGATTTTGTTTACAAGAATAGATTATTATTTTAACCAACAGAGAGTGTATGAAAATAACACTTGTAATGAGTCTGAAAACTGTTGTCATGGTTACTTTGATCATTAGAATACCACCCTTCCCCCTTTTCTTTATCCTGGAAAGAAAGCAAAACATTTGTCTCTGAGTTTTTAGGATGTTAAATAATATTAATTTATCTCAATTCAACTCTAAAGTACTTTATCAAATGAGATACCCTCCTTTATAAAGAAAAAGTCTAGAAGGAAATTTTTGTAATTCTCATGAAATTCCTCTGGAATTCTGTAGTTATTTGAACAACAGCTAGTGATCTTACAGTAAGACCAGAATGACAGGTTTCAGTGGTTCAATTACTATCATGGCCATGAATTAATTGTTTAATTGATCTTGAAATGCATATGGGGCACAAAACAATCTGACGCTGTAGAATATATGGAATAGAGCAAATAAAAATCATAAGTCACCTGAAAGAACTTAAAAGTCCGGGAGGAGATGCAGAGTATTTCTAAATCAGAGCATTTAATTCTCAGCATCTCACAGTAATGGAGAGAGTTCAGTGTACTGAAACAAATGTGCCAGGGCAATCACCAAAATGTCAGAGTTTTAAAATCTGTTTTGTTTAGAACGTTATTACTATGCTTACCACAAAGAGTATTAACTGGAGAATATTGGAAAAAACAAGTTACTTTAAACCCCTCCCTGGGGATGGTCACTGTTCACATATATGGGTTCAGTGAATACATTGGATTTTGCCTGTAGTGATCATCCGCTTGGTGCCATCTCCCTAGTTCTCCTCACCGCCGGCTTCTTACTCATTCCTCAGGTCGTGTTTTCAGTAATATAGTCTCTCAAGTGTAAAGGCATCCCCTGCTCAGAAACACATATTTAGACTCTAGGTTTCCTTTAAATTCATGAATTGCTATGATTTTGTGCCCCATGCTAAATGCCATGCACTCAAGGGATATAACAAAATAAACATGGTCTTCTTTGTGGTCTCTACGTTAATATGCAACATTTAACAAACTACTGCAAGTTTATGTCTTCTGCTCTAGAAATACCCTGTATAATATTTCTTCTGAGATTTTAAAGTCTGCTTTCAGTGGATTAAAGTATTTAGTTGTAATTGGCAGTAGTCTTGTGCTATACAACCAATATGCATCGTGGAGTTTTCAGTTGTTATGAAGCATAATAAATGAAGCATGAAGGTATAAATCTTCACATGTATGGATTGCTGAGTTATTTGTCAAAAAGTTGCACTTTGCTAAAGGGCACTTTAGGTAATTTCATTTGAGTTTTGAAACTAACAGTGTACCCGACCTAATGTGAAGGAGGCTAGCACATCAAGGTCATACCACTGAGGAGACAGGGCATGTGCCTGTTACATGGTGGCACCTGGAGGGACGAGGTCATATACTCACTCTGTTCATACCTGCAGCTAACCACTTGAGGCGACTAAGAAGCAAGGTAGGAGATTTTCAAAGTCTTAAATAGAGATTCGGAAGCTATGATAGAACCCTGTCTCAGAGTCAAATATAACTGGACTTAAATTAGTGACTCTGGAACCTTAAGCACTTCTGTTTCCTACATGCTCCTTTTCAGCTGCCTTTGTTCATCCTCAAAGGGGCTTTTGGAATCTGAATGCACTTTTGGTTTCCCCTCCCATCTCTTTGACTACAGATCTGAGAGGTACTTTTCTATGCTTTCTATGTTCGGATCACACTTTGAACTATTTCTAAACCACTACTCAAATAGTCCTGTTTTGGACACAATATTCTTTAAGGGAGAGTCTTAATGGTTCTGTTTTGTTCCAGGGAACAGTAAAGAGCAAGCCTCCCTGCCAGAAACTTCTAGCTTTATCTGATAAAATAGGCACGGACATGCAAAGGTTCACAAGATAGGAAGAATGGGAAGATATATTGGTTTGATATTTCCTGAGTGCCGTCCCTATTCAGTTCTTACTAGGTATGATGTTTAAGAGTTTATCATGACACTAAGTCAAGGTGAGCTGAGAATGATGGGAGCTGGAAACAGGTCACATACTCTGTTAAGACCACCAGCTAACCACTGAATTAAGTGGGATTCACTTCACTAGAAAGTCTAGAAAATCCAATATAATTTGTGATTTTCCTGAAAAAAAAAAAAAACCTCCAAAGGGTAATTTTTACTGGTAGTTTGCTAGAAAAACCATTTTTATGTATGAAAGATTTATTTTTTTCTCTAAACACGAATTCTTAGCAGCGTTCTATTAATCATCATAGGCTTTTTCTGAGAGTCAAGAAATCCTGGACAAAGAAGAACAAAATGGATTATTTTCCCTCCTGTAGAATGTAGATGAATCTTTGGTATAAATCATGTGAAGTAATATTGAGTAACCATGCGTCATATTAATTCCAGGAGTGTTTAGCTCAGAACATTTTTATGTGCACTGTAATTTATCTTAAAGATTTAGTGTAGCATTCTGCGGGGCTTCTACATCTGGAGATGATACTTTCAGATACCTGTTCTTGGTACCCGCTTTGCATTTTTTTTTCAGTATATTTACTCTTCAGAGTTTCAAGAGTGTCCTCCAATAAGGAAAGGCTCAGCCTATGGAGCGTCTTTCTGGATCCGACTGTGTACTTCATAAGCTGATGCTGAATAACTAACAAATTCTAACCACTTTCATCCTTCATTTTTCTATAACACATTTCCTCTTTTGGTTCTTACTGCGTCACTGAATGACAATTTATCATTTCAGTCCCTGCATTTCGTTATTCACCTCAACTTATTTCATAGATTCAGCTATTTTCCATTCGGGTCCTCTCCTTGAGGTGAATATACCATTTGAAACTACTTTCAGTATAATTATTTCAGTCTGGATACATCCGAAGTCCTTAGTATGACAACATGCTCAAACATGAATCTTCTTGTTTATACCTATAACTTGCCCCGTGGTGATACCAGCTACCACTCTGCAGCTAGAATCTTAGAATGTGCTCTACTCTGCTATTTTCAATGCTACTTTACCAGTGTTAGGATTATTTTCTCTTTATTGAGCTGAGAAGTAAATGCAGAACTTTGTCAACTCTGGCAGCTGCGTTTGCTGACATAAAAGAACCCTGAGTGCCGTAGGCGGAGGTTAGCGATAAAGTGCACGCTGCTGTGGTTTGAAGGAGAGTGGCCGAGTTAGCACTGCATTTTGTGGATAAAGTAAAATTTGATTTTTGATAAGTTGATGAGTATTTGGATTAAGTTTTGACTCTTATGAACAAAGTTAACTTGAAAATTTAGATACAAGTCTTTTTTATGAGAACAACCTTTCCTATTCTCTTAGAACAATACCTACATGTATGACTGTGAGCTATATGGTAAGTGTATATCTAAATTTATGAGACTAGTAAAAATTTTTTCCAGAGTAGTGACAATATTTTGGACTTATATCAGGAAGGAATGAGAGTTCCAGTTTCTCCACATCCTTTCCAGGACTTAGTACCGCCCATCTTATTCTTGGCTCTTCTGAAGGGTGTGCTGAGGTATGCCATTTCCCTAGGGACCAATGATAGTGCACATCTTGACTTGCATTTATTTACAACTAGTATATATTCTTGGGCAAAATAACTCTTTTTTTTTTAGACTAATGGGTTTCTTCTCATTTCCATACATACACACATCATGCTTTCCTCCAGTCTACTCCCCTAGGAAATATCCTCTTATTCCCCCTCATCCAGTCCCTTAATTATTTTCCCCCTTCCTATTAAATAGTCTTCTACACTGAGATTGTTGTGTGTGTTTGTGTGTTTTTAGATCTATGTATGAGAAGAAACACGATATTCTTGTTTCTCAGTGTCTGGCATGTTTCACATAACACGGTGACTTCCAGTTTCATTTTCCTACAAATGATATGATATTGTTCCTTGTGATTGATGGATCAAGTGTCCTGTTGTGAATGCACAAACTGTATTTCCATTACTCATTCCATGCCTGAAAACTAGGCTGATTCCATAGCTTCGCTTGTTCTTTGAAAATCAACCAGTTTGCTCTTTCTAGTTAGAGCAATTACGTTTTAAATTAAGATGCTTTATCAGATGCATATGCTGTGTTTACCTTAACATTTTTAAACCATTCTTAGGACTTGACATTTCTTTTTCTTCCAAAATAAATTCATTCTTTGCCAACTTCAATCATGTATCTAATGTTTTGTGGTCACACTCAGCTTCCTATTCTCCTCCACCTCTCTTACCCAGAGCATTCTCTCTTCCTCCTTGAGTGCCCCTTGTACTTTCAAGTAGTTTTGTTTTGCTTTTGTGAGTCACCAGTTTCACCAGCCCTAACTACATGGGTGTGGACGTGGAGCTATCCACTGGAGCATGGGTGATTCCATTTCCTGTTGTAAATAGAGCAGCAATGGACATGGATGTGCAAACATCTCTGTAGAAGGATATGGAGTCCACTGTGTACATGTCCATGAGTGGTATAGCTGGGTCATGTTGTAGCTGGGTCATTTATTGTTTTCGTAGAAAATTCCTGACTGATTTAAAGTAACTGCACCAATTTACATTCCCACTGAGAATGTATGAAGGTTCTCTTGATGGCAGCCATTCTGATTGGGTTAAGATGGCATCTCAAAGTAGTTTTGTCATCTCCTTGATGTCTAAGGATATTGAACACCTTTTAAAGTATTTACTAGCTGTTTCTTTTGAGAACTCTCTGTTCAGTTCTGGAACTCATTTTGTTTTTCTTGGCTTCTTTGTTCCTTGATGCTTTGTTTTTGAATTTTCTTGTACATTCTAGATACCATTACTCTATCAGATGTATAGCTGGCAAAACATTTCTCCCATTTTTTGAGTTGTCCTGTCATTTGGTCTACTATTCTCTGATTGTCCAAAAGCTCTTGGGTTTCCTCAGGTCCCATTTGTAGAGTGTGGGCCTTATTTTCTGAATAACTAGAACCCTATTCAGATAAGCCCTATTTACCTATGCTTGTATTTTTACAGTGAAATATCTTTAGTTTTGATAATTTTCAAATTACTATCATTTTCTTTTGTACTTTGAGTATCATTTGTTTTATGTAAGACATATTTACGTTAGCCAAGATTGCAATGATGTTATTTTTCTTTTATTTTTAGAAATATTGGAATTTATTATCTATATTTAGACATGTTCTATATTTCAGGTTAATTTTTATATATGATATGAGGCAATGTTCATTTATTTTGTATTTGGATATTTGAATGTTCTAGTGACATTTATTGAAAAATTTGTCATTTATGAGTTGACTTACTTTGGTAATATTGAAGAAAGTAAAATATTCATTATGTTATGGGCTTATTTGTAAACACTGTGTTTTATTCTCTAATCTATATTCAGTTTTTCATTCAGAGCTAAGAGGTAAAGAACATTCAATTTTATCTGACAAAAGTGTTTAGGATTGCTGATTCCTGGAGATCCTATAGTCTGTCTCAACCCCATTTCACAGGACCCACTTGACATTTTTTGAAAACCCATCAAAAATGTAGTATGTTTCCTCATGACGGTTTCATATGTATCATATTTTTTTTCTATTCATGCTATCCACCGTATCTGTCCCTCTCTCCTCATCTTGCTGTCACCTTTATTTCCCCAAATATTCCCTTGCTGATTTCATTCACCTACATTCCATGGCCCTCTTTTGTATTCTCATCCTCCTCTTCCACCACCCTATAGTCTCTGTTCACATCATAGATAGATAGATAGATGATAGATGGATAGATAGATGATAGATAGATAGATAGATAAATAGATAGATAATAGATAGATAGATGATAGATAGAGAGATAGATAGATGATAGATAGATGATAGATAGATGATAGATAGAGAGATAGATAGATGATAGATAGATGATAGATAGAGAGATAGATGATAGATAGATGATAGATAGATGATAGATAGAGAGATAGATAGATAATAGACAGATAGATGATAGATAGATAGATAGATGATAGATAGATGATAGAGAGATAGATGATAGATACATAGATAGATGATAGATAGATGATAGATAGATAGATGATAGATGGATAGATAGATGATAGATAGATAGATAGATAGATAGATATAGTCCACATATAAGAGATGATTTGAAATAGTTTTTTTCTGAGTCTGTCTTATTTCATTTAACATCATGAACTCCATTTCTATTCATTTTCCTGCAAATTCCTAGGAATCCTTCTGTCTCTCTGCTTTCTCAGCACTGAAATGACAGGCATGCATAGTCATGGGTTATGGGTGTTGAGTGTCAAACATAGGTCCTCAGACATATGCAGCAAGCCTTTTACTTACCTGGTCATCTCCCAGCTGCCCCTAAGTTTTTAGTGTTAGCACCATAGCTATAAAAGTTCGTCTTCGGACTGCCTTACCTACAAGTTGTGGTTTCATTTTCATCTGATTCTAGGTGTTCTTAAAATGTCCACCATGATCTATTGTGCGTTCAGGAGTGTGTTGCTCCCACTCCACACTATATGTCTATTCCTTTTTGGTTTTGTTTTGTTTGTTTGTTGTTGTTTTTTGAGACAGGGTTTCTCTATTGTAACTCAGGCTGTCCTGGAAACCACCAAACTTTAGAAAAAAAGATTCAGTCATTTGCCATCATGATGCTAACCCTAATATTAAAATTTTCCTTTATCAGCTCAAGGAAGTTTTCCTTTTTTTAAATTTCTAAGTATTCTCAATCATGAATACATGTAGACCAGGCTGGCCTCGAGCTCAGAGATTCCCCCTTCCTCTGCCTTCCAAAGTACTGGAATTCAAGGCGTGTGCCACCACTGCCTGGTGTATAAACTTATTCTTACATAGATATGTCTTTATAGTAAGTCTTGGGCTTTACTTTAAACATTTTTTGTTTATTTTTTGGCAGTGGACACCAAACCAAATAGTATAAAACCAAATAGTGTTTGTTATCCATATTTCTTCTTCTTTTGTCAAGTTGTTTTGACTCTTTTTAAGTTATTTGTATTTTCATATGCATCTTAGTATTATCCTGCCAACTTATGTATTTCTCTGGAATACTGATGAGAACAGTAATGAATTTACAAACTTGTAAATTCTGAACTTTACAATCTACGAATGTGCTTCTTCTCTCCCTTGATGTAGGTCTCCTTAAATTTCTTCGTGTGATGTTCTGTAGACTTACTCTTATCGTGTTGTGTTTCTGGATATTACAGGCTGCTTTCTTAATTTTAATTGTTCATTGGTTATAATAGAGATATGTTGTATAATTTGTGCTGGTGTTGAATGTTTCAAGCTTGCTGTGCTCACTTATTAATTCTAGGAGCTCCTGTTGGTTTTACAGAATTGTCTGAACAGGTAATGTTGTCTGTGAATAAAGGTAGCTTTCCTGCTTTCTAGCCATGTGCCTTTCTTCTGTTCTTCTTGTCTTACTTTCCTAACTAGTACCTATTACTCCATGGTGGATGGAAGTTTTGAGGGCTCATATTCTGGCTTTCATCGAACCTTAAGAGAAGATTCAGCCATTTATCCTCATGATGCTAACCCGAATATTAAAATTTGCCTTTATTGGGTCAAGGAAGTTTTCCTCTTTTTTTAATTGCTGAGTATTCTCAATCATGAATGCATGTAACTACGTTTCCTAATTTTAATGAAACGATTATAGGATTTAAAATTATTTTCCTTTAGTATGGAGAATTTTGTTGACTGAAAGAATGTCGACCAATTTTTACATTCCCAAACATAAACGTCACTTGTTTTTGTGCTTGATTTTATTTGCTAACGTTTATTTATAATTGTTGCATAGTCATGAGTTGGTTTTACTAATAATTGTCTAATTTTGTATTAACACTGGGTTGTTATTTGCTAAAATGGATCCCCAGTAACTTTTAGTTTAGGGATAGTTTAGCCTCTTTACCTGATTCCTTGGTAGCACACATCACAGTTTAGGATTCTCAGAAAACAGATTATATCAGAGATTTGCAGGTAGGTGGCTGATTGGGGTGCATTCTCAGGATCAACCTAATCAGCGAGTATAGGGAATAAGGCTGTTCAGAAGGAGGTGCTGCGAGGGAGAGGGTTAATTACTTTGCCAAAGCAATTCCTATACACCTGCAGATAGCCCTTGTGTCATTGGGAGGGGACTGAGTGCTGTCTCCAGTGCTATGCTCAATGTTTGACAATACCTTTCACAATTAGCAAAAGAAAAAAATTATGGAAGGGAGACTTTTTTTTTCTTTAAAAACTTGTCTTTCAGAAGTAAGATCTCAGTGGAGCGAGGCTCTTTATTCAGGAAAACAGACCATAGTGTCGCTCTCACTAAAGGAACATGGATTATTAATTAATAAGTAATAAATAATAATAATAATAATAAAACTATTGTTAAACAGTAAAGTAAGCATATATACATCTAGATGCAAGTCGATTTTGAGATTTTCCATTGGAGAACTGGGATGGTTTCTTTAGGTTGCATTTTCTCAGTAAAATAATAAGTATGGCTGTGGATTGAGCCTGCTATGAGGAATGCTGTGCTGGAGGAGAAGGAAGATCTAAAAGCCACCCTGAAAAGTGAGAAATACCATTTTCTTCTAACCCTGTAAGCTGCTTTGAGCAGATGGGGATTTAGATTAGCAAGGGGTGCAGCTTTTCAGGTGCATACAGGAAAGAGAGAAAAGGGTAATTATGGTGAGTGCATGTCACTATGGTGACTTATAGCTACAGAACTGAAATTCTTTCTAGTTATAGGAAGAGAAAATGCTTCATTTTATAAAGTTAGTTGGCCACTGAACCCAATTAAGTTAGTATTAATATTAAAAAGAAAATTAACTGTATCACATGTCATTGCAAACACAGATACTCTCATAGGTGGGTGCAGCAATCTAATGAAAGAACCATACATATGACCTAGTAGAGTTGATCCCAGGAATAGAAAGGTAGTTAAATATCAGCAAGTCAACAAATCAGGGGAGAAAAATTACTTATTAGTGAATCAGTAATGCTAAAAATCCATGCTGAATGTATTTTTTTCCTGAATGTATTCTTAATATATGTCTTGGCATTCTGGCTGAGGCTTCACAGTATGGCAGTCCCAACAAGTAACCTTGTTTTGACTCTCCCTATCCCGTTCTGACAACTTGTTTTTTCTTTAAGAAGTTTTATCTGATTAAATTCCATACCTATAAAACAGATGGTAACAATGAATGGAGGTAATAATGTACAAGTTATGATACATAAGAGTGAGAATGTGCTATTTGTTATATATATTTTTACAGTAGAATTAGTTGCTTCTGTAAGTTAGTGATTGAGACCTGTAGCTGCTGTTATTACCATTGCAGATGTAGAAATTATTTCTATGGCACATGAGTACTATTATCCTGAAATTTCAGGCTTCCTACCTAAATTTCATCAATTTATTTTTGCCTCAAAATTGTATTACAGTATGCAATTTTATATTGCATTAATATAAAGTAGTTTCCTTGTTACCTAGCGCACAACAGTTTAAAATTTATAGACCTTGGGAAAACTGAAAGTTTTAGGGATTGTAGATAATCATTGTTGAATATATATATATATATCAGTCTTGATTGAAACATAAAACATAAAATTCCATGGCGTATTGTGAATTATAGTTGTGCTTACAGGCAGGTTCTCAGGGCCCCTTACACTGCCTGGCATGATGTCAGCCTCACGTTAATTCGGAAAGCTTCAGAAGAATGTCGTATGAGAGTTAGAACATATATAACTTGGGCACCTAAATTCTTATGTAATAAGTAACATTTGTTTTCAGCTATAGAAAAATTTCTCTAAAATGTTATTTTCATTTCTACTCAAAATTATGTTGCTCCAATTGCATAAAACTTTTATGATTGCTTATTAATATTGAAAATGTAATACTTAGTTCATAAATCTTAGCATATAATGACTATAAGGGGCCTTTATCTTGTAGTTTGGAAACTGAAACAGAGTTCCTAAGGGCATAGAGATAAGTAGTAGTTCTGAGAGCTAGTTTGTCTGATTGTAACCCCTGCTCAGGCATCATATTTCACATAAAATTCTTAAACCTGTCATGTTTCCCACAGGTTTGGGCCAAATATGGACATATTTTCTGCATTGTTTATTTGTTCAGAAGTGGTTCAGAGAGTTAGCAGTAAAACATTGAAAGTCCAGCCTTTACAGGCTCCTAAACTACATCTCCCAAGTCACTCCAGTAACGTCTTTGCCCTTAGAATGCTCCAGTCCCTTTTGTGTCAGGTACACCAATTTTTGAGTATGTGCAGGAAGCCAGGGTGTACTATGGCATGATGTGGAGCTTCGTTAAGTCATCTTTATGATTGTTGCAACAATCAAATATCTCAAAAAAAAAAAAAACACTTCCTAAACAATGGCATTTCCCAAAGTGCTAGATGCCATCACTTCAAAATTCAGAATTTCAAACATTGAAGATTAGAAAGATAAGAGACGCAGATGCATTGTATTTTAGTTTCCTTATTATTGCACACTTAAAAATACTTGAGAGTTCCACAGAGATAATACCATTCTACACAGTCTGAACACCCTTGTCGAAGCCCACTTTGGTTTTTTTTCTGTTGTTATGGCCCAATTCTTAATCATTATGTATAAATAGAACAGAATTTTTTGCTCCAAATTTAAGTAGTTCCAATGATACCAATTGGTGAGTCTTCAACATCATCTTTAAGGATTGCGGATGGATAAAGAGTGAAAGATGTGCTTTCGCTACAACTTAATTGTGTTTCTGTTTGTTTGCTTTGGTGCTTGCATCTCACCCGGGCACTGTCCTACTTGGCAGGTGCTCTGCATTCCCAGCCTGCATTACATTTTATAAACATATTTTTATAACTCATTCCATTACTACCAAAGGCGACATTTAGAAAGTAGAGCTTTCTGAAATTGACATAATTCTCTATTTCATTGTAAAAAAAAAATGCCCTTATAATCCAGTCCATATAATATGCAGAATACCAGCATACTTGTAATTTAATATCAAGATTTAATATTAATATAATATAAAATCTTTGAAAGTAAACATTGAGTTTGAAGTGCCTTATTAAGCTTGTTTTAGAGAAATAATCAGTAATTTTAAAAGAATAAGTTTAAGAATTATTTTGCAGACACTTATTTTATCTCTTTAGGAGAACATGAATTTCTTATATTTTGATAGATTTGTTTACTTAGCATAAGCAAAACTAAATTTAAGTATATTATTAAACCTTACTTAAAATTGTTCAAGTAATTGCATCTGAGGTACTTTTACAATGTACATGCAATACACTTTTATAAAGCAAATCAATCAATACATATTATTTTATTGTGAAAAAGTTGAGAGCTATGCAGAAGTAGGGAAACTAGTGTAACAAGCATCTGTCACCAAGCTCAATCTGCCATCAACATTCTGCTAAGCTTATCTAAAATATCCTCCCTCTTTTTTTCTAGAATATTTGAGATTTATAGAGGGACCATATTGATCATTATTTCCACCAACCAATCAAATATTAACATTTCCCCAGTTGTGAGATATTTAACATTTCTAATGTTACAATCTGAATATGCACAAATTGTTGAGTAAAAGACATTTCAAAGGGTCAGAACAGGAAGAGGATTTGTGCTGATTCCTTGCTGAGAATCCATGCTCTTGAATCCCAGGAGAATAAATAAAAATTGTTTGCTATGTCACATAATCTTGTGTGGAAAATGCTGTGCACCTGTTTGGATTTTCTCTAGGACTTGCTGGGAACTGAGAGCTGACTCTCGTCTGTGGCTAGGACAGAGGAGCTTATGTGTGACTATGCTGAGAACACCACCAGGAAGCGAGAGATGAAAGGAAGAAAGCCAGAGAAGCTGTTGAGACAAGCAGCTTCAGGAGAGCCATCAGATAGTCCTGTGACAAGTTCTGACTTGGGATGCTGGTCCTTGGTCCAGCCCTGGAGGGAGGGCATCCTGAGTGAAATGAACAGTGTGTGAGGAGACCTAAGCAATCCCTGTAAGGGACTGATAGCAAAGGGCTTTCCATTAGCAGTATTCCCAGTGGCTTGGAGAATAAGTCTTATTACTGGCAAAGAGAATCTGGGCAGCACACCAGAGCATCCACTACAAATGATTTTAGCAAGAAAATCTGCTCCAGTATTTTCCTCTTAAGTAGGAAAGATGCTAAACATTTTTGTGAATTAGGTATTTTACATAAATTATAATATTTAGATCAACTTGAGGATTTAGCTATTTAATTTTTATGATGAAGACTCTTGAGAGGTTTGATAAGTTGTCCCAGGTTGCACAGTTGGTGTAAATAGAAGAGCTGAGATTTCAACCAACTTCTGTATGACATGTTAGCCTTCTCCACCATGCAATTCACAGCTTCTCGCTACACTTCTCAGAGCACTTGTTATATCTACCAGTCAGAATGACAATATATGTCTTTAAATTTTCAAGTCATGTTAACGGAAAGCCTCCCAAACTTATTATAAATTCAAGTTGAAATTTCTCAAAGTTGAGTGGATTTCATGCACAGGTTGTTGCATGTTCTATACTTCTTAAAGCTTTTTCTAAACTAGAAAAACAAAGCAAAGGTATGTCACTGTTTCTGTGATGCTTTCTCTTATGTATTAGCAGTGCTTTGGGAAAGATGCACTGAGTGATCAGGATGAGTCATTGGAACCATTATTCTGGCCTTTTAAGTTACTGAATGGGAATAAGGAAAGCAGAGTTCTGTTCATAACTCTCCCGGTACTCCTCCCTGACTGATGTTGGGAGAGCCATTTAACCCACTGTATGCTTTAGTTTTCTTCTCTACAAAGTCATGTCTCTCACTGACAGCTAAAGGATACATTAGATACTTTAAAGCAGCTCCTAAGGAACAAGTTGCTACTGCCTCTTGTGACCTCAAGCAGTTGGGACGTGGAAATAAGGATTCAAAGTTGTGTTTAGCTCCCCAGGGAGTGTGACATGTACTAGTATGCTGCTGCGGTGGCTCACCAAATACAAGGAGGTGTTTTCATAGGTGCAAACTCTGCCAGACCTCAGCAGAGGGAGCCACCATCATGGCCAGTGCCATAGTCGATCGACAGTGGAACCCCAAGTGTCTGAGCTCAGGTGTTTTTGTTGATTCAGAATTCCTTAGGTGTTCTACTGATACCATGTGCAGATCATAAGCAATTAAACAACCCCCACATAAATCCAACACCTGCAAACAATACAAGATGCCAAGGCCTGTGCATCCCTTTTTCCAACAGTGCACAAAAACAATTATTTTAAACACAACTAAAAATAAGCTTCTGCAAAAGTGACCTATGAAACTTTTTCACAACCTTACCATCTTTCAGAAGAATGCATTGTTCTTAACAATGTTAGCCTGTACAAAATTTATAATTATGATTTCTTAATTATCTCAGAGAATATCAGAATGTAGAAATAAAAATTGTCTGTGAACTTTATAAGCAAACTCACCAATATGTTAGGGGGTGCATTAATCAGTAGCTAAAGAACTGGTTGAATTTGGATATTAGAAAGATCTTTGAGAGTTTTGCCAAATAACTATCAGAATAATGACTGCCCAGAGATGTCTGTGCCATCACCCCAGAATTTGTGAAGTATTATCTGGTGTAACAAAAGAAATCTGCAGATGCGACTAAGGACTTTGATGTGGGAAGGTTATCCTGGGTAGAGTGAGTGGGCCTCAGGAAGTCACACGTGTATGTAGACTGTGGAGGAAGAAATAACAGAGCAAGACATGGATCTGAAGATGCTGCGCCGCTGGCTTTAAAGATGGAAGAAGGGGTCGTGACTTAGGGACACAGTCCTCCTATGGAAGCTGAGAAAGATGAGAAAACAGATTCTGCAGCAGGTTCCAAAAGAAGGGTTGCCCTGTTGACACCTTGATTTATTCCACCTTGATTCTACGGGCCCAACTTACTCAGTGGTAAAATACCGACTTTGCTTTTTTGATCTGCTGCAATCAGTGATGGCAGCAATTGGAAACTAATAGAGTAGGACTATCATCCCATTTAATTACTTGATCTTTTTAAAATATAAAATAATACATCGTTCTCATTAAATGTGAGAACCACACAGTGGGAGACAGTGCTGGGGGTAGGGCTGACTCATGTGTCTCAGCTGCCTCTGTCCATCTATGTCTCAAGTACAGTCTGTCTTGACAATATTTGTGCTGGAAGGCTTGTTGGGTTAGCATTTCTTGGTTAAAGCATTACAAAGATCTGCGATGCCCCTCCATGTATCTCTTTGGCAAGAAAAGCCTTTCTACTGAGCTTCGTTCTCCATAATAGGATGATCGTCTACCTTTTTTTATGGTGTTGACTTGGCTCTGATGTCTCTAACTGCTCTGAGTGGCTCATGGAGACTCCTCTCGCACCTCTGAATGTCTCCGTCTGCTTCATATTGAGAACTTTAAACCACTCCTCTTATTCTTGTTCCTTCTATTGGTTTCATTGCTAACATTCTCTGCTGCTACATCAAGGGTGTTTAGCACTGCTGGGGAGTAAATCATACCGTCATATGAGTGTGTCTTGGGAATATATTGTTGTTGTTGTTGCTTTTTTGAGACAGGGTTTCTCTGATGTAATGCTGGCTGTCTTGGTCACTGTGAGGACCATTCTGGCCTTGATCTCACAGAGATCTGCCTGCTTCTGCCTCCTAAGTGCTGGGATTAAAGGCTTGTACCACCACCACCTGGCAGGAATATTTATGATTTATAACTAGGTATGATGTGTTTGTGAGAGATACGTGGGAACTGGAGACTGAATGTTTTTCCCCTAACGTGAAGTTAAATGTGTGTGTGTGTGTGTGTGTGTGTGTGTGTGTGTGTGTTGTATCTTTACATATAATTATGGTCCCTACTATATTGACTTTAATTTAATAAAAGTACAGATTTTACTGCTAGGCTTTCCCAAATTAGTTGAGCCCTTTAAGAAGATGTTATCCTGGCAGCCTAGAAGGAAGCAGCATCATGTTGAGAACTACCTACCAAGGGGAGAAACTAGTATAAGTAAACTGCAGGTCCCAGTTCTTAAGCTGCAAGAATCCACATTTTCCCAATAACTGGAATGATACCTGCAGACAAAGGATCGTGGAGATGCTGAGGAGAAGACCAAGCAGTGCCTGGACTCCCAAAACTAGGAGAAAATGGCCGGGTGCTGTTTTAAGTTTCTAACTTTACAGTAATTTGAGATGCAGCTCTCAACTGGAAACTGCCAAGGGCATTGGGGCCAACAAGTGTGCTGCTCTCATGCAGTCCGAGAATATGCAAGCAGCTTTGACTGGAATGTGAATTCACTGCGATCAGACTTACTAGAAATGTGGACTTGGAGGATGCTGTGTTCAGGGCTCCAAAGTGAGGAACATTATATATTGAAAACCAGAAGACCCTTGTTATTCACTTTCAGAAATGGTAGCAGAATTGTACGCTCTGCCCTTATGTTTCAAGCAGAACTTGTAAGTGATGTACTTGCATGTGGCGATGAGATCTGAAAGCAAAGTACCTGAGTTGCTGTCTCTCTTCTTGCTGCCTGTACTGTATAAGAGGAAGGAGATAATGGCAGAGATGTTAAATAAAACAAACAAAGTTTGAATAACTGAAAATTTAGTCTCCAGATGGCAGACACTGCTGAAATTCAGGCCAACAGTGTGGCGCAGCGCAGCGGCTGAGGGTGAGACTGTAGCCTTCAGATGAGGTCTCAGGGGGACCAACGGTTGGCGTTTTCAGTTGCACTCAGTTTCCTTTAGAGATATTAAGAGTGTACCCTGATTTTCTCAAGTAAACCTCGGGTTTCTCAGAAGGCCTAAGTGTAGAAAAGGGGGAATCTTAAAAAGATCTGTGTCTATGGCTTTTCCCTTTTGGTTTGATTCACTGTGAATTCCTTTTGGAAGACCCACAAAGTTCTTGAGAAATTAATTTCATCAAGGCAACTGCCAGCCTAAAGTACACTGTGAGAAGGGCGGGACGTGGCCTGGTCCCATCTAGATGCACGAACCGCAACTTCAAGCTGAGCTTTGCACAAGCCTCAGTCAGGATGAGGCTCTTCTAAAATGACAGTTTCTGTCCTGAATTGAGGTCTAAGATGGTTAACCCATAAAGATCATGAGACCTCTTCTTTGTGGATCAGGGACAGTATAGTAAGAACATTGAGCTCTGTCCAGTACCAGGGCCTCCATACCTTACTTGAGCGTCTACGGGTGTTTACCATGACATACATAAGGAGATTCTGTGTATTATCTGGGCATTCCGAATGACTTAATCAGTGTCTTTAATTCTTATTTGCCCTCCCATTTATGGGACTAACTGCTGATTTTCATAGTCACATGCACTTTTGTTGCCATCATGGAGGTTAATAACTGTTAATATTTTGTGGCTTTTAAAAATCCCCAACTCATATTCAGCCCATGGTTGCCTATTCTCCCTCAGTAGCCTAACTCCTCTACACCAAACTGAGAAATATGACTACACTATGTGAGGTATCTCATAGGCATCTCGTTTAAGTTACTTTTTTTTTTTTTTAGGATGGCTCTTGATGTTGTGCAAACACTTAAGCGTGGACTCTCTTCTGTTGTAGCTGGTACAGCCTCACATATGTTTAGGTTCACTGGTCCGGGGCTCAGGTGAGGCCATCTTTATTTGGTCTCTCGCTCTGAGTCTTTTTGCCCCGATCTGTGTATTAATGACTTCTCTCACCACTGTGACAAAAACAGGTGACAGCAGCGTAAGGACGTAGAGACTGTCCTGAGCCTCTGGGCTTTGCCAGCTTCCTCTGACTACATGGGCTTAGAATTGAGGAGAGATAACCCTGCATATAAAACCGGAGCTCCTCTGCCAAGTACAGTGGCAGGAGATGCTAGGCAGTTAAAACAGCAATTGTCTACTTAGCAGTCATCAGAAAATTGGCCCACAGACCAAATCTGCTGCTGCTTATTTTTGTAAATAAAGATTTATTGGAACACATCCATATCCTATTCAATTATATGTGTCTATGACTGTTTTCCTGCTGTATCAGTAGAGTTGAGTTCTGCAGCAGAGGCTGCATGGCCTAAAAAACCCAAGATGTTCACCGTGTGGTTCCTGATCCTGTACTCATAGTCTCTGCAAATAAAATTGCTCAAGGGGAATAGGCAGCCATGTTGTCACCATCGTGTAAACCCTCTCATTTAAGGGACCCTCAATGAAGTCTTCAGATCTGGAGAGGCTGAGTTAAGGAATATATACTCTGAGCTAAGGTGGCGTCTCAGCGAAAGAGTTCTTGGCTACCATGCACAAAGGCCATGGGTTTGATCCTCAACACGAGTAAACAGTGGATAAATAAGGGCAGTATGGGGAGCTAGTTTAATAATATTCATCCCAATCCTTCCTGGAAGAGCTCTCTTAGTTATAGAAATGTGTGCAAATTGCATTTTCATATCTACTACATTTGGTTTACTTAGAAAAAATATAGCAGAGTTTGATCTGATGTGGCATATAAAGTCCTTGTTTTAAATAAGCTCTGCAGTTAGCTTTATTAGGATAATTGAATAACTGATGATAGCTACTTTTATAAAGAGAAATATATAGGTACCATTTTTGAAAGTTCAAGAGACTCAAGTTTCATGTTTTGTGAAGATCGTCCTATTGGTACCAGACTCTGTCACCTGCAAGCTCTATAGCATTCATTCATCTTTCTCGTAATCCATCTCTCCAGTTCTTGATAAGCATCTTCTAAGAATCTGTCCCTGCCCCAGTTACGGGGTCACACGGTGCTCTCGCATACAGCTCCTGCTGTAGACAAGCTTGCCTCTTAGTTCAGATTGCAGATTATACTTTGGTAAAGTGCTTTGGCAAAGACAGAGGGAACTACAGAAACACTGCTGTAACCAAGCTGGGGTACAGGAATGGAGCACAGAGCTCTTGGGAAGATTTGATGGACAGCATGGTAGTTTTTCATTATAATGATGCAGTCAACGAACTACAAGTGATTTTACATGACTGGACTTGAGGATGAAAGAGGGGCGGAAATGGTGACAAAGTGAAATTGGAGATAGCCAGGGGCTGCACGTTGTGCCACATCTGCTTCTACGTTTATGTCAGGAAGCAGTCACACAGACACCAGGAGTCATTATGTTGGGAGTTCTGAAGTCTGGCTAAAGTTGGAAGTATGACGATGACTTATTTTGTGGCATGTGGGATTAGTAATCAAGGATAGAAGCTGCGACCTGAGTGTTTTGGTGAGGATTCCTAGATCTGAGTGTGCAAAGCAAGTACTCATGGTGTTAATAGAAAACATGAAATTATACATAACCAGGATTTTGATAGAAGTAAAATTTGGCACAGCTAGGAGTATGGATTGTCAGCAAGCCCCTGTTTGTCCTTATTTGCTTGATGATTCCCAGGACTTAATGAATTTGCTTACAGACAGGTCACAAGGGGCCTCAGTGGACACAGCACTATAAAAGCTGCTAGAGATTGTCTTGCATTTTTTTTTTTAGTTTATTTTTATCTAATCTCTATTGCTAAGCTCAGTCTCTTCATTATGCATACAAAACTCTTTGTCAGATGCCCACTGGCCACCACTTGGCCATCATGTAATGCAGCTCTCGAGACGTAGTATAAGTACTTCCTGGGTAACAGAAACTAAGAGAGATGTGATGTAAGAAGAAGGTTAGAGAGAAGACAGAGAAGGGAATGAAGGAGGTGATTATATCTTAGCATAACTTGATTTATCAAATCTTTTTAGTTTTCATGAATAATAATTTATTTACTGAGCTCTCACAGACCATCTGCTTAATGCAAGGGAAGTTGGCAAAGACCAGTCTTAAACTTCCTGGTCTTTTGCTTCAACTGCTATTTTGGAAACTGTGTTGTGTTTTGCCTAGCTCTAGTTTTCTCTAGTTTTCTAGCTCTCTTACCAGACTTGAATTTTGAAAAATTACAGACAATATTCACAGCAATGGATACATGTAAATTATTTTATTACCTTGGCATGTAGTATATCTGAGCTGGAGACTCGGTTGTCATGTGGATTGATGTGTTCTAGTTACTAATACTTTATACACACACACACACACACACACACACACACATACATATACAGTCTCTAACTGAACCTGGTGTGCCTTTGTTATATGTCTTCGTGACAAGTCTCCACTCTCATAAAGGTGTGATTATCGACTTAGGGCTTGCATATCTGGCCGGACATTCTTGTCTGACACAGAGTAAAAACCCAAAATTTGCAGACTGATTGTTGTTCTAACTTCTAACAATCGAATGTTTTTATTCCTATGATGTATGAAAGATAATGCTTGTTGGATGATTTCCATTGAACAGATAAATTTGGGGAAAACAAAGGTAGCGAGCACTCTCTTGCCCGGGGTACCCTTTTCCATGTGCTTGCCAAACATTTCCTCATTTCTTTCAATCTGGCTTCAAAATGTCACCTTAGGAGAGTACTGATGAGCTAGTTACTTTACTAACGCAGGTTTCAAAGATTTTTGTTTTTAAAGAAGTTAGTGCCTGAGAGATCTTGTCGTTAATGATACAATTTCCATGTATTATTATGCGAAGATATACTATAGGGTAGATAAGGGAGTCGTTTCTATTTCCTCCCTCAAAACAAACAAACAAACAAGTCACAACACTTTCAGAGGCCTTCCCTGCTTTATCTTTCCTTGATTTTACTGTCTACAAATACTGAGCCTTTAACGTGGTAAAGTGTTATATAATGGAAAGCAAAATGGTTCATAGGGGAGGGCAAAGGACATTCAGCGGAGAACCACTGAGATTAGACAAAAGAATTTCAGCTTGAGATTTATAGCCAAGGAGGTAGTTCTCCTTCACTAGATTTCTAGATTTATTTAGCTAAAACCAGTGAAATAATTTCCTCTGTGTGTGTGTGTGTGTGTGTATGTAGACAGGATCTAGTGTATCGCAGGCTGCCTTAAACTCACTTTTAGCTGAGGATAATCTTGAACTTCTGATATTCCTGCCTCCTCGTCTGTGCTATGATTACAAGTGTGCACCAACATGTCCTGTTTCATGCGATACTGGGAACAGAACCCAAGACTTTGTGCATGCCCAGCAGGCAGTCCACCAACTGATCTACATCCCATGTCCTGATGACATCCTTTACATTTTTATGCTTACTTTTATGAAGAGAAAACAAAAATGAGAGGATGGTGCCTTATTTGGACAATAGAAAATTCTTTAATCGAGAGTTCAGTCAATCTGATATTCTTATTTGATCATTTCAGTAAACCTTTGTTGTTATTATAGGTTTATAATTCCTGTCAATTAACTGTGATTTTTATTTTAGTTCTCTGATAAACAGGGCAATGTCAGGGACAGGCATAAAATTACAACTCCAAAACCAAACCAATCTGTTTTACAGACTCTGTTTTTATAATTTGCAACCACTTGTTTATTTTGCATGAAGTTATCGCTATAAAAAAGATAGTATCGCTTTTTCTATCCTTGAGATGTGCTTGTTTGGAATGTAATTCTAGGAGATAGAAAGTGAAAAAAAAACATAGCTGGTATTTTAAAATATCTGAACAACATATTTCCAACAGATTTGTTGTGTGCATGGGACATGAGAATAATTCATTTACTCAGTAATTCTTGGTTCAATTTACAAACATTTAACGGTGAAGTGTTAGGTATGTGAACATAAAGCCACTCTGCTATCCATTTCCTTAACTCCTATTCTACATCCTAGCTTAAGAGATACTTTCAGGGTTCGGGAGGCAGAGAGAAGCATATCTCTGAGAGTTCGAGGTCAGCCTGGTCTACAGAGTGAGTTCCAGGACAGCTAGAGTTACAACAGAGAAAACCTGTCTTGAAAAAAAACAAAACAAACAAAAACAAAAACAAAACAGAAACAAAAAATAAAAACAGGAAAGAAAAAGAAAAAAGATACTTTCAGGCCATAGTTACCCAATAGAGAGACTTTGGGCATATTAGAATGAGATACCATTTTAGTGGACTTGGCCTCCAAGCAGTACTATTGTTTGACCTTGGTAATGAGGCTAGAATTCATCTTTCTAGGTCTGGTGTCTCGCAACCTTACACAGAGGCCCTGGCAGTTCAAGTGTGTTCCCATGTTCTTGCTTTGTCCTGGGAAGAAAGGTGTTTTCTCCTGTTGTAAGAGAAAATTACAACAAAATGTAAAGATCTTAGACTTTGACTTGTATTTTGAGAATTGGACAATACCTTGTTCTATAAGAAAGATGAGTTTCTAGGAGTACATAGATGAACCGAGCTTACTGACTTTATAAACAGAAGAGGTCTGGGAAAAGCAGAAACAGAATGAAAGACAAATTGGTCATTTCAAACCTAACTTTTCTTATCAAAGAGTGGATCAGTAGGGGCTTCCTCATCACAGTGGCTAATCTGTTGGGGATTTGGCTGTTTTTTTTTTCTTCCATTATTTTATGATTTCAGTTTTTATTGCATTTATTTAATATGTGTGTGTGTGGTGTTTGTATGTATGTGTTTGTGTGTGTTAGTGTGCTTGTATATATGTGGGTGTATGTGTTTGTGTGTTTGTATGTGTTTGTGCATATTAGTGTATGTGTGTTTGTATGTATGTATGTGTGTTGTGCGTGTGTGTGGTGCACATATGGAAGTCAGAGGACAACTTGCAGGAGTTAGTACTCTCTTCCTACCGTGTGAGTTCCCAGGCTTGGAACAGGCCTTTCTACATGATGAGCCATCATACCAGCCCTCTTTGCAAATCAGAGAAACCACAGGGTTTCAAATTTGGCGGTGTGGAACTTCATCACATGTGACTTTTTTTTTTTTGTCCTGTTGGGTTGCATGCCAGAGCTCAGTTCAAATGAAAGATCTATTATAAATATTGTATAACACATCACAATGAATAAAACAACTAGGAGAGTATCTGACAGTACCAAACGTTTTTCATGAGCTGTTTTTTAATACAACAGTTTGATGTAGACATTATTTTCAAGCATCAGCCATTACAAAGATGTTTAGTGGAAAGGTACAATGTATTAAGTCTAAAAGGTAAAAACTTAGTGGGGTAACTCAGTAACATCCCGGATCCTTTGGTTTCCACAGCTTGTATGGTTATAGGAATTTCCCTTTCTTTACCTGTCCATGGTTTCATTTGCCTGGAACATTACCACTGATCCCCCAGTTAGGACACCTCTGACCTGACATCTCTCTGAAATAATCATGTTTCCTTGTTGGAGTCAATCCCATGTGTCACACTGGACTCGCCCTTAAGATAGTATCTACCTACTTCTCTGACTATAGTCAGCCTCTTCCTTGCTAGAAACAGATCCTCTCATGCAATGTGTGTTAACCACTTTTCCTTCTGGTAGAGCAGACTTTGTTGTTTTCCCTTTATATTTGTCCTTATTTGTAAAGTAGAGACACTTCACTTTCAGGTCTCAAAGTCTCCTCTAGACTTCCTTTTCCCTTGGTTTGACCAAGCTCCCGAAAGCTGGTATCCATAGTCTGTGGATTAGCAGAGATCACACTTTCTTTGCTGTATGGACTTGTAGAGAAGAAGTGTTGGTTTCTCTCTTGAGAGAACCACAATGAGAACTGCCTCCCTGAACACTTGCGACAGAGTTGAGTACATGTTTTTGTCTCTGGAATTACTAGGTCAAAGACGATTGGTTGGGGTTTTAATAGAGTCTTGCTAATTTATGAAATGTTTTAGAATGTTGAATTCTTGAAGAGCTTGCCTTCCTGTAGCTAGCACTTCCTTGTCATATTACATGGTCAGGAATGCTAGCCATTAATTGGCTTTGATTTATCAGATTGACTCGTGCTCCATGTCCATTGTTCCTTTTTCTTTTAAAGTCTTCCTCATTAGGCAGGTGGAATAAGTGAGTGATTACAAATTCCTGCATTGAGTGGCAAGTATGTGCCACTCAATATATTATTAATTATTATTATATTATTATATTAATCATTTATTTTCTTCCTTACATTCATTTTCTTCCTTGACTTTGCCCAGCTTCCCTGACAAGAGCTTACAGTTCTGCCCCACCCCCACACTTTTCTGACTACAAAGTTCATGTAGTTTTCCATTTCCCTCTGGGCACAGCTTTAGGCTGATCTCTAAAGGGAAGAAGAGTCCACCTTTAGTAAAATTAACCGATGTAACATTTTGAGATGAAAACATGTAAGAGAAAAAAAGGAAAAATAAGCCATGTTCTTGAATATAGGCAAAAATTTCATAGCGTATACAATTACAAAGAAGAATCCTATGCTCATGTGTGTGTATTTACACAAAGACACACACACACACACACACTTGGAAATGGTGCTGTATTTTGTTTGTTTGTTTGTTTGTTTATTTTTTTGGTCCGTGGATAATAAATTCTCTATAACAAGTGAGAAGGAAGGACTTCCTATTCTTCTGCTCATATCCTTAGAGGGAGAGAATCTAACCCAACTCTAAACAAGAGGAAAAGGACTCACCTTGAGTTTAATTCTGACATGAAGTAGCAAATACTTCAGCAGCTCAGGAACCACCTCCCCACGAATGCGTCCACAGTCATCTAAGAGAAGAAGCAAACTGAAGCCGCCTCACCTCACAAGGAACCCACCAAGAGTGTGGCGAGAGGCAGGCTCGAGGCTGGTTACATGAGTAACTCAAGGGAATGTTTCTGTAATTCATTTTTTGTTTTAGACTATTTATAATCTTTAGGCATAAAACTAAGAGACAAAAGGCAGAGACATTGTATTTTCTTTTTACTTTAGGAAAAAATGTTGATAAAGTTTGGTTGAATGCTGAATGGGTCTGCTAAACTCCAGCAGAACATAAATGTGTTAATTAACTATAAGTTAAGAGGCCAAAAGAAAATCTAAAGTCCAGTTCCTTTCTTAGAATTAGGGCTAGACCAGAGGGCCTCATCCTCTCGAGAAGGAAAGAACGAATACTGTATTGTGTGTGGTGGCCCACGCTTGTAATCCCAGTACTCTGGAGGTGGGCCAATGGGATCTGGAGACTACATAGCCTCGGCAACAAAGCAAGGCCAAGGGCTACATGGTAGCCCGCCTCCACGAGTCAAGCAAACAGTGTGGATTAGAAATGATGGAAAACTCTCACGAGATCCAGCTCACCTATCCTTGCTTTTTTTTTTTTCTGCAGAGAAGAGGGAAAGCATATATAAAGCAATTGATAGATATCTTAGGATTGTTATATCCATGGCTTTATCAATTATGATACTTTTTCTTCTCACTTCAGGTAAGTCCACCTCTAGTAAATGGAACTAGATAACCAAAAGGACAGCTAATTTAGCACGGCTCAAAGAAGAGATACAATAATAAATAAATCATTTAGAGATGGTTTTCGGAATAGTTAAAATGACAAGCACTTTTTTAAAAGCCCGAGTAGGAAAAACACTGAGGATGTTTTGAATAGTGTTTCTGAAAACTATAAAAGACTTCATGCAGTGTGAAGGTTATTAGCGTGGGAGCATGGTGTATCTAATTAGGCCCAGATGTGGAGCATCTACAAAATACAGATGCCCAAGTTCCAGCTTACCTTACAGCTAGTGAAATAGAATATCTGTGTGAAGGCAAGGGACTCCCATCTCTGTTGTTTTCTCAACAGCTTTTCTGACTTTTCTCATGTCTAGCTGGTTTGGTAACAATTTCTCCTGTCACGCTTTCCTCTCTTGATGAGTGATTAAATGAGAGGGTATTGTAGGCTGTGCATTCCAGGGTCTCTTGCCTTCAAGTTCTTGGTGCAGCCAATAGCAATGAGCTTTGCCTTGAAAGAGTCTGTTCTCAAAGGGATCTCAAACTGTGCCCTTGAGATGGTGGTGGATCTCCTGCAACATTGATTTTCTTCAAAGCCCCAAACAATCTTGACAAAAAGCTACTGTTATCTTCATTTTGTAAGTGAAGAAGCAAACAGGCAACAAAGCTTCAGTGACTTGCCACATACCGTAAGCCACAGCGATTTGGATCCAAGACTACCAGACTTTAGAACCTGCTCTAGAAAAATGGATCTCAGAACCAATGGCAGATCAAAACTATAAAACATATGTTGACTCTCACTGGTACCAGAACTGAAGAGAGAAAATTGAGATCATTGACAACAGACATAATTTAAGCATTTGTTCATGCCAATAAACTCATTCATATAGTATTAATATTGACTCAGATATCACCATAAAGTAGGTGGTACGAAACTGAACACATGCTCTCTTTTTGGGGAGCAAGGGGGGATGTTTGTCTCCATGCTGAGGATCACATTTAGGAAACTTCTGCATAGTAGGCAGGGCCTCTCCCACTGAGCTCTGTCCTGTTGCTGCTGCTGCTGCTGCTGCTGCTCCTCCTCCTCCCCTCCTCGCCTTCTCCTCCTCCTCTTCCTCTTCCTCTTCCTCTTCCTCCTCTTCCTCCCCTGTCTTCTTCTGCTCTGCTTCTGCTTCTTTTCATTTTTACACCATGTAGAATTTCAAAGTGATTCTGATTTGTGTGTGAGAGAAAAATAGTCAATGCTCCTTTAAATTCAAATACCAAATTGTGATTTATGGTAAAATTTAGGTTTTGTCTTTTTAGTCATTTGATTGATCTTAGTGTTGTTATTGCCAAAGGCAAGTCCTTTTGTTACCAGACTAGTGCTATAATCTTGGACATCTCTTATTAGCCTATATATCAGATGTTGATTATCCTTTTCTCTATCATCACCAGGCTGTCATAATCCTTCAGACTAGCGAGTTCTTTTTTTTTTTTCTTCCTTTTTTTCTTTTTCTTTTTTTTTATTTTCTGAGACAGTGTTTTTCTGTTGTAGGCCTGGCTGTCCTGGAACTCACTCTGAAGACCAGGCTGGCCTCGAACTCACAGAGATCCTCCTGCCCCTGCCTCCTGAGAGCTGGGATTAAAGGCATGTGCCACCATCTGGCTAGACTAGGGGCTCTTAAACCCCTAGTTTTCATGTAGGATTTCTTTTTGCTTGAGAATTTTTTATTTAACACCAAATATATAGGTATATAAAATGGGTATATAGATCAAATACTGATAGTGAATCATAAAGAAATTTATTTAAAACAATTTTACCATTTTAAATATAATTTCACCATTTATTAAAATTGAAAGCAAATCTGTTCACCAATAAGATGGATATACATTATTTTTGCATAAAGAACTAAATCTTGGAGTACTATCTATTACTACAAGGCATCAACATTTTTCAGCATTGATTTTTTTAAAAATTTTTTTTTATAATAGTTAATGATGCTTGGCAAAAGATGGAGAAATGGCAGAAATATGTTTTAGGACTTTTTTTTTCTTTCTAGAAATTGTCCTAATTCTAAGTCAAAATTTATTTTAAGGATTGTTCATGAAATTTGTCAGAAAGTGCAGCAAGAATTTTTCAATCCAAACGTAACACGCAGCAATGATTTGATGCTAACATGCTGGGAAACAGCAGCACAAAATACTGAGATCTTTGTGTTCTGTAAGTGAAGCTGCTAGGTTTTGTGTGTACAGTGAGAACACTGCAGTCTGTAACAGGGCACAGGCTCCAGTCGGAGTCGATGTGTGGATGAGTCGATGGTTGCTGTCATGAGGAAAGATGGATCCTGCAAAGCGCACCACCGGTGTGTTCAGAACTGAGGCCGCAGTGAAGTCTCGTGATGCAGCGTGGGTGAACATTGGCAAGAGGACCTTGGCTTCAAAACGTTGTTGATTTTCAGTTAATTTTAGGTCATGGTGCATTTAGAAACCTTTCACTGTGGCCACCGTTGCCATGGCCCACGGGGTGCTGCTGCAACCCACAGTTAAGAAGAATTCCTCCCCGGACGTGAGTGTTTGGCCTGATTGCCCTATCATCTGCTGACCATCTTTAGCCATTCTTTGATAATTCATGCACACACTCATTTTAATAAATACGTTAAAATCATGAGTTTATATAGAGCCTTTGATTAATCCATATCTCACGTTTTATGGTTTTCTAGAGACCAAGGCCTGTAAAATTGCTAATGATGTACAGTTTATCGATCCCTTCATCCTAATTGGTAATGTGCTCTCCTCACATGATATGAAGGCATGATTGCTGCTTATATTCTTATCTCTCACAAATCGCTGGACACCATGCTAACTTAAGTGGGAAACTTGGTAATACATTTTCTTCTGTCTTACCAATTCCAATATCCCATTATAAGTGTGATTTTTCCAGTCTCAGGTAACATTTCTGTCTTATTTTGTAATCATCTCCTTTAATTTTAATATTCATTCTTTAGGCTTCAGTAAAACAGACATCAGTAGACACTACATTTAGTGTCTTATCTTTGCCTAAGAAGTTATTTTATGCAGTCTTTTGGCTAAAATTTTAATGTATAAATCTTTTTCTTAAAGCCACAGCAAAGTAAGCAATCATTTTACATGGCCTAATTATGCAGGTAAATGTCAAAAGCAAACGTTTCTGCATCCTTATGTCTTGGACAGAAATCTGCCAACAATTGGGCAAACGTTTGTTATTGACTCAAACAAAGTAGCTGGTTTCTGTCTCAGCTCTACCTTTGGAAAACCAAAATATACATGTGTGTGATTCTGTTGCATTTGTGACAGAGACTTGGGACACTGTCACACAGATCACCCACAGTCCAAGTGTATTTTAATGAAGGGATATTCTTCCACAAAACCTTATTGTATGATAGTTCTAAAATTATTACTTTAAATACATTATATGATTTGGTAAGGAGGTACTTTGTCTAGTATGAATGTAGTTGTAATTTGTAGATTCTAGCCTTCACTTCTTTTTTCACCTTTTCAAGTGTTTATTAGCCATTTATGTTCCTTCTTTTGAAAGCTCTCAGCTCAGCACCATGTTTCATGTTTTAAAACTTGGTATTTTCTTCTCTCATACAATACATCCTGACCCCAGCTCCCCTCCCTCCCCTTCTCCAAACTCCTCCCCATCTTCCCTCTTCCCCAGATCCACCCCCTACTTCCACTCAGGAAAGAGCAGGCCTCCCAGGGTAACCAGTTGAACAGGACATAACAAGCTAGAACTTGGCCAGGCATAAACCCCTACATTAAGGCTGGATGAGGCAACCCAGCAGAAGGAAAAGGGTTCCAAGGGCAGGTAAATGGGTCAGAGAATTTTAGGAGCTCTACAAGAACTTCCAAGCCAGACATCCATAAGATATATGTAGAGGACCTAGCATGGGCCCATGCAGGCTCCATGTCTGACTCTTCAGTTTCTGTGAGCCCCTAAGAGTCCTGGTCAGTAGACTCCTTGGGGTATGTTCTCTTGGTGTCCTCCACCCTTCTTGTCCCAGCAATTCTTCCTCCCCCTCTTCCTTGGGGCTCTCCGAGCTCCTCCTGATGTTTGCCATCTGCATCTGCTCCATCAGCTGCTGAAGGGAGGTGACAATTTGGCTAGGTACCGATCTATGAGCATAGCAAGATATCATTAGGAATCGTCTTCAGGCTATCCAGCCTCCCATTCCCGGCCAGTCCTGCAGTGCCAGGTATGGGCTCCTCCCCTTAGTGTGGGGTTCTGCCTCTCCCTTGGTCCTAGTCTCCACTTTCATGGCTTGAAGGAAAAAGAGTTTTTGCTGATATTGGGCTTGTATAATGCCCTATGTTTTTGTAATAACCTGGTTATGCTAGGTTCAATATTTTCAAGTTGAGTTTTTTTTTTTTTTCTCTTGAAGAAGTCCTTTTCTGTATTCTAAAAAGACTATTTTTTTTAGTGTCTTGGGGTCATTTTAGTGTGTCCATATTCATCAGATGCAAAAGAAAGAACAAGTGTGCCCATTGATTAGGCATCTGTTATGTTTTTAAAAAGAACATTTATTAGAGTACCATGTTCTATAGTAAACTCCAGTGTTTTTTGTTTCAAGATGGTTGTTTTACTAAATGGAGTTTCCTTCAGTAGGTAAGGAATGAAATATTGAGTTTCTATCTCTTTTTATTCATGTGTTCATCAAGAGCTAACAACATGTTTTATGGGGTACTTAGAAGATACAACATATTTAAACAAATCTATCTATAGTATTGGATCTAAAGCTTATAAGGATGTATAGACAGTCACAGTTCTGTGGAGTATGCGCAGATCTTTTCCAATGACATCATTCCTGAAAAAACTGCAGAATCATAGTTCTGACTTTGCTAAACAATTAGTTTCAAACTACAGTTTGTCATATGACATTTAAAATGCCATCAGCCTCCACCTAAGTACTCATTTTCTGGCATTCTCCAGGCTTATGTTCAGCCGCCTTCCTTAGACAGCACAGTGTCACCTACACAGGGATGGTATTGCCCTCGGTAGGCTGGGCCCTCCTACATCAACCAGCAACCAAGGCGATGTCCCATAGACACGTCCACAGGACATCTAATCTAGGCAATTCCTCAACTGAGGGCCCTTCTTTCTATGTGACTCTAGTTTGTGTCAAGTTTGGCAATAAAAGCTAATCAGTACACTATCCCGGCTGGCCTGATTTCTGAGTTTAAAACTGATTCATGCTTCTGAGTGTCCTGAGAAGGAGATGGAGTTAGAACAGCCATGAGCATGTTTTGAGTAAACTCTGTAGATGTATGGTTCGGATATAGTTTATCCTATAAAGTTTATATGCCAGGAGTTTGTTCCCAAAGTAACTATTAAACGGTGGCTCTTTTATATATAGAACCATTAGAAGGCAATTATGTCATGGGGACACCACTCTTAGAAGAAATGTGTGTAGTCCTCATAGGTTAGTTATGGCGAAGATAGATTGTTGTAAAGCAATGGTTCCATGTACTTGGTTTCTTCTTCATGTAACTCTTTTCCCACTTGTGTGCCATGTTATCATGTAGCTATGGAGCCCATGCTAGATAGTAGAACCATACTATTCAGACTTCAGCCACAGCAACCATGAGCCTAGTAAGTTACCTCCTCATACGGTCTCTGTCTCCTGATTTCATTTATTCTGTCAGTCTCTGCTTTTATTTGGAGTGCTGAATTCGCTTGCACTTACCTGGTAGGTAGGTGTCACACCTGCCATGTGACTGTTTGTTACCCATGTATCCTATTTCTTCCTCTGTTCTTCTATTACTGTTTTCTCTGTACAAAATAAAATTCTCTTCTTTACCGTTTATACATCAGTATTTCTTTTACTTTTTTTCAAAAACAATAAAATTGATTTATCTTAGCTATTTTCTTAGTGGGTAGTCTGAGCATGAATAAGCTTTAACTCTAAATAACATCATTTGAGTTAATATCAACATACTTTCAGTACAATTAGAAAACCTTCCTCTAATTTAGGTTCATTTTGTTCTCTCTTATTTGTGTTACTGCTTTTGTATTAATCACATAGTTATTTGTTGTTATTTGTTGTTGTTGTTTGAGACAGGGATTTTCTGTAACTCTGACTGTCCTGTAACTCACTCTGTAGACCAGTCTGGCCTCGAACTCACAGAGATCCACCACCTCTGCCTCCAAAGTGCTGGGCTTAAAGGCATGCACCACCACTGCCAAGAAGAATCACATATTTATATATTATAAACATGTCAAGGAAGATTCATAATGCTTCCTTTATGAAGTTGTCTTGAAATTTTTGAGAGGGAGAAGAGTTACAAATAAAATATATTAATGCTATCTTTCTCACATTTATCATTAATTATCTTCATTCATGCTCTTTGTTTGTTTTTATTTAGATTTGAGCTGCTATATAGTGTACTTTCTTTTCAGAGTTATGTCTCCCTTTGGTGGCCTTTAAATAGATGGATAGCCAGGTGATGGTGGTGCATCCCTTTAATCTCAGCACCCGGGAGGCAGAGGCAGGCGAATCTCTGTGAGTTTGAGGCCAGCCTGGTCTACAGAGTGAGCTCCATTACAGCTAGAATTACAATAGAGAAACCCTATCTTAAAAAAACATAGATGGAGAATTTGAATAGGCAGTGATAAGTTAAGGTTTGCACAAATTCAGTGTTAAGCTAATCTAAAAGGAAAATGAAACAGAGTGTTGTCACAGGGTTAACTGAAAAGTGAAGTAAAGTAGTTGAAGTTCCAGGCTAACCTAGAATCTGGTTTTCAATAAAGGAACGTGGAAGAAGCTTGAGTAACTAGAGTAAGCATGCGTAGTAGGAAGACAGGTGATGTGCTGCTTTGAATGAGAATGGTCCCACAGGTTTATATGTATGAATATTTGGTTCCCAGTTTGGTGGAACTGTTTGGGAAGGATTAGGAGGTATGGCCTTCTTGGAGGATGTGTATCACTGGATTTGCAGTTTCAAAAGGCTCATACCATTCCGAGTGTCTGTCTTTCTGCCTCACAGTAGTGGATCAAGATGTGAGCTTTCAGTTGTTTCTTTACTCTTCCATCATAAATTCTAACCTTCTGAAACCATAAGCCCAATTAAACACTTTCCTTTATAAGTTGCTTTTGTTAATGGTGTTTTATCACAGCAATAGAAAGAAAAAAAGACAATATAACCAAGGCAGAAGTTGGCACTAGGAGTGGGGTGTTGCAGTGACTAGTCTGATCATGCTGTTGTTTTGGAGGAATATGGAAGCCTTTGACACTTTGGACTAGGAAATAGTTAAATGCTGTAAGGCTGCTGGAAGTCACCAGCGCTGAGAACAATGTTGGCTATGGAGCCCCAGATCTAGAGATTTCAATGGGGAACAATATTAGCAACAGGGTAGAGCTATTCTTGTGATATTTTGGTAAAGAATATTGGTATTTTCTGCCCTTGTCCTAATAATCTGCTAATTGAAAATCTTTGGAATAATTTACTTGATGGAGATTTCCAGAGAACCTAATATTGATTCTGTTGCATGGCTATTATTAAACACTCCTATATAGGTCTACAAAGAAAAACAGCAAGTAGAACAAAAATGCAAAATATCCAGTGAAAAGGACACCAGGAGATTTAATGTTGGCGTCCAGGCTTGTGTGAAAGAGATGAGAAGATGAAAGGAAGGCCTGTTCTGAAATGGACTAAAGGGAGGGATGCTCTCAGGGAAAGACCACATCCAGCAAAGCTTCCAACTCATAAAAAGGAAAGGGCTAGGGAATCTTTTGCTCTCAACAAGCAACAAAAAGAAGGAAAGCTTCTGCAAATGTGATTCAGTGGGGCTAGGTTTCATCCAAGTAGGCAGCTGAACTTGAAAGTGTTTCGCACATGGTTCTAGCTTTAGTATCATAAAGGGTACAGTCGTAAAGGGGTTGTGAAATCTTCCTCTACCACTAAGGAAAGCCACTGAGGCCAGGCCACAGCAGGGGAGTTCCTGCATGGAGGCCCTGCCAGGTCATTTTTTGAAGATATGAAAACGAAATCTGAATTATGTTGGAGAACCAAAACACTGGAGATGCCAGAGCCATGAGACATCTGTCAAGGAGAGCTGCAGAACAGGAGGGAATGGAATCAGCCCAAGAGGGAGAGATGTTTTGCAAGCAGCAAAGCCAAAAGGGTTGAGCCAGTTATGCCCTCTGACATTAGACATGGAGCTACACAGCATTTGGAATTTTCCCGCTGGGTTTCTGTCTTGCTTTGGTCCAGTAGTTCCACACAGTTTCCCCATTCCTCCCTTTGGGGATGGTAATGTATATTCGGCAATATTGTTTGTTGGAAGCAGATAATTTTTTTTTTTAATTTTATACGGGGTTACAATTAAGAGAGTGTCTTGAGTCTCTGAACAGATTTTGTACTTTTAAACTGTGTAGAGACTGAAAAACTACAGGAGGCTTTAAGTTAGACTATGCACTTTATATTATGTTTTGGTCGTGAGACCAAAAGGACCAGAGAGTGCTTTAAGTGAGAATGGTTCCCAAGGGCTCAAAGTTTTGAACACTTGGCCCCTAGTTGGTGGAACTGGTTGGGAAGGATTAGAAGTGTGGCCTAGGTGGAAGAGGTGTGTCACTGGAGGTGGGATTAGAAGTTTCAAAAGATTCAGTGCCATCCCAGTGTCTCACTCTTTGCCTTGTGGCTGTGGTTTAAGATGGGAGCTTTCACCTGCTCTTTTGATCCATTATCATAGACTCTAACCCTCTGAAACCACAGGCCCAAATTAAATATTTTCTAAGTTGCCTTGATCTCTGTATTTTATCGCATCAAAAGAAAAGTAACTAAGACAACATATAAGAAATTCTTACTTTAACATCTTAAAGATTCCTCGATTTAGCTAATAGGTTTTTAAGCTGCTTGCAGACCCATGATCATAAGGATTCAGTGATGTGTTGTTGATTATTAAAGCCAACATTTTATACTTTATAGGAAACTGAACATCCCCAAGTTGATATCTAAATAACATTGCCTAAAGAAAGAAAAGCAAGTGTGTTCTAAAAGTCTGAAGATGTTACAAAAAGTTTGTCACATTCACTTACTTCAATAACGCATGATTCTCTTGGAATGCAGATATGAGAATTCTAGGAATTTATAATAATAGGTTTTAGTTACTCTGTATGAAGATGGTAAGTTGAAAGCCTTAAATATTTATTAATAGACAAAATAAGGGGGCCCTTGGTTCAAGTACTGTTTGTACTTAGAACACGGTGCTTTCTGTCAGCATTTGGATTCACCAAATTTTTCCAGTGGTTTTCTTCCATTATTTTCCTTCAGCCTTGGAGGAGAAAAGATAGTAAATGAAAAAAAGAGATAGTTTTCATTGATTTAATTTAATTAATTAGTTTTTCACATTTAATTCCTATGTGGGAAGAAAATTTCTGAACTATTCTGAACTTGTCCCTAACTTGTGAACATTTTTTTATTCAGCCATTTATCTTTCTCGCTACTTCTAACAAATCTGGGACTAGAGATAGCAATATATTTTCATCTTGTTGGCAATATAGTATTTTAAATAATTATATGATTCATAAGGGTCCAAACATTATCTGCAGGTTAAATAAATAATAGTTTTTGCATATAATATCCATGCTTATTATTTTCAAATTTGCATTAGTTTCTCTGTGAATAATAGAAAGGAAATTTATTGTTGCCTTTTTATAATTCTTGTTAACAACAGTCCAACTACCTATCAGGCCAAGTAAGAAGGATTTGCCCTCCTGTTTTCTTGTAGTAACTGGATCACTGTGACTGGACTCTACTCTGTTCCTACCTTCCTCAGGGGAAGTTATTGGTTTGTAAATTTGAGGCAGGAGCTGAGCATGTGTCACTTCCTTTATGATCTGCTCACCTGCATAATGTATGTGAGCTAAGAGCCCAGTTGGGAGACTTGGTGCCAATCTACCAAATTTGGGGGTTCTGTGCTCTCTGTCCAAGTCAGTATCCGCTGTATGCCCAGCTTCACTGATGTTTCGTTCTGGTCACCCAACCTCTTTGTGTTATCCACAGGTTGGCACACAGTTTCCTGAGCAAATCTGCCCCACCCACAGGTCCAGTCTCACCCAGTGGTTGCATTTTTTTATTACCACAGCTGCTCCCCTGCTGTAGCAGCAGTACTGACTAGTGGTGACACACCACCTGGGTCTACAGAGCCTCAGATGTTGACCATCTGGTTCTTTGTAGGAAAGATTTGTTAAGCTCGGAAATTTTATCCATAATTTGGAAAGAAAATAAGGCAGTCATTTATTGTACTCTCTAAATTCCTAAATTAATCCAGACAATCGTTTGAAGTCGTGATGTGCTTGGCAGGAATGATGAAGTAAAAATGTTATACAAGCTGCTGACTGCTTCTTCGCAGGAACAGAAAACAGGCTGGAACAAAGAGGAAACAAAATGTGTGATGGGTTTTCTAGTCTGTCTTTTCTCTGACCCTTCCAATTGCACATTCTCAAGAATGGTGGCCCTAGCTTAGTCACCCCATCATGTAGAGCCAAGCCTCCTTTTCCTCTGGCTGTTCATAGTGACACTAAACATTTGTCTCCTCAACCTTGACATCAGTGCAGCATTGTTTGCTTGAACTTGATGTTATTCTTTGTCTTTTGAATATTTATAAAGAATATTGATTATTTTGTAAACTTACTAACATCTCTTGCATTTCTATGCCCAATTGTAAAGACTATTTTTGCGTATGAATATGTGATTTTGTTCAGTTTTTAAATTCACTTTTTAATGATTTAGTGCTTCTCCTTCCCCCACGTAAATAAAAGAATGGGATACTGGGCTGCTCTCATTGCAAAGAAGTCATCCGGGCTCTCTCTTCCTACTGCAGTTAATACTTCCTAGGCAATGCACTCTGATCTTTTAGCCTCAAGGTCATTCCACAGAATGAATTTTCCTCTTTGTCATCCTATTAGTGGACTACAGTCCACCACTTACTTCATAAGTAGATCACATAGATATGTGATCATATCACAGTCTTTGTTGAGGATTCTTATGAAGATGATTTCTACTTGGTCTTGCTTAGTGCTTGGCGTGTTTTCAGTTGCATTTATTTGCTTCATTAAGGAGATTATTCTTGGGATTTCACTATTTACAATTTCACCTGGGTATGCAAATTTCTTCACAACCATACCAGAAATAAAAGTCAAAGTTACATATTTTTAAAACTGTCTCATCACCTTTTTCAAGTGGCATTTAGATTCATAGACCACTTTTTTTGCCTGACTTGAACATATACATATGGTTTCTTAAAGGTTGAATAAAATTAAAGAAAATACTATCTTATTTCCCATTGTTAACCCTCAAAGGTGTCTAATCATTCCTTCCAGGATTACACTGTGTATGCATGTTTTTATTTGGCAGAAATGATACTTTTTTGTTTCTTTGTTTAAGATAGGCTAGCTTTGAACTCTCAGCCTGCTTTTGCAGCCTATGTGGCTGGGATTACAGTCCTGTGACGTTACACCTGACTTGGTACTTCTATAGGTATTGCATTTTAAAATGAGTATTGAGCTTTTTTAAAACTTGTATTGAGCTTCTTTCTGTCACCTGGGAGTAGATGGAATCAGACATTTTCCGCTACTATTCCCAGAGCATACACACTTACGTGCATTCCACAGCTGTTGTTCCCCCATCACCGTGTTTTACTGAATGATGAAATGGAGGGTAGCAAAAGAGTGAACTCTGCCTGTTTCGTGTAAAGAATGTGAAAAACTATCATCATGCGGGGTTCCTAGAGAACTCCTTTAATCCCAGCACTTGGGAGGCAGAGGCAGGTGGATCACAGTGACTTCAGGGGCAGCCTGGTCTACATAGCAAGTTCCAGGCTAGCCAGGAGCTACGTAATGGTAGTAAGCTCTGTAACAGGGCCCCAAACGTTAGTAGCCCCTGAAACCTTAGCTCAACTGCTCCATTCCGGCTGTCAGACTCAGCACATAGACAGCACCTGCCAAAGCTAAAACAAAGGCCTAAATCCAACAAAGTCCATATGATTCTGGGAAATTCTCAAAATGTACTAACCTTGCTTTTTAGCTTCTGTGGTTCTGCTTCTGGTTAACTGAAGTATGTCAACTCAGAACATGGTTTTCGTGCACATCCTGAGAAAGGCTCAGGGCTACACTGGGATCCCAAACACCCAGTGTAGTCACATGCCAGCTGCTAAAGACTCTCTCTTGGCTTAAACTCATTTCCAACCAGTCTTCTCTGGTGAATACCCCACAGCATTTCTGGAGATCCCACTGAGATTCCAGAGAGCAGACCTCAAGACACCGGGAGTCTCAGAGTCTCTTGAGTTGAGGAAGAATGTGGTGGTCAGGGGGACTCTAAGGATGTGCTCAACCTGAGATGTTACAGTGCCTAGGGCTCCCATTGATCAATCACTACCTAATGCTTCAGAGGAGTCTGACAGTGCCATCCCAAAAATAAACAAATTAGAAAGTCACCTGATCTATCACCTCTAGAGGTAAGAGGTAAGTCTGGTTAAGGCGCCTTCTGTTTGGACAAGTAATAGAGGTCAGACTTGACTGCTGAGACATCACAGGATTCTCTCTGTTCAGGTATATGAACATGTTATGGCTACCCCTGGTTGTCTTTGACCAATGGCTTTTTTTGGTGTGAGAATCTCCTGGCTTAAGACCTGTGCACCCTCCTGTTGGGGATCTGAATCCTTTTGGCTCTGCCAGGTCACCCAGAGAACATCCTCTCCCCCCCAAAAAAAATTCCACCTGTCTCACTTTGGAATCAGGAATGCTTGTTTGTTTTTTTGCTTGACTCCTGCTCATAACAGGGAGGAAATAGTTCCTCCAGGTAAGCATTCTCTCTTCCCAGTGCCCGCTCTCAGTGGTCCTGGGGAAGGAGAAAGTTCCCTTGGGCTTAGCCCTAAAGAAAAAGGAAAATCCCACTCCTTTCTCTTTCATGATTTATGTCTCTGTTTCAACTATTGGTCCATAAAACCAACCATTCTCTGAAAAAAAGTAGAAAAACCACCCCTTGGTCAGGCAGGACGATCGCTGCCAGGAAGTGCAGCCTGGACAGAGTGAATTTTCCTTTCTGTCCAACACTGACCAAGGACACTTTAAACAATTTTTCTAGGTATCTTTTTGGAAAGAGTAAAGACAGCTGCTAAAAATATTTTCCTTAGCTGAGCCGTGGTGGTGCATACCTTTAATCCCAGCACTCCAGGAGGCCTAGGCAGGTGGATCTCTGTGAGTTCAAGGCCAGCCTGGTCTACAGAGTGAGTTCCAGGACAGCCAGAGTTATAACAGAGAAATTCTGTCTCAAAAAACAAAACAAAACAAAACAAAAACAAAAAAAAGATATTCTTTGTCACCCAGTCTGCCCCAGATATTTTTTAAAAAATAATAATTAATAATAATAATAATAATAATAATAATTAGGTCCTTGTTGCTGGAGGTAGCTCAGTGGGTGTTTAACAAAACAAAACAAAACAAAACAAAAAAACCAAACTGATTGGGACAAGACCTTTTGCATACATTAAAAGCCACAGCTGATAGACTGATAATGAGACACAGTTAGACTTACCCAGCAACATTTTCGTATCTTACCCTCTGACAGAATTATCTCCTAGCTAAAAGTTCTGCCTCCAATCAGAAGATACGGTTGGACTATCATTGACAACAAAGATTTCCAGGGTATATGGACAGAAACCATCCTCCCAGGACTGACCCAACACCAAGCTCCTATAATCGTTCAACTAACCATCCTGTTCATCTACCTCCATCCAGGTTAAACAATACCCAACAACTCTGAGAACAACCAAGTTCAACCCAACACACTCTTAATCATTAGGAATCTGATCTGAAGATGCAGCCTCTCTCCCTGTTGCCATTTCTTTATCTGTATCAAATGCACCCTTAGAGACAGAACCATCCTAACTTCTCTTCTACCTTCAGGTATTTGAGACACATATTTCCCTGTGACTTTTTTCTTCACTTTTTCTACATGTCACACGTACTAAATGCCAAATGGTTGTTTACTCATCTATGTCTGAAGAAAACATGCTGTCAGGCTTCTTACCCTCCTCGTATGTGAATTTCAGCACCAAGGCAGATGCCAGGTATAGTCTCCATACATTGCTTCTTGGTTTCCTCATGTGGCTATGAACTGGGGTAAGAGGAAAGTTCATGGTGATGCCCTGTCAAAGCTGTTTCAAAAAGCATCAATGCCACCTATTTCTGATTTTCAGTAGCTCATCATTGGAATGTTTGTGAACCAATTGTGCCCATCCCTTGGTTCTTCATTGTTGTGATGGATTTTCATGAGTTGGAAGGCCAAGTCTCTCTCAGCCCTTCCTTGCGCTTGCACTCCCTTACCATAGTTAGCCTAACTGAGTTAGTCTTTCTGTTTTGAAGTTACTAAAACAAACCATTCTTAATTAGCGCAGAAGGGAAGAGGCCAGGTATTCTCTGTAGTGGGAATATCATACTTGCATTAAATCAATCCACTGCTACACTAATGTCTTTAGTTGGTTTATTATATTCTGATTAATACCAACATCTGTAATTTTCATTTATTTTTTAACAGCATTGCTAATAACAGCTGAGTTTTTTACTACAAAATCTTACACTTAATTACTTATAATTTTTGCGTTGTTCCATAGTTTTTAGCTTCTATAGAAACACAATAGAAACAATATATTAAAGCAAGTCTATAGAGTTTTTGATGCCAATGTTTATTTTTCTCGGGACAAGGGAATACATAACTTCTATTAATTTAACCACGCTCAGTACATATTGTTGGTCGTTTAGAAGAAGCACTGATTGGTCCGTACATTGCAGAACTGAGTAGGGCAGGTAGGTTGAAGCAGGCCAGGTAAAACAAAGCGTTATATTTACACATGTCCTCAGTTCAGTTAGACAGTACAGGCCTTAGGGATCTGCTTAGGATCAAGTGGCTGAAAATCAATTCTGTGGAAGAGAGCTGCTAGCAATGGCCGAGAGCACAGTCCTGGGTCGTTCTGCTGCTGTAGGAATGTGAGTACAGAGTTAAGTCCAGGATCCAGAATCTGAAGTAAAGGCAGAGGCCAAATACGAAACAGACAACTGCTCGCCAAATAGTGAAGTTTTCAAGGGCAATCACCTCACTTCTTTTCTGTCTCTGTCGTCCGTCACCAGGATTAGTTTCATTGTAAGAAGAAGGTTTTTAAAGAAAAAAATCTCCATGGTGGGATTTCCTCTTTTCCTTGCTTTTGGTGGTAAAGATTTAGTAATAGGACTTCTTATCACAGTACAAATACATGTGAATTCTAGGTTGGAGCTCGGCCCTTCCACTGTACAGATGCTTACATTAGACGAGTCCTTTAGTATTTCCCAAGCTGCAATTGTTGTGAGCACTGAGTGAGAACCATTAGGGTAAGTCAAATGCGGGTTGTTGTTTTTTTCAGAACACAGAGCACTGCTGTTCTCCCTGCAGTAATCTGAATGCATGCTTGTTCTTGAGTGGCTTTGTCTCAGATTTAACTAAAAAAAAAAAAAAAAAAAAAAGTTAATTAGTGGTCGTATACCTCGTGAAGGAGATGCCCTCGACTCTGCTGTAGGTGGAAGAAGCTGGCGAGGGAGGAAAAGGGAGGAGTTATTTATTGCTTTCCCTTTCCTCAGCATGTTTTCACTGTCCTGATGCCCACATGGAACTTTGCGAGGTGCTAGATAAACACTTTAAGTATTAAGGGCATTTATCATAATAATAGGATTATGCTTCAAGTTATTAAGCAGCATCTTGGTTTATTTGCCCAGCTCTTGTTATATGAATGTGATCACTGTGCGGATCACCAGTTTATTCAGTAAAATCACTCAGTAAGGAAGTTCTGCGATGTTTTGTGAGATCCTGTTTAGTATCAGCAGGTACTAAGGCCAAAGCATTTGCTATTCTCTCATAAAGTTGTAACAAAAACAAGAAAACTTTGGGATGTGACTAATCTTTAACTCCCTCACATGAGGATTTAGAAGTAAAATATGAAAAAGGCAGCCTTGGAGACAAGAGGCTAGTTTGGAAGTTGTTTGGCAATTCAAGTGAGATACCCCAATATCTGGACAAAGTGAGAGTACGGAAAAATAAACATATTTGAGGTGTTGCTCAATGAGAGATCAGCATAGCACGTGATGGACTGGGAATCATACTGCGGAAAATGAGAAACGAAGGCTAGTTTGCTGAGATGACCTGATGTAGGGAAGTATAATTTATTGGTAATGAACAAAGCAGGGGGAATTATTTAAGAATTTAGAAAATATTTAAGCATTAAAATAAACATGAGGATAATAATGAGTGATTTGACATAGATGAATATGAGGAGAGATTTATCCTACCAGGTAGTAGAATTAATTTTAAGGCTCTGGTAATCAAAATTGTATGATACTAGTCCTAGAATATACTGACGTATGGAGTGAATTAGAAACCTCAGAAACACACTTGGCTCTGAATGTAACAGATACCTTTTGCTGCGGGAATTCTATTTCAAAAGAGTGGAACATGAGTTGTATAAATAAGAGGTTTTTTTCAAGAACAAACATTAAATTTCAGTCTGATTGAACTTACTAAATTATAATTACACGTATACTAGAATCTAACCTTAAATTTATCATCTGAACATATGCAGATGCTGTTCAACTTAGAATGGGGTCATATCTTGATAAACACATAGCAAGTTAAAAATATTCTAAGCCCTAAGTGTACGTGCTTTACCTAATCCGGCAGATGTCATAGCTTGGCAATAAAATACACCACAGTGTACAACTTATTTACCCCTTTGGTCACATGATTCGCTGATATCTGTGATTTACTGCTACTGAGGAGCATCGTTAGGGAGTTTTCTACCACATATCACTAGCCTAAGAGGATGAAACTTAAAATTTAAAGTACAGTTCCTATGAATATATGTTTCTCTTGTATATCCTAGAGTCAGAAAATCATGTCAAACATCATAAATCAAGGACCAAGCATATTTGCCATTCCAACACTGTCAGAGGTAAATAACAGATTGTAAAATCTATATATAACTTATGTTAATATCTACTATTTATAGAAAGTTAGATGCAGCAGCACATGCCTATTACCTCAGCACTTGGGTGGCTGAGGCCCTAGATTGAAAAGTTTGAGGTCAGCCTGCACGTCATAGTGAGATACTATTGCAAAATACTTGAAGGAAAAACATTTATAAATATAGAGATACTCAAAACACAAAATAGGAAAGGTATAGTCTCTTCAATAAGTGGTTGTGGAAAACCTGATCGCCTTACAGAAGTATTACCTTAAATTTTCGTCTCACACTACCTGCAAAAATTAACTTGAAATGGACTAAAAACATAAACTGAAACTGTGAAACTACCAGAAGAAAACGCAATAAAAATCTCCATGATATTGGTCTGGGCATATATATATATTTTTTAATCTAAGCACAAAGTAAACAACAAAAAAGTAAACAAATGAATTACATCAGAAAAAGTGGTTTTTGTACAGCAAAAGAAAGAAAACGGTAAAAAGGCAACTTATGAAATAGGATAAAGTATTTGTAAAGCATACATTATATTAAGGGTTTCTGTCATTATATAGGACACTCAAACAACTCCGTAATTGGAAACAAGGAACTCTTTAAAATGGACCGGAATAGCTATTCTTTAAAGACGATATGTAGAATGACCAGCACGTAGGAGCAATGCCTCTGCCCAATAATCAGGGATGTGCAAGTCAGAGTTGCAGTGAGATCTCAAAGCTGCTAAAATGGCTACTGTGAAAAAATAAAAATTCACTAATATTGGGATTATGTGGAGAAAGTGAAACCCGTGGACACAACTGGATGGAATATCAATTGATGTGACTAATATGGAAGGTGGCATGAGTTTCTCAAGAGATTAAAAACACTGAGAATGATCCATTCTACTCCTGGGTGTGTACCCAAGGATGTGGAATCGGTGCACTGAAAGCTATAATGCACGCCTGTGTGTATCGAAGCCCTATTCACAGAAGTCAAGATTTGGAAACAGTCTATGCATCAAGAAATGAAGAAAGTAAATCAGTCCATTCTTAGGAGTTAAATTTCCAAGTCATTTTTATGGACTTAAAATCCCAATAATTCTTCATAAACAGTGACATTACAACTTTAATAGGTCTATGAATTGTTCTGATGAATTTAATGAATATAAATGTAGGGCTTTGGCTGGAGACTTTTATTTCTTTTATTTTAGAGATTATAATATTATTACATCATCGCTTCCTTCCTCTTCCTTTCTCCAAAACCTCCCAGGCATACCTTACTTGTTCTCTTCCAAATTCATGGCCTCTTCTTTCATTAATTTTGTTACATGTATATATGTATCCGCATATGCATACATACCCCTGCTCGTCTGTATAATGTCACTCGTATGCATGTTTTCAGAGCTGAAAATTCTCCTGTTATTATTATTATTAATTATTCCCATACTTGCCCCAGCATTTGTTGTCAGTTGTTTTGTTGATGTTTCTCATTCCAGAACGGGATAAGACTGAAGACTCTCTGATTAGACGCCTTTCACTTTTATTGCTGTAACCTCAACTTCTCTCTTTGTTCCTTCCTTCTTTCCTTCATTCATTCATCTTGCTTGTTCCTCCCTTCTTTTCTACCTTCCTTCCTTCCTTCCTTTTGTTCTTTCTTCTATTCTCCTTTTGCTGTGCTGTCCAGGCTGCTGGCCTCAAACTCCAAATTCCACTGCCTCCTCCCCATGCATAACTAGGATTGCGTGGGCACTCCATAGTTTTTCAGTTCTGAAAGGCAATGAAGTAACCGATAAGAAACTACCAAAAAGGTAACTACGACGGTGGTTATATCTGCTTACAGGACAGGGGACTGTCCAGATGAGGCACAAGGGTGCGGTGCCACTGGATCTGCAGCAGGTTCTAGAGACAGTTGGTGCAGAAGACAAAGTACACAGAACAAAGTGCAGTCATCTGGTATACCCTGCAAATGTGCTTCATCCATAATCTTATCCACAGACAACTATCTGGAGATCCCCGGCAATGAGGGGTCTAGTCTGTTGCTTTCTAGTCCTGTTTGGTAGCTTACTATTTTATCAATGCATGTTTATTTTATAAAAGTAATACTATTAATTCATAAAAGTTATTTTGGTTATTGAACCAAATTTCCTCTCCTTGTCTTATAAACATTAGTCTTTGCTGTTGTTATTGTGGATGTTGTTTTGCCTTTTCAGAACTTTTCCCCTTCCTTCCACTTTGTGACATTGATCTTGAGGGAGAGCCTTTCACATATGTTGAGAAAACCATTATGTAGCTGTACAGCCTGTCTGGGTAGAACACTGTGGCTCCTTTCATCACTTCTTCTCTGACATGGATTTTAAAGCACATATCCTCCTGATTACTTCCTCTGGATGCTTTCTACTTTGTCACCCTTTGTTGTTAAAAATAAATTACTCCCAATTTCCTGCTTTCAATAGAGTGGAGTGAACATAATTGACTCTTTGATGTGTGAGGGACTGGTGTGGTCTGAAAGCAATTACCCTGACCTTGAATTCTACTTACTGTAAATATCATTATAGAGAAAGGAGCTTATACTAGATCTGTATCAACCTTGGAATATATCTTGGAAGAATCTTTGAAAATGAGCTTATTTTCCTGTTATTTGTTTCTCAGTTATGAAGTGTACTTTATAAGGTAACAAATAGAAAAAATAAAATGTGATTTTAGTCTGAAGTCCATCATGAAAGTAATTTGTCTTCTCTAGTAGACATGAACGCTCTGAAAGTAACTACTATGATGTACCATTTAAAAAATTTTCTAGTGCCTTATCCTCTAGTCCATAGTCTCTCTCTCCTTCCCTCCCTCTCTCTCTTTCACACGTGCACATGTGCGTGCGCGCGCGCGCGCACACACACACACACACACACACACACACACGGAAGATCCAGTAATTATTGGTAAACAGTTAATACATCATGCTTAAGAAATTAAGATGTTACACAATTAATTGAATTGTAGTTTTTAGAATATATTGAGGAATTAGGAACATAAAATTTGGATCTAAATTATCTCCTAACCTTAAAAAGGGTTAACCACACTATATTAGTTATATAGTTAACAGTATTCACGAAGAAAAATATTGATGTGTTGTATGGGATACTTACAATTCTGAGAGAAAACTCACACAGCAATGGCTTAAACTATAAGGAGGCTAATATTTACTTACAAAGCCTAAAGAAACTGGTCTTGGATCTATTCAGGCAGCTCAAAGATAGAAGGGTACTAGGCATTTTTATGTTAAGGTTGCAATTTCTGGGTTTTTAACGTTTTGCTCTGCCTTATAGTTAAAAAAAAAAAAATCTCCCCCTCCCCCAGAGAGTAGCCTCTTCACAATCTTCTTTCGGGAAAAACATCCCTTCAGAAACCTTCCAGAGAATTCTGCTTGCATCTAATTGGCCAAAGTTGAGTTCTATGGCTATCTCTAGGAGGCAGACAAAGAGAAGTGTCTTGGAAATGGTCGTTGGTTAAAATTGTTTACCCTGTGACTAGTAAGGAAGTCAGTAAATTTTATAGAGGAAAATCAAGACTATTAGTAACTAATGTAAACTCACAGTAACCAAATGATAAGAACTCTTTAAAAACTCTCACTGGTCGCAAAGGGGTTACACAGGACCTTTTCAAAGAGACAGAGTATCAGTTTTTAGTCAGTTTGATAATAACGAATGGATCCAGTTGTCTTTTCTGATTTTTATAAATCAGATGAGGCTGTATTTTTTATTAAAAAGCTTTCTTCCCCTCTCCTTTTCAGGAGTCTTATCCAAAGAAGAGGAATTACACTATGGAAATTGTACCATCTGCTTCTCTGGACACATTTCCTTCAGAAAATGAGAACTTCCTTTGTGATCTCGTGGACACAGCTGTTACAAAGAAACCCTGCTCCTTAGAAATCGCAAGGGCACCTTCTCCGAGAACTGGTAATATTTCCTACTCACGATTAGCCAATTCAATTTGCATACTCACATAAGTGATGATGCCTCATTAATATTTTTATTTCATACTCTATTATCAATATGAAAGTGCCCCAGGGTAGTGCCAGTGATCAATTTTGCATTTCAAGTGAGCACAGGTAAGCCATGAATCCCAGTGTGAAATCCCTTAATGATTAAGGACTCCTCATGGAGATGGCCCTGCTTCACCATTAGGAAGCTTGGCCAGGTGTTAATGCTTTGGGTCTTGATGGCGGGTATATTTATATAAACCTTTTGTCATCCTGTTTGTTACTAACCTATTCTAAATATAGTAGCTACTAGATTCATCCTACATTTTTATAGCATGTTTAGATCTGTTCTGTTTTTATTTTTGTTTGTTTGTTTTGGTTTTGAGTCAGGGTCTCACTATGTTGTTTTAGCTGTTCTGGAACTCACTTTGTAGACCAGGCTGGCCTTGAACTCAGAGATCCTCCTGTTCCTGCCTCCAAAATCCTGGGATTAAAGGCATGTGCCACCACACCTGGCCTGATGTTTTCTGTATTCAAGTTACAAACCAGTAGACAAGGCAAGATAAACATTGTCCCTACTTCACGAAAGTTAAGGAAAATGGAGTTGTATCTCATTTAAGGTGAATAAATGGTTGGGCCTGTGACTGAACATGAATAGGATGGTTCTGTAAAAGGGAATGCAGGAGGAAAGATTCAAGGGGATAGTCAGTATAGTCAGAGCCATGGGGACCTGTAGGAGAGCTGGGAAGAGAAGTTCTTTGGGGCAGGGGGTGGGGGTGGCAATCTAATTGCTGCTTATCATTGTATGATGAATTTTAGAAATGATATTGAAACACTAGGTGAGAAATTATAAAAATGGTGAGACTCTAGGAGATGGAAAATAAAAATGGGAATGGAAAATACAGGGCACACTCAATATTAAAAGTGTTATAATGATGGCATGGGAGGAAGGCAGGTAAGAGGGGGAAATTCTAATTCATTTTAGGATATTTAAGTCTTGATCTAGTTTAGAATTTGGAAGAGTTTTCTGGCAGAGGGAGGTACTGAAGATGAAACACCCAAAAAAGAGAGAACAGAATAGGTAGATGTTAGCAATGCCATAGTCTAGGTAAATGCAAGCATTCTTTGCCCAGAAGTGGAAAGAGAAAAATGTGGTTATTATTATAAGAAATTCTGCTATATTTTCAGTTGGCTTTATTTCTGCATAATATGGCTTATTGGGTGGGAACAGTTCAGCAGGAGAGTACTTGTCTGGTATGTGCCAGGCTCTTGGTTCAGGCCCCAGTACTTGTGGGGAAAGCAATGACTGAGGAGATCGAGATGGGTTGAGGTAAAACCCAGAAAAGCCATTATAGATAATAGGCTAGAAAATTTCACAGAGATGAGCAAATAGACTTTTAGCAGTACCGAGGCAGGAGTACTGTAAGGTGAAAACATAGTAATAAAAATAGTTAAAAATTATGAAGTGCTTACTATGTGTTCTAAGTGCTTTATATGTATGACCTCACACAGCCCACAGAATGCTATGGTATATTAACGTTATCCATCACTTTAGAGATGAGGAAATGGATGCGCTTGGCACATTGTGTAGCTCCACGGGATTATATTAGTAGGGATGGATCTGGGGCTTGAACTTGAGTGGTGCAACTTGTGTTCTTCATTGTGTGTTGTAGTGCTGCATTTTGTCAGGGATGAAATAAGGTAGGGATTGTGGGTGCAGAACTGGGTGTTAAGAAACAAGGAGGTCATGTGACAAAAGAAGTTAGAACAGATGTAAGGATCGTAAAATACGAAAACTGGAACTTTCCCATAAGAGAAGTAACAAAGGATGTAGTGGACTGGAGAGGAATGATCCATTAAGGTAGAAAGGTACAGGCAAAATGTGCAAATGTGTGAGGGAGCTTTAAGTGGGGCATTGGCATAGGGAGATGTCAGGAGTGACGACAGGGGAAGGAGTGCAAGAGGGAGGTGTGGCTTCCTCTTAGTTAGCTATCAAAATCTAACAGATTCCCCCACTGTGCCAGTACTATTCTGAATGCTGAGGACATTGGGAAAGCAGAGATGTGCCTTGGCAACAAGGCAGACTAGGCTCTGGTCGACTCTGTGCTGTAAACAAGAAATGCTGCGTAAAAATATAGGGAGGAAAACCTTAACAGCACCAAAAAGCCTGTGGGAAAGTCAAATGGATTGGATCACACCTGAATTTATCAGTACAGTAGAGAAACTAGCAGACCAAAGCATTGGCGTGTGTGGAAAGCGAATACAATGGCAAAACCACATTCATCTCAAGGAGCCTGCTGAACTTGCTGCTGAGCAGTGGTACTCGAAGAGATGAATTTAGATGTAGGAAGATCTCCATGCCTGCCCAGTGTGAGGAGTCTACTGTGAACACAGTCCTCTATAGCCTCAGATTCCAAGGTTACACTTCTATAGCAATCACCAATAAAACTGTCTCACACCTTCCACCCCAAAGACTTCAAAGTCTTGATTCATTGTAAGTAAAACAAGAGGGAAGATTCTTGAGGAATTTATTCTGTAGACTAGCCTTCGTGCAGATTAGCACCCAAACTCATCTCATGTGGAAGTTCCAAAAATTGAATTTAGTTTAAAACAATATATTTGGGGACCAGACAGAAACAATTATAACATCTTTAGAAAGGAGAGGAGAATATTCTCTCCTCTTTAGGCCCCAAATAATCCCATCAAATAATTTTCCTATTAAAAATAACAGTTTAAAATAATTAAACCTGAAGAGAAAGGAGCTGCAAAGAAGAACCAGCAGAAATAAAGAAAAAATACACTCCTAAAAGACTTCACATATCATAATTGTCAGGTGTAGGGTATAAAATGACTATACAAAGACAAAGAAGAGATAGTGCTTAAGTAATTTCAGGCAAAGAGAAGCTTTGAAAATAAAACAACAGCAACAACAGAAAACAAAAAACAAAAAAAAAACCACACACACCACAGTATATTTGGGACGAAAAGGTAAACTTCCAGACCTGGGAAAACACCGTACATACAATACATGAATTAAAATCAGTGGGTGGGTGTTATAACGGATTAAATTCAGTTGAAGAAAGTCTTAGTGAGTGGGAGATAGGGAAGAAGAAAAATCTCAGAATGCTGCATAGAAAGAGAAGGAGGGTGACACATGAGCATGAATGGTATGGAGTATACATATCAAGACTTCCTTACATGTTTGGTCAACGTTTCAGAGTTCTGGAAGTAATGCATTTGAGAAGATGCTGTCCCACACGGCCCTTCCTTAAAGCATACGAGGAGGTTGGTAGCGAATGGTAAAACATGTTAGCGTGTATAATGTGTAAAGACATATTATTTCATGGAGTCCTTTGGAAGCAATATGAAAGAGCATTTAACCTCTCCTGGAAGCATATGGTACAATTTATGAAAAGAGAATCCCTGCATGTCTGTTGCTATTTAAAAGCCACTAGGCTTGCATTGATAACAGTCATTCATTTTGCTCATGGGTTCGTGAGTTCAGCAGGGTTTGTTTTGCAAGGATTGCCTTTCTACCACAGTGTGTGAGCTGGGATTGCTCATTTAGGGAATTTGGAAAACCACCTTTTCATTTTCTTTTTCCATGCTAGGAATTGAACCCTGGGCACTATGCATGTTAAATGCTCTAACTCTGAGCTACATTTCTAGCCCATGGAGAACCGCTTACGTCGAGGCTGGTTAGAAGACAGAGCCTAGTTGGATACCTGGCAAGTTATGTGGTCTATAAACTGGGAGCTTAGCTAAGGCTGTGGTGAGAGAATCGTTGACCTGTGGATGGCATGTTTTCCCTCGTGAAGTACTGGCTAGATTCTGAAGATTGGCATCTCTCCTCACTACCAACAGACACCCTAGCACTTCAATTTTGTTACCATTGTGAGCTCCAAAAACTTACGATGCCATTGTGACCATGGCTTCTGGTGAGGGCTGTCTTCCTGGATTGTGGAAAGCTGAGATTTCCCTGCAAGCTTATGCTTGTTCTTTATGTGTGTGCTGAATGAGTGACTCTTACGTTTTTGCCCCTGGTAGTAACCAGATGTAAGGAAAAGACTTCAGAGAAATCAGGACCCTTCTTCCCAGCTTCCAGTACAGTTTCTCTGTTGGAAGCCCTCGCCAATGCCTTTTGCATAGCTTCTTAGCTCCCATAGGTTCTCCTCTGAGCCTTTAGGCTTTCATAGTCATTTGTCTCCAGGTTGACAAATTATGATGTTAGAGCCACATGTTTTAGGTTTTCTACTGGAATACTGTTTCCAACTGTCAAAGTCTCTCCTGGCTATTGATTGCCACATATCAGACCAACCTTCACTCTTAGTTAAAATAACAACAACCTACAGACATTTATTTTGCTTATACAGCTGCAGTTCTTGGATACCTCTGCAGGAGTTTCTTGCTCACTGTTCCCAGTAATTATGCCAGGGCATCTTGACTAAGCATTGTAGTAGAATCTGTGTACAAGATCCTGTCTTAGGCCAAGTGTTCTGGCTCAAGCTTATAATCTTAATATTCAGGAGGCTGGGGCAGGAGGATTACTGTGTGTTTGTGTATTTGTGTCAACATTTTGAGCTCCAGGTCAGTCTGGGCTAATTTCAAACAAATAAACAAACATTCTACCTTCCATATTTGCTGTGACTTACTTAGATTGCTTATGGTGTATGTTGGGTTTCTAAGGACAAACATCCCAAGAAAAGCTCTACTCCCATTCATGGCTTAGTCAAGAGCCTGCTCACATTTAAGTGGAGGAATTTTCTTTCTCTGACCCTTGACTGAAGAGTGCTAACTCCATCATAGCATAAGAAGAAGTGATTCATCCAGCTGCTTTTGGAAAACACAAATTCCTACAAGTGTGTTGCTGTTGTTTTGTTTTTATTTTTTTCAAAATGAACAAGTTAATTTGCATGGATGTATGATTCCCCATATTGTCTTTGATACTTGGGTTTAGTATAGAAATCAGCTGAAACAATTGATCCAGCTGAATTCATAATAATTCATGCTCTGCACTCTGGGCTGTGTTCATGAGTTCTACCAGTGAGGAGTACAGAAGTAAAATGAAAATTATGTTGTTTTAATCATAGGAGTAAAAATGAACATAGATTTATGGCAAGGGCTCCCAAAGAATTGCTCTCTATAAACTCCATAGCTAGTAAGACATCATTAGGGTAGCTGTGTCTTTTCTGTTTGTATTAGAATACAGTTTGTACCCCCATCTCTATTGCTCTACATTCTGTTCATTCAGTTAACCTGTATTTCAAGGTTTCGTGAATACGATGATTTCCAAGTCTCTGACTGCTATGAGTACTTTGTGACTTATGTTTAGCTTCGCACTGTCTCTTCATGACCAACTTAGTGAGCTAATGAACTTGGGGGAGCCACTAACCTCTCTTGGAGTCACTGATATGTTTCCTCTGCTACAGCAAAGACAGGACTTTCAGGTATGGAGACAAATCCTGATGCAGACGAGTCTCACACTGAACAGGGATGAAATGGCCTACTCACTCATTCAGTACACAAGCGCCGAGTACCTGTGCTGTGTTAAGCGTTGCCAAGGAAACAGAATTAAGGTGCAAGTCCTAAAAGTTAGATAACTCGAATGTTAGCAAGTGCAACAAACAAAGCCAAGTACTCATGGACTGTCGGAGGAGAGGGATGTGAGCGATAACTTCCTCCCAGAAGATGCTGCCTGACCTCAGCCTAAACTAAGGAAGGGTTAGATGGATGAATGGGAGGAGGTATATGGTACTGTAGCCAAAGGGCAGTGTGTGTAGAGATCCATGGAAGGTCGAAGTTCATCCAGAGACTAACGTCTTAGCGCGCAGGATGCTGCTGAGGTAGAACGAATGATAAGCAGAGAGGAGAATGTGGCATCATTGGGTGTTTGCGTTAGAATGACCATTATGAAACCAAATGGGTTTGGATTGTCCAGAGGTGAAGTCGGAAGCAGGGAAAATATTTAACTGATCAATGTGTATCCTAGTTAGAGCCTTGAGTGTCAACTTGACACAACTTAGAGTCATCTGAGAGGCGAATCCTCAACTGAAGAATTATCCAGCTCCGATTGGCCTATAAATATGTGTATTATCTTGATTATTAATTGATACAGATGGGCCCAGCCCTAAGCAGGTGTTCCTAGGCTGTATAATTAAGCTAGCTAAGCTTGAGGCAGAGTGTGAACCAGAGAGCATCATTCCTCAATGGTTTCTGCTTCAAGCTCCTCCCTTGACTCATTGCCCTGACTTCCCTCAATGATAGATTGTGAAGTGTTTACTTCATCAATGGAAAGGCAATTAAACGGTATACAATCTTAACAAGAAATGATTGTGGTCAACCAAAGAAAATGCTAGTGAAGAGAGATCAAGGTGGGAGGAGAGGATGATGCTGAGAGGTGTATAGGGGTAAAGATCATCTGCATCAGAGACTGACATTTTGGAAATTATCAGTCAAGACATTAGAGAACCATATCTCTAGGAGTGCGAGATGTGGCTTAGGTTGAGTTTTTGAATAGCATGCTGAAGGTTTAAACCAAAATGGGGATGACTGCATGACTGCTCTGCACCGGAATGGCACAGGAAACTTTTGTGTGTGTGTGTGTGTGTGTGTGTGTGTGTGTAAGAGGGGGAAGAGGCAAGAGAGACATGGAAAAGGGTGGTCAGATCTTAAAAGGAACTTCTAGAGATTGAATCGTTGGCCCTTCACACAAAAGGGGCTTTAAGAATTTCATGCTAACCCCTCGTACCTTAGACTTGATTTTATTTGCAGGATTTAGAGAGACCATCATCATAGAAGTAATAAAGTAATAGAGTAGACCATATTGGGCATGCCCAACCCATGGCCACATGCAGCAGAAGACACTTGTGAACATGATTGTAAGCATGAACAAAATTGTAAACTTACACAAAACATTAGGAAGTGTGTGTGTGTTTGTTTTAGAGGAGTAACTGGATTGTGCAGTTCCCTAGCATCTATTTTATAGATGACAACAGACAACAATGTGATATTGCAATGTCAAAAGATTTGGTGTGCCTGTCAGAAGTTTAATGTGACTTGTTTGTTCATAGAAATGGGGGAGGCAATGTGAAGTAACACAAGAGAGTGCTCTACAAGCCAAGCAAAGAGGTCTGAGCAGAGTCTTCTCTTACTGATCTCACAAGGAATCTGTCCTGCTGATACCTCAATATGAGATCCCCTAGCTAGAAGAACTAAAGAAAGGAATGCTTACTGAGTAAGGCATGCATTTAGCTGTTTTACAAAGGCCCTATAAATTTAATTCAGAGACAAAACTGAGCACACATGTTTGATGCATTAGAATACATGGATCTGTCCTCACAGGACAAATCCTGCCTGGCTTGCTTATCTGAGAGGCTAAGAAATTTCTTCCTGGTAACTGCAATGCCATTCATAGATAAAATATATCTTTTCAGAAAATATCGGTTAAGTATGCGTATTATTCCCCTTCCTGTATTTATTAAGCATATGAGCAAAACTTTTTTTTACCATAGTTAGTAGTTTAATTTCAATGGGAAAGAGAATTAGTAGTTTATCTATATTCAACCAGATTATATAACTCAACCAACAAAATGAGTTTTTCTCTAAGGAGCATTTTACTAGTCCCTCAAGGACTACAGATTTCGTATAGAGTCAAAATGATAATGCTGAACTCCTAAAGTAAGAATTCCTGTGGTTCCCATTTGTGCAGCTACTATTAAATCACCTGTTTCCCCTCAAGCAGAGGACTGTATATTTTGAGGATGGTGATTCAGTTATATAAATGAACAAAAAAGGAATTAATGAATGAGTTATCCTTAAAAGAAGATGGCTGTAATGGCAGTAAAAAGCCTTTATGAAATAGTCAGATGCCATCAAAGATGATGTTTTATTGTCTGCCTTTCATTTAATTTTATTCTTCACAGGGGAATTTTTCCATTTTGTGGTAACTAAGCAACCTGTTATTTTGAATCACTTAGTGCAGGCTTTGCACAGTATGGGTGCTCAATAAATCCATTTTGATTAATGAGCAATTTATAACAACACTAGCAAAGACTGTTTCCAATCCTGTTGAGAAAGAATGGATGATCTCTGTTAAAAAGGGCACATTCAATAGCTACATGCCAGGATAGTGGGGGTCTTTATTACCTATGTTCAATTTGCTAATGTGCTTACTGGACCACGGTTTTCCTGAAATGGAAGTGTCACTTGTGAGTAATCCCTGACACCCAATCACACCTTTTCTGCCATCTGATGTAGGCAGGATTGAGGGTTTAGTTTGTGTGTGTGTGTGTGTGTGTGTGTGTATACTTATATATGTGTATATGTGTGTGTATACGTGTATATATACATATATGTATACATATAGTATATATATACTATCTCAAATACGTATATATACATATATATGAGTATATGTATGTATATATACGTATTTGAGATAGTGAAGAGTTCCTTAATTCTAATGACAAAATTTTGAAATTAAAAGAATTCCAACTGGACCAAGACAAACATTTATCTCTGCTATGCAAGTGAGCAATGTCAATATGATTTCTGTGGGTATGTTTAACTCATTTAAAAGAGCAAACTATTTTTAAGGCCCTTAGAAACATTCTTTTACATACAAATATTGGTTTTTCTGATAAGAACCATTTTTATCAGACAGCAATTATTTATCTGGCATTTGCTCTGTGCTCAGTGATTTTATAGCCATTTATTAAGTCGGAGATCTACATGGTAAATTGGTAACACAGTGCTGGTCAGAGGGGAACAGAGAAAAAAACCAGGATTCCCATGTACATGGTGAAATCCTGGTCCATTAGCTACCTCCTTTATCCATATGGGCATTTTAACAAAGCAAATGTTTTCATTTTCCTCACATTGCTGGAAGCTTGCTATATTTCAAAAACAAAATTCTTAAATCTAAACCGAAAGAAAATCACTCCAAATGAATTTTACCTGTACTTTAAATGGATTAACATAAATCATAGATTAAAGCTCCTAAAAATACAACAAACTCTTGCTAAGCTGAAGATATGGGCCTTTTATTGTATGCATATCTTCTAGAACCAAGTTTCCCTATAATGTCAGACTATGTACAATAATGAGATAGGTATTTCTTGATTCGTAAATTCACGCCCATGAAATTCAAGCAGGACCCCCGTGCCTCTCTGGTGTCATCAGATTTCAGGTGCTTTTCCTTTCTTGTCTCAGTAGCTGATCTCATATTTTAATTCATGAAGATCATAGAAGCCATACACTTGTTCCCAGCACTTTTGGGGTGGAAGCACAAGAATCAAGACGTCAAGGTCAGCCTGGGCTTTGTGAGACTGCGTCTCTAACAAACAAAAAGACAAAAGAGAAAAGAATAGAGAGACAGGGAAATGGAGATTCACAGAGATACACACAGGGATAACAGGAGAACTACCCCTGGATCCTTCCTCTTATTTGTCCCTCCTGTTAATATAGGTGGGGGTTCGTCTTCCTGTTAGCAATCCTCTATGCTCCAGTCTCTGCCTTCTTAGCGATTTAACTCTTTCATCCATTCTTTTTTCCTCTGGTGTGTTTGTATGCTAAGTAGTGTTTATAGTAGCCCACTTAAACACACAATACACACACATGGATCAAACTCTGGTCCTTCTTTCCGTATGTTAGTCATACCATCTACCACTGAGATATGCAGCCCTACCTTTTGTGTTTTTAATTGTCTTTTTATTCTGGACATGTGTATCAGTGTCTAAATCTGTTTTCTTTTCATTTGAAAAACAAAAACAAAAAAAGTAGAAATAATTGTCAATGAAAGCAATTGAATGACATTGGGAATTCCTCAATCCTACTGGATGCTCAGCGACTCGCCTCTCTCTACCATATATTCGTGTGTTTACTTGTTTCTCCTCTTTCACCTCTCAGCTCACCACGTCAAGTTTCCACCCCTTATCCCTTTGCTGATTTGTACTTTCTAAGGTAACAAGGGCTTTGACACCACAAAAACGAAAAGGAAGTTTCTTAGTCCCCATTCTTTCTTTACTTCTCAGCCATACGAGCTAGTGACCATTCCCCTGTGACAGCTTTTCCTCTCTTGGCTGTCCAAGCCAAGTTTTCATCAATTATGTTCTTCTCTCTCTCTGTTTGTGTGTGTGCGTGATTTCATGTGCACTGTGGCTTTTGATACAATCACTATGCTGAAGATTTGCAAAGATGTATTTATAGTTATGACCGCTTCTCAAAAATTTAAAGCCCACCCATGTATCTGTTTCCCCATCCATCCACTATACCCGAGTCTCAGATGCTTCCCAATTTGCTCATATATCCCAAACTAAACTCTCCAGTCTCTTCTCTAATTCGTGTTTTTATCGTCAGGTTTCTTATTCCAGTAAAAGGATTAATCATCTGTCCAACTGCAGGAACCCAAGTATCAATCTTCCCATCTACCTCTCCATCAACAAATTCAATCACTGAATCTTATGATTTTTTGGGAGGTATAGGTGATGGGGTAATTCAGTTCCTCATTTTCTATCTCAAATCTAGTTTCCTTTCTTAGTCTCGACCATTACCATTCAATCTTATGGGTTGTGCTAATAGTCCCCAGTCGTCATATTTGCCTTCTTGCCTTTACATTACACCTTTCGTGGCTTGCCACAGTTCTTAGGGAAAAAAAAATGACCCAAATTCTTAATAAGGAACTCTGACTGGTGTTTTCTTGTTTTGTTTTTCCGACCACTCGGTGTCTTTAACCTTTGGCCTCACCAGTTTCCACCTTAGCATGCTGCTTTCTTAGTGACTTCTGGTTTCCAGAGGAACATCTCCCTACCTACAGACCTTCGTATACCCAAGCATTCCACCCTACACTCTGCTGCCCAACTCCTTTCCCTAGGTGGTTAACTCATATTCTTCCTCAGGGAAACCTCTTTGGCATCCACGCATATCTGTGCCCCAGAGGAAAAGCAAATGCCTCTGCTTTCAAGTCTTCTAGTGCCTTCTAATTGTTCTTTCCTTGATAAACCTCAAGATCAAAATTTCATAGTTATTTAGATTTTCAGTGGTTTGACTTCTGTTATCCACAATTTTGCTATCCGTCATAGCTTCTATCTGAACCACTGCTTCAATTCATGTAAAGGAAAAAAATGGCAATGTGTTTGAATAACTTATGCATACTAACTTGATTTTAAACTAGTTTTTCTGATAGTACTCTCATTATTCTATAGATAAGAGAACCAGGTCATAAAATGATTTAGAACTTGTTAGCAAATGAGAGTACTAGAATTTGAATACAGAAGATTTGGCCGTACTCTTAACCAAATTCACAATTATCCAATTAATGAAGCCTGCAGTTTTGAGGTTTTGTTTGTTTGTTTGTTTGATTCAGTTTCACAAGATAAATCTTGAGTTTTTTTCTTTTCGAAAGAAAATAGGAAGCTTTGGGAAGTTATTTACTATTCATCAGAAAACCTGTGTGTATTCACCTGCAGACATTACAGAATGTTCTATTATTCTAAAGTAAGTAGATGGATTAGAGACAACCTAAAAGTCAATAGTATTAAAGTCGTGAAGTAGTAATGATGCATCTGAAGGGAAGGCTCACTTCAGTCATAAGAATATATTTGCTGTGATTTTATTGTGTCTTGAGACAGGGTCTCATGCATCCTAGACTTATCTGAAACTTCCTGTGTAGCTGAGGATGTTCTTGAACTTCAGATACTCCTGTCTGTACATCCTGAGTGCTAGACTTACAGTCATACATGTATAGATCTGGGCTTCATGCATGCTAGATAACACTTCAACTGAGTTACTCTCTGATCCGGAAATAGTGCTTTTGAGTAATGATTATGCAGATTTTCACGGTGGCACATAGTTATCCTTAATCAAATACCTGTTGAGCGAATCAATGCATATTTATATTAGATACTATTTCAGGCTGATATTATATGCATGTTCATGGGTGAAACCAAGGAGGTATTGCATTGCAGTACTGTGTTTAATGTTAATAATTACCTGTAGTATTAATTTGTTTGCATACTTTTTGTGTTCTCCAAAATTTCTACCACCTAATGCAAATTATTTTTATAATAATTAGAGAATGATTAAGAATAACTTACCCATCGATCTATTAGATTAAAATATATTTTGTTGAAACAGTTGGATTCTATCTAATTCGTGCTAAATATATACATTATTTCCTTCTATGAAGAAAGTAAAATATACTTAAAATAGATATGATCTATAAAACACTGAAGCTTCTGCAATAATACTTTATCTATTAAAGACACAACTATTTTTGCTTATATTCAGGATATCTACCTTTTATACATAAACACAAAAATTGCACATGCTAAACTTTGTACCACATGATGGTTCAGTATACATATCTAGTATGAAATTAGATTAGAGGTATCTGTTTCCTAAAACATTTATTACCTTTCTACTGTAGAAATATCAAAATCCTTTCTTCTAGCTTCTTGAGAGAGAGTACACACTTGCTTTTTAGGTGTGTTGTGAGAATATTTTAATTTTAATGTTCTTCTTTTGTATGCTGTCTGAAACCTTGATATGAATTATTTTCAGAGTCCAGAGTGCTAACTATTGCGTGATAGAACCATGTGCTAAAAGTCATTTTCAATGACCCTAAAGGAGGCAGTATCATTGTAGCTCATGGCAATTCACAGTTGCATAATTTCAGTCCATCCTAATGATTAAACTGTTACTTCATGGAATCACTCTTATTAATTTCCTTCTGCCCAACAGCTGCTGCATACAGCATTAAATTGGAAATAGTATTATTCTGAAAGCAAATCTTGCACAAGTCTTTCATAATGCTTGTAGTTCTATATTTAACAACTTTGTTTCCATCCCTACATTGTCTAGACATGCCAGACGTGTCTATTGCAAGCTCACTAATTCATTTTAGGTTCTTTTATATAGATGCTCTATCATTCATACCATATTGTACTTAAGACTACCTGTTCTCTCTGTAGGTACTCCTACACTCCAATTATGAAACATTAACAAAATTAACTGGCACAAGCTGCAGTCACACTATACATTTATGTGGGAACAGTTTTATATCAATTCCTACTGTATTCATTATTCTATCCAATGAATTCCATTTTATATTCATACTAGGATACACAAATTTGAGAAATCCAAGCTAGATTATCCTGTTAATATCTATGAGGCAATTTTTAAAATACGGAAAAGGTAAAAATATAGTTTATTTGGGATCAATTTTGTCCTTGATTAGTTTATAAAATAGAGAATTAAAAGTATCTCGTTATTCAACCTCATTCAAGAAGGCAACATATTTACAAATGTATGAATTCATCACATTTGTCATTATATGTAATTTTTTTGCAATGGAGGAAAATGAATGAATTCTTTGTTGGAAGGAATGAGAATTCAAAAGCAACCTGGGATTGAGAAATCGTCTGTCACTTTGCAAATATGCTTCATCACAGGTCTTCCTCAGTGTTTCTTCTTGCTGTTGGAATGGTCCCTTTCCATACAATCATTGACTTATTTATCATTCCTTAAAGATTCTGGGTCCCCAGGTTCAATAGATATGTAAGACTCACACAAAGAAAAGCTGGGTGTGGTGGTGCATGCCATTAGTCCCAGCACTTGGGAGGCAGAGGCAGCCTGATCTCTGAGTTTTAGGCCAGCTTGGTCTACAGAGTGAGTTCCAAAACAGCCAGAGTTACACAGTGAAACCCTGTCTTGAAAAAACAAAAGCAAACAAGCAAAGACTCACACAAAAAGAAAGCAAGTAAAGTAATTGAAATTTTACCTAGAATACATTGCCTAAAATAATAGGTGCAAGAGCATTCAAGCAGAGGGTCTCTGCATCCCCAGCTGCACCTTTACTGCCTGTCTTGGCCATGCCCATCCTTTGTAGGCAGCTTATTCTTCCAGCTATATAGAGAGCACAGAGGAAAACTGTGCACCATTTAATCATGCTGTTTTATATGCTTTTAATTTCCATAGAACCAGCAGATTATTTTCTTCGGTGTCTCTTACCTGTGCATAAAGAAAATGAAAGAAAGGACAGTGAGATGCTAAAAGCTATGCCACGATCAGAGCGGTGAACTAGATGAGTAGTTCATTGCTGTTGAAGGTTTACTGACATTTAATCACAGGATCTGTGGGGATCCTGGGTCATCTTTACAACTGAAGTGTGGGAGAGATCACTCTGCCTAAATCCCGAGATACAGGGATACAGAAACATTTCCAAACCTATGGATTCATGTGTACTCTTATCTTTTTTAGGAAATCCTGTTAGATTGGTATTGTTATTTTAAAAATTTTTAACATCACTGCTAAGTAGCTTGTATGAATGTTTATAGTCTCATTATAAAGTGGAATAAATTATCTTAATACTTTTGCTTAGGACATACAAATTGAAAGAAGGCAATACCTTCTTTTTATCCTACTTACCAGAGCAACTAAAGTTCTAGTATATTTATTTTTCTTCTATTTTTTTCTGTGCATATTTTTGCATACATATGAATACTTAGTATATATGTGTCTGCGCTGTATTCATGTTTAAGGTAAGCATGGTTCTGATCACAGAAACCTAACGTGTGCTATCAGCCTGGCAAGATCTGTGAAGATTTTGGTAGCAGAATCCTTGGCTCTCTTTCCTCCCACCCAGTGCATCAAAACGAAAGTGAAGGATAAATGCAAATTATTAACCCAGCATTCTGAAAAGCAAGATGTTTACCTGCTTGACTAGAACAGAAACACAAACAGATAAGTGGAACCTGTATGGCAGTTCAGCTGGTGGCTTGGCTAAAAAGTGGGGACAGCCATGGACAGAGTGCACACTATGGGCAGAGGAGGGGAGAAGACCTTCATTTGAGGTAGGGCCAAAAGTCAGGTACACGGCTGCAAGCGAGCAGCAAGGCACACTGAATTCTCAGGCCGTAAGAACTAGGAAGTTGGTTCGTGCTTATAGAGTGAATGAGTTAAAATGAGCTAGAGAAACAAAAATACTAAGTAATTCTTTTGTTTTTATTAAACACATTTCTACAAAATATTGTAAGAGAAAACAATAAGAACTGTAACATATTTTCTAAGTCCGTGGTGGAAAATAAAAGAATATATTAATTTAAATATCCCTGACAGTAGGAAAAAGAAGTAGCAAAGTGACAACAAAGAAGAGGCGTCCGTGTGGAAAGTGACGGCTTTTTGTTTCTTGTTTGCCCTCCATGTTGTTATGACATGCTTTGATACGCGGTCTCTCATCGAATCTTTCTCGTTTCAGAGTAGTGAAAACACTCAGAATCATTACTTCCAAATTTCTAGATTGATGACGGGCGGTGCACACTGGTTTCATCTGTTCTTCAGTTGATGGACACTTAGATTGTGTTGTCAATGTGGATGTCCGTCTGGCACACTGTTTCCTCTGCTTTGGCTGTAGATGCCTTGCCGTGGTTTGGGACGACTGTAGGGTAGCTTTGTGTGTTTTGAGGAGCTACCGTGCTCTTTTTATCTGTATTCCCATCAGCAGTGTGAAAGGATCCCTTCCATTGCACATGTTTGTCAGCACTTGCTATTTTAATCTTTTCCTTATCACTTGATTTCAGTTGTGTTTCTTCAAAGTTTTCCTAAAAAAAACTTGATATGATGCTTGCATTTTTTATTTTCACTTGGGAAAACTCCATTTATATTTAGCATAACAACTAATGTGCTTTCCTTTCATCTTTAGGTTTCTTTCTTTTTCCCTATCTATCTATCTGTCTGTCTGTCTGTCTATCTATCTATCTATCCATCTATTACCCATTTGTTTTTATGACATTATTAAATAGCTAATAATATTTCCTTCTTACTCATTGGGAAATTTTTACTATATTCTAATATAAAAAATGGCTATCTTCTTTTCCATATATCCATTTTCAAGTATCTATTTCCCTAGTATATGGAAATTAAATAGCAAATATTTACCCAGCTAAGGCATTTAACACCTCTCTTGCCCCATGTATTAGTTAGGATATGAATTTGGCAATGTAACAGATACCAAATTAATTTGACCACGTTTTTTCCTTCTTCCTTTAAAACACTGACCCAAGATGTGTTTTTCACTGGGCAGATGGGTTGCAGTAAATAGCAAATGCAGCAAAACTATTATCTTTCTAGAAATCTTACTCAAAAGTTTTGAGAAAGAGAAGGATTAAGTTTCAAAGTAAAGGACTAAAATAAATTCAATTTTAAACTTAATCTATATTTGAAAAGAGTCTAGCAAAGGAAAATAACGAGAGAAAGGAAAATACAAGTAAATAGCATGAAGTCAAATATATAATATAACTGAAGCCTCAGAAGAGATTGTAACCATAAAAATGATATGATGAATTATTTTATTAAAGTGGTTAGGACATTAGCAAAATATATCATTTTCTGTAACATAGTAATTACCAAGCATAACTCAATTGATATTAGCAGAATTGAAGGCAAAAACAGATGGTGAAGATAATTCAATAGGATAGGTTTACCAAACCTTAATAAACAGATAAAATGTAGGCTAAACAAATTTGAGAGAGTATTTCAAGAAGTAAACTACCTAACTTTGTAGTCGTATGACTTGACATCTTACAGGCTTGCTCTCCAGTGCACATTACCACCCTGATTCAAGTAATCGATTAGAAAGTTCACTAGGACCAAATAATTCAGCCAGCAGAAAATCATTCGAAATAATTTCAGTTTGAGCAAATTAAGAAGATAAGCAATGAGTTCTCTTATTAAACAGATTTTTGTCTACTTTTACACATTTTATTGCCTCTTACAAACTAGTTAGGTTCTTATGTATAATCCAGGCCCACTCCTGGTGAAAATGGCTGCAGTAGTCTCTGCATGTTTCCCAACTGTGAGTCCCTGTCTGCTGCTGAGACATTAACTGTGAGTATCCACTCTGTTTTACTAGTACAAGGAATAGAAAAGTCTAACCATACATCTAAATTTTGTATTTTAAAATAAAATTATATATCTTATTCAAAAAATATTTTATTAGTTCTTTGAGAATTTCATACATTGTGTTTTTGTCTTCTTTAACTACTACTTTCTCAGCTCCTCCTAGATTCACCCCGCATTCCATACCCACCAAACTGTGTCCTCAGTTTCTAAAACTGGCGAGGTTTGAGAGATGTACTGATCTATGAGTATCACAGTAAGTCTTTAGGAGTCAATTTAGTACTGCGTCCCTTCAGCAGAGCAGTAACGGGCTTTCCCCTAGGGCCTATGACCTAACTAGACACAGGTTCTTGACCATAGTAATGGTTCCAAGTATGAGAGCTCTATCTTGTGGAATGGACCTTAAATCTAATCAGAAAGTGGTTGCTACTCCCATATCTGTGCCACTACTGCACCAGCAGGCACACCTTGCCAGGTCAGTCATTACTGTAGCTCACAGGGTTCGTGTCTGGATAAGACTGAAGATTACTTCCCTCCTCTGATATCATGCATATCCGGCATTATGAAAGCCAGACAGTAGGGATGAGGCTTCCGAGTTATTACAAGCTTGATTTCTCCGTGTTCCATGACTCAAGTATATGGTATCTTCAGCAAATGGGGTCTAGCCATCAAGTTCTAGGAGGCAACTAAGTACACTGGCAAAAGCTTGTAATAATTGGAAGTTGGACTTCACTGGCCATTAACTTCAGAAGAGGTAACTCATTCTTGGCACTAGACTTTTATTTTTTTGTTAGCCTATGGTATTTAATTAGGGGCATTGTTGTGCCATTATAGTGTAACTCCATGTGAACTCCATTGATATGCACATGTTTATACTTTAGGAAGCTTCTGCAATAATTGCTTTGTATATGACTTCTCTACGTTGCCCTTCCATTCCACACTCTATTTAACTCCTCCTGTTCCTTTATTTCCCTTTTCTCCCTTATATTGCTCTATTCTTTCTTCCCTCTTTTGAAAGCATGCAACCATGTCCCCTTACCACTTTCCAAACTTTATGGGTATTCCAAATGAAGCACACATATCTGAAGATTCAAAACCAGCATCTACAAATGAGAGAAACCTGTGTCGTTTGTCTTTCTGGGTTTGGGTTGCCTCATTCAGAATGTTAACTTCTAGCTCCATCCATTTACTTGACATTATTTTTTTCCTTAACAACTGAATAATATTCCTTTATGTAAATGTGGCGTTGTTTTATTATTCACCCAGTAGTGGCAAGTTGTTTCCATTTCCTGAGCATCACGAAAAAAGAGCAACGAATGTGGATGAGCAAGCGTCTCTGCAGTAGGATAGAGAGTTTGGGGGGTATATGCCCGAGTAATATAGGCGGCTCAAGTGGCAACCTCCTTATAGCCTTTTAAGGAACCTCCACACTGACTTCCAGAGTGGCTGCACCAGTTTGCACTCCTTCTATCAGAGAGCAAGTGTTCCCCTTCCCAAACCACATGCCACATTGGACATCGTTTGTCTTTTGACTCTCAACCATTCAACTGGAGTAAGATGAAATGTCAGTGGAGTAAGATGAAATGTCAAAGTAGTTTTAATTTTAATTTCTCTGATGTCTAAGGATGTTAAACATCCTTAGATATAAAATATTTCTTAGCCACTATTACTTTACCTTTTAAGAACTCTGTTTACTTCCATGTCCTTTTTTAAAATTGGAGGTTTTTCTTTCTTTCTTGATACTTTGTGATTTTTAGTTCTTTGTATATTCTAGATATTGACTCCTTGTCAGATGCACATCTGGTAAAGATTATTTTCCATTTGATAGGTTGCCTCTTCTCTGGAATAATGATGACTTTTGGTGTACAGAAGCAAGTGGGATTTTAAATATTCTTACAGCACTATTTCATAAAAGTAGTTGATGTATGAAGCAAATATGAATAGACTAAATTACCATATGCTGATTGAAGAATATTTGAGGAATAGGAAAATATTAAAAATATAAAATAATTCATACTTTCATCAGCCATAGACAAATACTGGCTTATAAGACCCTTTATTCCATGTATAAATTAAATGGCTAAAACCAAGAATATGCTACATTTTTGTACACAGCTTTTTAGTTGAAACTCAGACTTTACAGTAATTAGATGCTTTTGCATGTTTATATGTCTTTGTGGTCAGTGTTTAAACAATACCTTATTAATATTAAAAATTCCCTTAAGTTTTCATACAAAACCACTGATTTTATGGGAATTATATGAATGATTTTCTAACTCTGGAAATCTTAGATAATATAAATGGGAAATAACTTTTAAAAGACCCTGGTGGTTCTGGGAATAGTGGTATTTGGAAACATCTCTAGGAAAGGGGACTGAAGAAAATTCTTCCCTGTTTAATGATATTACTACCCAGAAAGAGAATATTTACTACGGAAGAATAAGTATAGCACTGTGAATATAAAATCAGTTTCTAGAGTAGGGAAAGATAGAAGTCCTTGCTACAAGTTCTTTTACTCCTGGGCTGAGTGTACAACGGAAAGCTGGTTGAGGATTCAGTTACACATTTGCCTCCCAGTTTGCCTTCTGGAAACCTGGGACCAACCCATGTGACTCAAGAACTGTAATAAATGCAACGTAACGTTTCCTAAAGTACATTTAAAGTTGTGATTCCATAGGTGTTTACTCCTGTTAGTGTATGTGGTATTTGCTTTTGTGATTATCTGCAAACTTATAGAATGTAACAACATTTTAAGAAACTGTATATGTTCATATGTTATAATAGAAGCCACTTCGTGCATTTTATACCAAAATACAACATTAACAAAATAAGTGTAAATTACTAGCAGTAGTTACTCAGTCACCATAATTAAATATCTTTATTTAGTTGTTGATTTCCATGAGATTTCTTTAAAAAATTTAGAAACAAAATCATTAGCTCCATAAAATAATTGGTGCATATTTAATTTACATGGCAAACATGTCAGAATAATATTATACCTGTGCACCTGTATAGGCACACTTAGGACTATGTCATTCATATGTTGCAATATGCATATAAAATAAATTCTCTATTATGCTTGGTTTGGGGGGGTATTATATTGGGTTTTTGTTTGTTTGTTGAGCAAGAACTTAAAGTTGGGTGGGTAGGGAAGGGGAGAGAATCTGGAAGGATTTGGGGGAAAGGAAATATATAATCAAAATATATTTAAATTTAAAATTGTTTAAAATAATAAAAAATAATAAAAATAAAAAGGTTTAGCAGAATATAATATGAAATAGGCATTAATAAGATCACTTAAATTTAAGCATTTTAGTTGAATATTTAACTTCGTTATTTTCTCAGTTTTTGAAATTTTGTTTTCATTAGTGCTGTATAAATATAGATATTAATTGAACAACACGAACTATATTGCTTAAAATACGTGAAAATTTATGTATATAAAACTTTGGCTACTCAATAATTGAGTTTGGTTCCTACTGAGATGTCCTGCACTGTAGGTCATGATGGTGACATTAACACAAAGTAGCCACACTGTATATCCATGTGACATGTACATATGTATGCAGACTACATGTGTGTGGACTCATGATCTAGTAAACGGGGCCCAGAACAGATTGCAGCAGGTACAGATTGAAACAGCTTCGCAGATTGCTATTGAGTCAGATCAGGCAGCTCTTGATTTATACCTCGGCTCGTCCCTACTCCTTATGACGTTCTTCCATCCTTTCAGTCTCTCACTAGCTGGCCTAGGGTGTCCTCTTCGGCACATAATTACTGATCTGCTGTTTGTGGAGGCCAGCTTCAAATAGCCTCCACCCTCCTATCATCCAGAAAAATGTGGGGAAAGGATGGAGAGTTAAGATAGAACAAACTGTGAGGAGCCGTATGGAAATGAAGGTAGGAATGCAAGAGAGAAGGGACTAGAAACAAATGGGCAATGAGGCATCCATTTACATGCATATTTCCACTTTCATATACTGTCTTTATTGAAATGATAGAAAATTTAGGAGGCCTAGTGATCACACATGATTACTAGGCCGGCATTTATTCTTTGACTTCCCGCACATTCCTAACCCTCTCTGTCCCTTGGCAAAATCATGGCATTGCACAGTAGATACCATCTTCTACACGGCCATATATTTCAAAAGACGTTTTCCCTGTCCACACTCTGTTCAGCACTGTAACAAATACCACGTCCTAAACTGACTGTCTTAGAAACCTTATATCTAGAGGCTGGGAATGCCAATAACAAAGTTTTGGCTTTCTTAGGGCTTCACTTCCTCATGGATGGTTGTTTTCACACTGTAAGTTCACCCGATGGAAGGGACTAGGGATCTGTCTGGAGTTACCTTAGGAGGACACTAACACCATTCATAGTATGAGCTTCTTTTTCATGTCTAAGTCACCTGAAACACAGCCCACTACTCTTTAGGGATTAAGGTTTCAACAAAACTTTGAGAGAACACAAATATCCAGACCATAGTCAGAACTTCCCACTTCCCAGCAAGTAGGTGCTTACTTGTCTAAGCCAACTCATGTAATGACTGGGTTACATAATGACATTTTATACAGATTTGACTCATAAAACTCTTAAGCTATGCCAGGAAGGGATGTCTCTCTCCTACATTTTAATATGATCACATCAGACATGCAGCCATCTCTGTTCAGCCTGGGGATGAAGCACCACACTGAGGAAGATAGTGCTGACAAAACCACACAGAAAAGGGGTCAGAACCCTAAGACTTGATACCAGGAGCCACTCTGATTTAGAGATTCTTCATTGTCTTCTTTCTTTAGTTATGCAAAAGAGCATTTTATGTTAACTGTAGCTCAGTTAGTCAAGAAATATGGTATCTGACTTCCCTACAAAAGGAGGACTACATCGAGGGGAAGGTGGGGCAGAGGCATCATGTAGATCTTGAATGTGACTAGTACAGGATGCCGTCATAGATACCTGCACTTACATTTCTATAAGGAAATGATGGGAGTGTGATATACACAGAGAATGCAGATGATTTTCTTGTGTTTCTGTGTGAATTCTGGCAAGAAGCCACAATAAAATGGAAACAGGGCATGGAATCTTAGAAGGATTCAGGCAGCTCACATTTTTATTATATGTTATCATATTATATTATTTAATATTGTTTCTTATAAATCCAATCTACACAAAACAGATGGATTGTTTTCCATACACCCCTATAGAACAGATGTTGAATTAAGAGGTTTAAATACATTGATTTATTCTTTTGGTGAAGTACCTGTTGGTAATTTGGGATCCAGTTATATTCGATACATGAACAATTTGTGAGAGAATATTATATTGTTAACCTAATTTTAGTATTAGTATGTTTTTCTCTATCTGTAATAAGTACCTGTTGTTTAAAAGCATACCAAAGGGACTACTTAAGGAAAATTGGATTAGAATAAATCCAGGATGGATTCACCTAGGAGCTGACTTTGAGGAAGATGTTAGCATACAGATTTAATAAGCGCTCTTGGAAACAGTATTTATTGAAGGAAAGGCTAAAAGGAGATGTTAGGAAGTGATGCAGTCTCAATACATCACCCAAAATACCTCCGGGGAACTCAAACTTTTGTGGCTTCGAAGTCATTCCAGGCTGCTGATAGGTTAAGATCTTTATCCACCTGTGATGACCAGACATCAAAGACAGGGTGTCCATAGGAAGAAGATGAAAGTGAGCTCTCATCTGCAGCAGTCTGGAAATACAAAGGACAGCTGCACACCGTCTGCCAGGAACACCACAAACATCTAGGGGAATAAATCTTTCAAACATGAAGTTGAATCTGGATTGTGAACTAAAGCATCAATTGCACATAGTAGGATTTTTTTTCTTTTTGGTGTATTTTGTAAAAATGACAAGAGTGAATATAATTATTGGCTAGAAAGTTACAAAATGATAACTTTCAATGGGTCATTGTGTCTAAGATGAAGAAGCAAACAAATGACAATCCAGGAAAACTGAGTAGGTGATATTCATTGGTAAAAGGGTTAGAAGTTGTAGTGGGATAGAATAGTAGGTACCCTGTGAAAGAGGGTGGGACGAGGGAGTAGAAACAATTGGATATATGTCTATCCAGTGAGTTTTTTTAAATACTAGATGCCCATTTGAAATAATTGTTTATGCAGATGTACATGGGTTGGCTTTAGACATGGCAATCTGAGTAGAAATAAGATCACATGAAGAAAAAATTAAAACCTTCATGGGAGAAGATGATTAGTCATCTTTGAAGAATCTGAAGTTTCCTAAAATTACAGCAGGCTTGGAGTGAAAAGCAAAACTGGTTGATAAATAATAAATATAAGTAAATTTTATTAATGACAGGAGTCATTCATAACTGTAACGGAACCTTATGGCATTAGGTTCGTTTTTCACATGAGTATGGAAGACTGGGGGTTACTTCTAGAAAGACCACTTTATTTCCAACATCTGTGATAGTTTTATATGAAGTTTTAGCAAATGTATTTTCTCTTCTTTACTGGGGAGTTGGAGACTACTTAGTTGGTGTTTGGACTCGGAAGGATTGTGTTAGGGTGCTGCCTGGTCAGGCTGGGTCACCACTTTTGGAAAAGGGACAAAAGGTATAGAAGGTACAAGGGACCATTGAGGAAAGCTAGAGAAAAGAATTTGTTGACAGTAACAAACCAAAAGCTCGTGACCTCAAATAGGACTCAAAATCAACAGAGCATAGAAAGCAAAAATGGCCAAGTGTTAAAACATAAAGGATTAATAAACGAATCCAAAATTTGCTACCGTGATGTCATCTGCCTACTAATTAGTCCTGAAGAATCATTTTGTGGAAGGGAGCTATTTCTCCTGCCCTTCTTTGTTTCCCCTTTCTGTTTTCCTGTGCATCTCTTCACTCTTCTGGTCCAGGTGAAGTATCTGCCATTCTTGGCATCGATTCAGGAGGAAGGTGGTAAAATCCTACTGAATTCCTCCCAAGTTCTTGAGATCATTCTGAATGGAGAATCCATGGGACACACAGGCTTTCTCTTACTCCTGTTGCTCACCAGTTAGAATGTAACTCTGAGGATTTGTGAAGCTGAGTGACCCCGTCCCTGATTCAGCCTGGGGAATGAGAAGAAAGGAGAGTTGCTGGGAGGAGCATGTTCTCCCACCACTCTGAATATTGGGCTACTTATTGAGAGTATGGGCTCTGTGTCATGTCTTCTCAGGACTCGGGTCGCTGGCTTGTTAGTATTTATTTTCATTTTATTTTTACAGATTGACTTTGATTAAACACCAAATATCGACTTGAAGTTGCTTCTACTGATGCCACGTGCAGATCCTAAGCAATTAAACATCCCCCACATAAATCCAATATAAATGCAGACGATATAAAATGCTAAAACCTAGGCAGACCCTCACCCAACAGTGCATAAAACAATTATTTTATACATAACTAAAAATAAACTTCCACAACATTCCTCTTGCAATCTATTTTTTGTTCTTCCCATTTCCATATCTTAGAATCCCCTTTTTCTGCCATTTCTTTATGTTTAAAGTTTATAGATAGATACATCAAAGAACATTTGAGAAAATATTACTATTTTAACTGTATATGTTCGTGGAGTATAGTATAATAATTCAATACGTGGGGTGTGTAATGATCAAATGAGGGTAACTGATTATCAATCATTTCAAACATTTGTCATTTCTTTTCTGTTGGGAAGATTCAGATTTCTCTCTACTGAGTTTCTGAAGTGTACAATAAATTGCTGTCAGCTAAACTGACCCAGAATGCTGTAGAACATATCCAACTACACGTGTGCTCATTAATCATTCCCTCTCCATTGCTTCCACCTAGCCAAACCTCTGATAACCACTAATCTGCCTCTACTTCTGTAAGATCAGCATTTTATCTTCCATAAGGATGTTTCAGTTTTTAGCATTTGTCTTTCAGATAAACTTCTACTTGGTGTCTTTTCTAAATCCCCAGTTGGAAAAAACCTCCATCTCATTTGTCAGGTACACAGCATCTAGCATTGGCCTTGGTACCCTTTAATTGTTCGCCAGATAATGATGTAACAGATACAAAGCTGTAACACTTCACGTGGATTATTTCATATTAGTAGGATATTTTTCTTGTAAAGTGTCAAATACATTTCCAGCATTTGTAAGATTATCACTGTGAAGGAAATTGACATAGGTCATAACATATGACCTACTGTGTAGTAACTTAATCTGAACAGTCCAACTTCTACTGAAACTCCAGGTATGTCAGTGCAAGGTGGTATAAAATCCAATGGCAGAGGTGATGGGACAGATCACAGACTGAGGAAATGAAGATACTTGTACTTGTATTTTCTAAGTAATTTAGTCCTTGATTACTCAGTGTTTTATATTTTCTATTAAACTACTTTAAGAAACACTGAAGAGTCTTTTGGTTTATGATTTGTATGGAGTTTTTGGCATTCTTTTCTGACTTTAATGTTAAAAAAAATTAATCAAAACAATGAACAAGGGCAATCCTGACAGTGAGTCCTTTCTAGGGTGGTTAATGTTATGTCAACTTAACTGCCCATACAGTGCCCATACTTGGCAAAACATTTTTCTAGGTTTGTCTGTGAGGTTGTTTGTGGATGAAATTAACATCTGGATGGTAGATTGAACGACCAGAATTGGCTTTCTAAATGTGTGGGCCTCATCCAGTCAACTGAAGAACTGAACAGAACAAGCAAGCTGAGCAATGGGGAGTTCCTGACTGGTGGATGGAGCTAGAGCATTTGTGTTTTCTGGACTTCAGAGTTGGGCTGAAATCTTGGCCCTACTCGTGTTTTGAGCATGTTGGCCTTTGTAATAGAACTCAGTGCACAAGCTTTCTTGGTTCTCTGTCTTTTGGACTCAAAATAGAAGTGCACGTTGGCTCTTCTGAGTTTCTAGCTAACAACTGCAGATTTTGAGACCTCTCTGCCACTATAATCATGTGGTCCAGTTCCTGATAGAAAATCTCTTTGCATGTACAGACATTTCAGGTTCATTTTCTCTGGAAAACCCTGACAAAACAAGGCCTCAAGAGACCATCTTTTATTTTTGGAATTAAATTTTGTCTCTACTAATATGTGTTAATAAATAGAAGACATGATCTCAAATCTACTTCAACTGCTGAAGACCATTTGTGTAGATATGCTACTCATAAATATTTCTATTTATTTTCCTATTTTCTCTATGGGTTTTTTTTCATCTTCTGCATTTAATTTAGCTATGATTTTTTTTGATGGCAGAAAGAGAAATGTATTTATTAAGTATATATAGGCCTAATTAGATGTAGGTTAGTTGCCTTTCATTTTATCTCCACACATAGACCACAGAAGATAGTTACTAAGAATTCTCAGTTTCATGGTAAAGAGCACTGAAAGCAGAAGGATAAATGCATTGTCTAGTGTGCACGGATGTTCTTCTGAGAACCCAGCATCAGTGTTTGAAAGTAAATGTGGGTGCTGTTTTGAGTTAATATGTAATAGAAGAAAGAGAATGAGTTATGTTTAATGCTACAAATTTTTACTTGAACAACTTGAGTGAAAACATGTAAGATGACTGTAGACATGAACAGCGAAACAACATAGTATCCATAAGAACCAGAACAACAAAGGCAGATCAGTGAAGACTTCAGTACTGTAGCTATCAAACACAGACTTTTAAAAGTCCATCTATCCCCAGCATCTGTTAATTTTCCTCTCTCCGCCCTCCTCTTTCCTACCCACCTCTGGTTATTAACAATACAAAGAAATGATAAATGCTTGAGATGATTCATCACCTCATTACCCCCAATTCGCTCACTGCACATTGTCTAGAGATACTGAAATATCACCATGTACCTATGAATGTGTACAGTTATTACATGCCAAATTAAAAATATTTAAAACATCTATCTAAACACATACACTAAAAAAAAAAATCAGTACAGTACTTTCCATTTCCAAGTACACAAAAGCCAAGCTTAAAAGATATGGGGAGCTGAGCAATATCGGGTAGTGATATGGAGCACTAGTAAGGGAGTCTGTATGGAGTGTCTAGTAAGAAATAAATAAGGATTTTGGAATTTAAAAGTGTAATTGAAATTAGGAGTTAGCCAGAAGATTAGATACAGCTGAAGAAAGAAAAAAGAAACTGGAAAATAAATACAAGAAACTACTCTGAGTGCCTCTGTCTCTGTCATACAGAGACAGTATGAACAATAAGACATACAGGAAAAAGTTAATAGTAAAAATCTACCCCATATTATTTCATTGGAACATAAAATCTCAATGAAAAAAGGCTAAAGCGGTATTGGAAGCTATAAGGGAGAGAATTGTGTTCACATGGCCTTCCTCATATCCGCTGATGCCAGCTTTACTCTTTCAGTTCTTCATGCCAGGACCTTGGTCATCTTTGACATCTTTCTTTCTCTTCACATATTCAATACATCACAGAATTATTTTTGTCAAAGGAAAATTATTTCAGATTGGCAAAACTATTTCATATTTTAGACCACACTACATCCACAGGAAAACTGAGCAAAAGTATGGAGTTCCATTATATCTTCTTGGTCTCCCATCCACTATCAGCATCCTTCACTGGAATGGTGGATCTGAAATAAACGATGACCTTGTGTGGATACCTCATTACTGCCCAAAGTTCATAGTTCAATTTAGGTTTCACCTTGAGAGCTGCGCATCTATGGTTTAGACAGATGTATAATGACATGTATTCATCCAAGTAATACCTATGGGACACCTTCACTGCTCTAAAATCCTCTGTGCTGCGCCTATTTGCTGTCTCCATAGACCCTAGCAAGATTCTTTTTGTATTTATGGTATAACATAATGCTTGACACATAGCTAGCCACAGTATGTTTCTTTAAGTATGCTTGAATGAATGAGAAGAATGAAGGCTGAAAGGAAAGAATCTGAGCAACTTGCTGTTATCCTGCTAATTAATGATTTTTTTTTTGTATTTCAATATTTACCACTCAGAAGATTACCTCACTTACTCTGGTATACCAACAAGTTCACATTATCTTTTAAATTTTAGTCAGAAATATGCTCTGGACAGTTCAAGACCTTTTTATGAATGAATAATTTAATTTAAATGTACCACATTTGAATGCTTTTCTTTCATGATATCCCCAGTAAGACTGAGTTTTGTGTTATGAGAGGGAGAGAGAGGGTGAGAGAGAGGGAGAGAGGGAAAGAGGGAAGGAAGGAGGGAGAGAGAGAGAGAGGGGGAGAGGGAGAGAGGAAAAGAGGGAAGGAAGGAGGGAGAGAGAGAGGGAGAGAGGGAAAGAGGGAAGGAAGGAGGGAGAGAGAGAGAGGGAGAGAGGGAGGGAGAAAGAGAGAGAGAAAGAGAGAGAGGAAAGAGAGAATGTGTGTGTGTGCCTGCGTGTGGGTCCCCACATGTGTGCGTGTGCACGTGTGCAGGCGGTATGTGTGTTCATATGTATGTACATACTTGTTAGGGCCAGAGGTTGTCTTCAGGAATCTTCCTCAATCACTTCCTCCTTATTTTCTGAGACATGACCTCTTACAGAACCTGAATCTCTTTTATTAGGGTAGACTGACTGACCAGTGATCTCCAGGGACTCTTACGTTGTGTTCCCACCCCACCCCAGTGCTGAAATTACAGATATATGCCATTGCCCCCCTCTCACATGGATGTTAGGGATCTGAACTCCAGTCTCCATGACTGTGAAGCAAGCACTGTACTAACTAAACCATCTCCCAAGGCCCTGATTTGCATTTTTAACTGATGGACACAATTTTAGGAAGATTCACCTCCTTTCATTTTATGAACAAAAAGTGCCCTCATAAATCATCTCTGTTCTCTTGGGATAATAGTAATGACCATAGAACAGAGAAACATGTTTGTCTATCAGTCCTAGTCTAACTTGCATCAGTTCATCTGTCTGGGACAAGTGAAAACTTAATAGCAGTGACCTTCCTGCAGATTTATACTTGCAGTAGTTTTCATAGAAAGCTATCAAAGACCATCAGTTTATTATTAAGCGGGTAAAATTTCTGGGTGCTAACTGAAGTTATTTTACACCCATTTCAAAGTACTTCAGACATTTCCAAGCTGTACTTCAGATGCTGTTTTGTTAAGGTACAAATTGAAAAGGAAACTATTGCACAGGATTCTGAGTTCCAAGTCATTTCTTTTAAAACTTTCTATTCTTCCCACTGTCAAATGCTGAATATCAGAGAAGGTCCATTCAGATTTTGAAATTTCATTCATTTCAATGTTGAACATATAAGCTTATATAATTATCTAGTAGTGACAAGTTTACTTATGTTTTATACAAATGGCAGTTCTTTTTTAAATTAAAGTTCTATGATTTAGGGATGTCGGGACAAAGTTATTTTAGGGGCTTGAGCTTTGGTTTTAGGAATCAAGTAGATATCAAACTCCTACTTAATAAAAATGAGTTTTCCTTAGGAAGATTATGGGAAATTGTTGGTCAGTTCCACCATATTTCAAAACTACATTCATTAGCAAAGTAAGGCTCTAGTCTTTTATGTAGTGGTAGTTGTCTTGAAATCTGTGGAAGATGATCTGCCATTATAAATGGAATATTGCTCATTATGTTATAATAGTACTTCAAGGGTTAATATTCACCATCTTGAAGGAAAACAGAGCATCCAGTATATATTTTTTAAATATACCACTGAGCATATTCTTAATTATGATCTTGTAATTTATATCAGTTTTAAGTTGAAATCTCAACTCATGTTCACAAAAATATTCTCAAGTCTTGAGAGGTAAACTGACTGATTAAGTTCATGGCAGTTCTATTTTTATTCGCAGATAATGCCTCTGAGGTAGCAATTACTGCTCCAGGAACTAGTCACCATAGAAACAGCTCTACAGGCCCAACACCTGACTGCTCACCTCCATCCCCTGACACTGCCCTAAAAAATATTGTAAAAGTTATTCGACCCCAGGTAAGTACCCAGAATGACATCGTCTGCACTGTAATGTTTGCTTCTAAACTAATGCGTGTAAACCACTATATTTCAATGCTGGGACTACTGTATAATGTATAATAGATTTTCACATTAAAAGAAGAGACTCAAAATAAGCTGTTTGCTTCCTATGAAGTTCATAATAGACACTTAGATCTCTATTAGTTCTTGGAAAATGAACTTTTCTATTATGAGAAGGATTAAATGAAGCTTAGGAAAATGGCTTTTTCGCATTTTCCTCCCAGCATCTTAATAATGATGCTGCGATTGTTGAGCTGCTACTGTGTTCTGAAGCTTTTTCCTGGACATGGTGCATTGTTTGTGCCGGTCTCTCTATCCTCAACCCCAGTGAAGTTTATATGGTTGTTTTCAATTGCTCTACCCCTCGTGGCTTCTAATACTGTTGTCTGTGTCAGTGGAGGCCTACTCATTCTCTGTGTTAGTCCTTCAGTGTTCATATTCTTGGTCGTCTGTCTTTACCTTTTGTTCTTTTTTCCATTCTTGTCACTTGTATGTATGGTTTTTTTCCCCCTCATCCCCCTTCTCTTTCTGTTGGATTTCCCAGTAGGCGGTTTGCAGGCAAGCTTTAGAAATACCATTGGGACAAGCTGTTCTGTGATATTTCATCGAAAATAGCACTTATAAAGCTGTTTGCATTATATTTTTGCCAACAGATGGACCTAGAACACGGAATTGGTGGTGCTTTCAACCTGGTTCATTCTAAACAGGCTCCATAAAATCCAAGATAGGGGGACTTGGGATCCAGTCAATGTTTCTCAGCATCTCTGAGACGTAGAGTATGACTAAACCCTTGAGCCAATCTGTAGTGTACTCATATATAAGCAGTAATTTGTTTAATAAATACCATCCTTTGTTGTAACTTACTTTTAATTATTTTATGATAATCCTATCCTCATCAGTAAATAGCATTTCAGCTTCACATATCCAGCACAGTTTGTAGAAGGCTTTTGTATAAATCATTTTATTTAAACGTCATTGATTCCCAGGGAAATTATAGGCTAGTGTCTTAGATAAAGACAACGAAGTCCTGATGGCTCAAAACTGGCCATCTACTGGGGGAGAGTCTTTGCTTTCTTTAATATAATAGCTATTTCATCTGGCCCTATTCAGAGATTAAAATCTTCTCATGAGGCTGTATGAGTTGGCACATCTTTATGACAATTGAATTAACAAATTTAGCATTGTTTAGGCACAGATAACATTTTATCATACCCCAGTATGCAAAGTAAGAAAATGTTTTCAAACATTTCATCTCAATTCACTTGATTCAAGAAATAAACACCAAACCCAGATTCAGATGGTGAATGCCACATTCGTTCTCACTGCTTCTCATATTCTATGCAAGTGTTTTGGTATTGCTGTATACATATTACAATTTCGGCACTTACATAGAAACTATTTGTTTCTATTAACATATGTAAGATGGTGTCCTATATATATTAGCTAAATCCACTATTACATGTTAGTAATTTTGTTACTACATATATCATCTAACATACGTCTTGGTCATTCATGAATGAAAAACAGATTCCTTGAAGGTACTGGGTAAGGATTGTCTGCTAAGAGAGAGGGAGAATGAGTCTCCCCAGGAAGAAGTCCCTAACTAGTTATGAAATACCAAGTGATCTGCCGTGAAATCATGTACATGCAAGCAGCACTACTAAACGGACTCATCAGGACACCCACACTCACTCAATGTGTGCGTAACAACAATAGGCATAGAAAAAGGGAACATAAATCTGAGTAGGCTTAAGGGGAGCTTTGGGAGGGTTGGAAGGAAGAAGAGGGAAATGACGTAACCATATTTTAACTAAAATTTAAAAAAGAAAAGCCTTATTGTTGGGTGTGGTGGCACATACCTTTAATCTCAGACCTTCACAGGTAGAAACATGAAGATCTCTGTGAATTCAGGGCTAGCCTGGTCTAATTGGTGAGTGAGTTTGAAGTCAGGCTGAATGACACAGTGAGACCTTGTCTCAAAAAATTTTTCTAAATATCTTAGTTCAGGTTAGATTGTTTAATACATTTTGAAGAAAACTAGAGATAGCAGAAATAATGTCTTGACTCTAGTCTGTGTTTCTCTCTGTCCTTACGACTTCTCAGCTCTTTGATCCTCAATCATTGTAGACAAAAAAAAAATAGAAAATTCACAAGGAAGTCATTAATTATGAAGGGATATTGGGGTAGGACTTCTGTTTTTTTTTCCATTTTTTCATTTTATTGAAAATAGGTTCTTTTCTCATACAATGTACCATGATTGCAGTTTCCCCTCCCTTCACTCCTCCCAGTTCCTCCTTTCCTCCCCTCTCCTTCCCACTCCTCCTCCCTTCCAGATCCACTCCTTCTGTCTCTCATTAGGAAAAAAAAATAGACTTCAAAGAGATAGTAAGAAAACATAACAAAATAAAATATAATGAATTAAAGCAAAAACCATCACATCAAGGTTGGACAAGACCAACCAACAGAAGGAAAAGAGCCCGAAGAGCAGGTAGAAGAATTGGAGGCTCACTCAATTCACAGATCTGTGTAGGCACTGTGCTTGCTGATTCAGTCTCTGTAAGTTCATAAGAGCTTTGCTCAGTTGACTTAGAGGGCCTTGTTCTCCTGGTGCCCTCCATCCCCTATGGCTCTTACACTCTTTCTGCCTCCTCTTCCACCAGTTTCCCTGACCTCTCAGGAGAGAGGAATCTCCTGAGATCTCCTGAGAGAGGGAAAATAAATAAATTTTACAGGTAGACTTTTGCGAGGACAGGAATGAGAGGATCAGGTGGGGAGGAAGTGGAGAGATAGGGTTGAGGGAGGGAGATCAGGGGGAGGCAGCTAGAACTGAGGAGCATTTGAGGGATAATATGTAAATCTAATGCAGTGGAAACTTTCTGAAATATATGAAGGCTCTTTAATGAGCTCTTCTAATAATGGGGATATGAAGTCCCAACTAGCCATCTCTGATCATCAAATGAGGCTTCCAGTACAGGGACTGGGTTGAAATCGACTGAGTTGTTGGCCAAGGGATCCCATGTAAATCCCCAAACAACCCAGGCTGTTGCTAATGCAATGTGTTGTCTCTGCAAACTGACAGCAAGGCACCATTGCCAAGGACAACACCCACACAATTCATTTAACATGGAGAAATAGAGCTGGTGTATACATGGAACATTCACCCTAAGTTCTTAGTGTCTTTGGTGTGGGAAGGTGTCTGCAGGCTACCAAAAGAGAAATGTAGCCCTTCCTCTATATCTAACCTTTCTGGATCTATGGATTCTAGGTGGATTATAATTTATTTAATGGCTAATATACACATGTAAGTGAATATATACCATATTTATCTTTCTGGGTCTGGACTACCTTACTCAAGATGATTTTTTTCTAGTTCCATCCATTTGCCTGCAAATTTTATGATGCCATCTTTTTAACAGCTGAGTAATGCTCCATTGTATAAATGTACTACAATTTTTTTTTATCAGTTCTTCTGTTGAGGGACATCTAGGTTGTTTCAAGTTTCTGGCTATTATGAATAGAGCAGCACTTATGAACATAGATGCAAAAATAATCAATAAATTACTTGTAAATGGAATCCAAAAACACATCAAAAAGATCATTCACCATAATCAAGTAGGATTCATCCCAGAGATGAAGGGATGGTTCAATATATGAAAATCAATAAATGTAATCCACCATATAAACAAACTGAGAGGGAAAAAAACACATGATCATCTCTTTAGGTATAAAAAAAAGGCCTTTGACAAAATCCAGCACCTCTTCGTGATAAAAGTCTTGGAGAGATTAGGGATACAAGGGACATTCCTAAACATAAAAATTTATAGCAAGCCTATAGCCAACATCAAATTAACTGGAGGACTGCTGTTTTCAATAAAGGGTTTGGATACCAGAGGATGAATAGATGGTGGTACAGAAGACTCTCAAGTGTGTGCTCCAGTAATCTTGGTATGTCAGGGATAAACATTGTTGAGCAACTGTTCTAAATAAAAGATAATTATTGGTTAGCACATACAAGTGTCTATATTTTGGGTACAGGCTTAATCCTCTAAAATGCTTTCTGATTTTAGCTTTCTGTCAGGAAATACAAGAAATCTAGTTAGAATCTCCTGTGGGTATTCAAGCACTTTGCATCCATTTACCAAGAATTTTTTTAAGTTATAAATCAAAGTTATAGCCTAGCTCATACTGGAAAATGGCTCTACCACTGAGCTATGTCCTTAGCTCTAAAGAATAAATTAAAAACATAATTGAAGCGAAGTTTCACTTTTAAAACTAGTTATAAGAGACCTTTGAATTTGTTTCCCAGATATGGTGGGAGGAACTGATTTCCAAAAGTTGTCTTCTGACCTCCACATGCACACATGACATGTGCACATCCATACATACAAATGTACACAACATACACAGACACACAGACAAATACACAGAGACAAACACACAGAAACACAGACAAACACAGACACACAAACATACACAAACACACACAGAGACAAACAGATATACAGAAACACGCAGAAATACACACACAGACACACAGACAAACACACACAAACACACACAGAGACACACACACACACACTCAGGCAAACATATACAGACACACACAGACACACAAACATACACAAACACACACAGAGACAAACAGATATACAGAAACACAGAAACACACACAGAAATACACACAGAGACACACAGACAAACACACACAGAGACACACACACAGACACACACACAGACACTCAGGCAAACATATACAAACACACACAGAAACACAGACACACACACATACACATACACATGGACACACACAGAGACACACACACACACATATACACACAGAGACAGGCACACAGACACATACACAAACACACAGACACACACAGACGTACACAGAAAACACACAGTCACACATAGACACACGCAGACACACGTACACACAGAGACACATACAGACACACACACACAGATACACACAGACACACACACAGACACATACACATACACGCAAACACACACAGAGAGACACACATTCAGACACACAGACATAGACACATACACACAGTTGCAAACATAATCATTGAAAATAAAAGGGCAAATACAAACCTTATTGATTTGTACTTTCTTGCTTGTGCGTTCTTTGACCGTGGGAAGAATGTGACCAGGTGAGACGGAGGGTGAACTTATTCACTGAAAATACGTGCTGCTTATGTAGCATGAGCAAAACTTCTTTTGCTCCATGGGGACTTTTGCCTAGTTTGGTCTCTGTCTTCTACCTCTAAGTGGATAGACTTTATTGCAACCATGGAACTTTGGTTCCAGTGAGAGATGGAGGCTGTGTGACATTGCAGGTGTTCTGATTAGCGTGTTAATTACTTGCATGCTGCAGACTTTCCAGTGCTCTGTTGATTTGGTTTTGTTCTGCATGTTTATTAACTGGCTAAGTCACAGCTGTTGGTTTCATGTCCCTGTTTGATCTCCTCACCTTTGTTTTCTTGAGTCCTTTCATCTCTTAAAAACCTCCAGATTGTGAAACATCCTATTTTTAATTAATAAGAACTGAAATATTTATATGCTACTGGCTTCTCTTTGTTTCTCTCAAGAATATTAACCTACAAGGCTGAGTTTTTCTGTTTAGAATAACATGAAAATAGAATGATTTTTACACTTGAAAAATTTTTTACTTAAAAAAAATCTCTTTTGAAAAATTAAGTGGGTGTATTGACATGCCATTTTCTTTCTACTAAATAATTACATGTTACTTAAGTTTGGCTTTTTGTCTCTAAACTGACATGCAAAATTGTATGGATTTGTCATGTTCAGTAGAATGTTTAGATGAATGCATACTTTGTGAGGTGGAAAAATCTCTCTTTAATAAATGCATTTCCTTCCATAATTTTTGTGTTAAGGATATTTAGTATCCTCTCTCTTAGCATTGTAAATACAATATTGCCACTTACATAGTCACCGTGCTGCACGTGTATTTCTTGTACTTACTTCTCCTATTTAACTATAAATATCTATCCTTGACTAGCATCTTTCCAAACTCCTTTTCCTCCTGCCCACCCCAGCCACTGGTACCTACTATTCTGATTTCTACTTCTATGAGATTATTTATTGTTATATTCCACAGAAAAGTGAAATGATGCAACAGTTATCTTTCTGCGTCTGGCTTAACATCACTAATTGTCAGGGAAATGCAAATTAAAACCATAATGAGATATCATCTCATTCCTTTAAAAATTGGCTATTATCAGAAGAGTGGAGATAATAAGCATTGGCAAAAATATGAGAAAACTGAACTCTTGCACAGTGTGAGTAGAAATGTAAATTAGCATAGCTGTTATGGAAAGCTGTGTGGAGGCTCCCAGGAAGCTAACATGATGACTACCAGATGATAGAACTAGCCATATGGTCCAGCGACCCTACTACTGGACATAGATCGAAAGTCAGTATGTCAAAGAGAGATCTGTGTTCCATGTTTATGGAAGCACTGGTCAAAATAACCAATGTACAGAATCAACCTGAGGATTCAGCAGTGGATGAATGGATAGAGAAAATGTGGTATATCCACACAACAGAGTAATATTCAGCCAAAAAAAAGAGAAGAAAATCATGATATCTTTGATAACACATATGAAACTGGAGGATGTTAATGAAATCGGTAAGATGTTTTTATTTATTTTTTAATGTTTCCTGGTACAAAATCTTACCACCCTTCCAATAAAACACACAGATCCTAAGTGAACGGCTTCACACCTTGTCACTTGTACCTGTAGGTGTTAATCTCTCTCAAAGCAGCAAGGAGCACTACCATCACTCCAGTTGCCTCCTGATCCTTCCCAAGAAATTTCATTTCCCTCATTTCTACCTCACAGATGAGTAGTACCTTATTTCATGCCACAGATTAATATAATCTATAATTGTGTTTTATATAAGTGGAGTCCTATTCATGTGTTTGTTCATATGTATCAGTGTTTGATTTCTTTCAGTCAATATATAATTTTGAAATTCATCTGTGTTATTGCTATTTTTAAAAAAATTAATGCATTCCATTGGATTGATATACTACAATTTGTTTCTTGGTTTTCCTGTTGATTGGTTCTTGGGCTTTTTGTTTGTTTGTTTGTTTGTTGTTTTTGTCTTACTTTTAAATTTATCCTTTGAAAATTTCGTACAACTATACAATGTATCTTGATCATATTCATTCCCTGCTTCCTTCCTCCAACTCTCTCTTAATCTCCCAATCATCTTATTCCCAATGTTATGTGTGTGTGTGTGTGTGTGTGTGTGTGTGTGTGTGTAAACTGAGTCCAGGTGGTGCTGCCCTTATGTGCATGAGTGTGAGATCGTCCACTGAGGCATGGACAACCTAGTAATGGTCACCCTCCAGAGAAAAGTGACCCTCCCTTTTCCAGCCACCATCAACTGCCAGTAACTCCTCAGCTAGAGGTGGGGACTTAGGAGCCCCTCCCACTCCATGTTGGAATTTTTAGGTAATTTGAGCTTCTGCAGGTAACCATGGCTGCTATAAGTTGTGTTGTTTACCATTACTCATGAATATATTTGTAGATTTTTATAGATTCATGTTTTCATGTAGATTCATGAGTGGAATGCTTGGATCTTAAGGTCAGTAATTACATAATAAGCTTCCTTCCAGTATAAAAATAGTCATTCCATCTAATAATCACCAAAAGCAATATTTGACAACTTCAGTTTCTCTACATCTAAGCTTATTAATCATTTTTAATTTAGCCGTACTATTGGATGTGAAATGTTTTATCGTTGTAGTTAGTTTGACTTTTTCTGGTGTTTTGTGGTGACTGATGATATTGAATGACTTTTCTGTGGCCATTGCCCATTCTTATGAGAAACTTCTCTTCATTTTTATGGATTTTTTTCAACTTTCAAATTGTTGATTTATAGTAATTCTGTATACATTCTCTTATAATTCTCGAAGATTTGGACCGATTGTCAGACACACGCATTGTGAATATTTCCCTCAGGTCTTTAATTTGGCTAAACATTTTCATGTGTATCAATCAATACACATGAAATTCATAATGTTATATAATATATAATGAAAAATATGTTTCAGATGAAGTTTAAATTGTATAATTTTATTTTTCTTTTTCTGGTTACTGGTTTTTGTCTTCTCCAGCATATGAATATATTCTCTCAAATTTTATTCTAGGAGTTTTCTTCTCTTTCTTTTAACTTCAGGTTTATAATCTACTCAAGATATTTCATATGCTGTTGAATTAGAGGTCAAGATTTGGTTTTGGCTTATAAAGGTGAAGGCTGAATTGATATTTTGTAAATGTTAACCATTTTTGCTTTCTAATTTTTGTTAGTACTTAGAAAAATCAATTAGATTTTATTTTACGTGTTTCATTTAAAAGATATAGTTGTTCTTGCTTTTATAAACAATACTCTTCACTGAATTTTCTTGTGTCATCTTAGTATAATGATGGTTGACATTTCTTTCGTAAATTTCATGTCTTTTCTTTTTCTTCTTATTGTGACTGTGGTGGAAATCATATGTTGATGGGGGTAACCCTAAAAATTTCCTATTTGATCTCTACCTTAGAGAAAAAATTCATTATCTCAATATGTACTGTAACATAAGTTATTCGTGTATATGACTTTATTCCTGGCTTGCACAGAATTTTTAACATAAAGGGATTCTGAAGTTTTCCCATTGTTTTTGTCTGTGTGTGAAAAGCATATAATCTCTCCTTTCTTCAGTGATATAGTAAAATTCATCCTTCGGGATTTCTTTGTTTTCAGGTGCTAGGGATCAAATGCAGAGACTTGGGCGTACTAGTCAAGAGTGCTTTCAGTGAACTACATCTCCATCTCATATATTACATCCTTAAAAGACCACATTAATATAACTTCACACTTACAGAGTAACGATTGTGATGTATTCTTTTATTTCTGTAGTGCTGAATGCAGATGAGACTTTGCATAGACACCCATAGTGAACAAACAAGTTAGAAGGAAGGACATCAAGAATGGTTAATAATTTGGAGATTGGTGTTTGGGAATTATATTAAGAAAGATAAGGACAGACGTGAACAGAGGGTGACTTGGAGAACAAGCTGCTCCTGAACACTTGCCCACAGTGAACTCTGTTTAGATTAGGTGACATGTCAGCCTAAAGGAAATAAATATTTTTGGATATTCTGCTAGATTTTGTGTGTGCTCAGTGAGCAAACAATAATGTGGCTTAATAATTATTGTCTTAAAATGTAATCTCTTCCTGCTGCTATTAAATAGAATCTTGAACTGAGATTATATAAAACCCGTGCCAAATCTAGAATAATATTTTATTGGGTTCTGTGGGGTTATAGAATACATATGTTAAATCTTAAAATTAGAAATGAGAGTGGGTATGTAAAAAAGCCAAGTCATATAACTCAGAACAAAACCTCAGAATATTGCAATAGAATACAACAAAAACAGATAAAGAATAAAAGGTCTTCAAAGAAGCAGTTCCCAAAATATTTATTATTAAATATTGAACCATTTCTATTATGGAACATATATTTCATTTATTTCTTATAAAAATGCTATGAGATAGGTATTTTTTCTTTATTTTAGTAATTGGACCTGAGGCTTAGAGAGGTTGAATACTTTTCTCAATGTGACACAGCCACTAACTGGAAGAACTCTGAATTCCTAATGTCAATAATCTTTCTATTAATGTTAATTAGCTCATTGGGGAGAAAATGATCAAGGTTATGCATTCATATTCCAGAGGGATAAAGTTTGAGAGGAGAATAATGGACTGGAAAAATGGAAGACGAGCAGAAACATAGATGGCCAAAGTTTATAGCCCAGAGGGGGGAAACAAAGAGGTCCATGTCCTTCATTGGAAGGCGATCAAAAGCTGTGTTAGAAAAGAAAACTACCAAGAGAGGGATAGCTCTGTAATTGAAAATAATAACCCAATAATCTTAGATAATACTTAAGCTTGGAAAGAAAATGTTTGACAAAGTTGTCACATGGATCCACCAATCCACCAGCAATTCTCTACAACTTCGGGTTGCCCAGGAATCTTTTCTAAAATATAGCTAAGCTCATCCAAAACCAATTAAATCCACCTGAGGGCTAGCATCCAAGACCAGAGACCTACAGGGTGGTACAAACTGATAAACCTTTTAACTGGAAAATAGAAAGCAAAACTCCAGTGACGATCCGAGCCTAGGGAACCATATAGCTTAGCAGTTGGCACGGGTGAATATCTGACTCGGCCTCATGACCTACTGCCACTTCCTGGTCCCTGAGGGAGTGTCATACCATACCTCACTGCCTGGAAACAGATGAAAATTCAAAATTCTAGATATGGTTTCTAATGGGTGCATATTGCTTCTGTGCCATTAGAAAACTGAGATGTTATTTATTCAAGCCATTGCAATTTGAAAACTGTCTTTATGTTTAACCCAGTTCTCCAAGGCAAGGTATATAGTGGAAACAGATGGAGCATCATGCAAAATTATAACTGTTGGTACCTTTATCTTATAACTGATAGACGGTGTGTTCTGTCACACACCCTCTGCATGAACTTTCTGACCTTCTGTTTGTTTGTTAGCAAAGTGAGGGCAGTGTTTTCAGGGGTGCAGTAAGTCCCAAATCAGTTATCAGTAAAACATCGGCTTTTCGAGTACACATCTGAGAGCCTTTCTGAGTTCTGTTGATCATGTGAATCAACCAAGAGGATGTTGACTGACTGTGGTGTGGTCATGACTTCCAGCCTCTCGTTTTTTCATGTCAGCATGAGAAAGCCTCACAAACCATAAACTCCAGGATTAGGGATGTGAGTAAAACCAAATGGGAAACTATTTGTTATTTCTACTTCCCACAGATTAAACATATTCATCTCCTTTCGTAAGTCATTTTTATTTTATGGCCAAATTGCTATGGATTGCAACATGTCATTAACATCGAGTTTGTCTCCTAGGCAGTGTGTCTCCCCCGATTTGTTTAGGGATATCAGTGGATGCATGTCCTTTTCCCTAGAGTTGTCTGCATAGAATGCATGGATGAGAGGGTTCTGTAGGAAAATTTTCCTTGAAAATGGAAAATGTCTAGAAAGTAGAGCTGACATTATATTCTTCAATGGCATAGATGACAGGCTATAATTTGAAATCCAATTGTATTATTTCCATTAGGTAACTTATTGGTTGTTCTGTTGCCAATTAACTTTGCCCTTGAAGTCACAGGAACTAACATGACTACTTGATGAACAATATACCTGATATAGAAATCAGAAGCTAATCATTTTAGCTCCCAATCTTAAGTGTTAGAAAATCCTGGGATTTAGCGATGAAAGTATCCCATACATTTATTTATTCATTCATGATTCATTCATTCATTCATGATTTATTTATTCACTAAACATAGTTGAATACTATGTATAGGGTATCTTAAGTAATGATTTGAATATGAAATATGACTAAAATATGGATTCTGCCCCAAGAAAGCCTTTAATGAATTGGGAGCCTATGCTCTAAAGAGGGCCTTTTGGATTTCATTAATGCAATTCATTGATCAAACACCCAGAAGTCATCCTCAGACTGGTTCCCTTCTCAATGTGTGCCATCCTATAGGTACTCCTCCTCCTTTCCAGCCTTAAATGTTATCTGTGTACTCTGAGTTTCTATCTCTAGCCATGACCACTTCCCTGAACTCTCCAGCCTCATGTTCTGCAGGCACCTCTAAGTAATAGTAGTTCATACAATAAGCTTTTTAAGAAAAACAGTACTAAGCTTCATATTGTAGTTAATGGCACCCCATCTGAAAAACATTTCCCCATCTTTAATTCCTTTCTTTCTCTACATCCTATATTTAGTTCAACAGAAAATTGTCTAAAATGACAGTTCTCAATATGTGCTTCAGCCTACTTGGTAGTCTGTACTACTCTCAAAGTCTGTGATGTCACAACTTTTCAGAATAGGACAAATGTGCTTTGCCTTTTTTTTTATATGAGTGAAAAGTAGTGTTTTTCTAAAGCTATATGGGGTGTTTAGCTTCTGATGCCTGATGCAATGTTTACCTATGCCCTTATGTTTTATAAGTAGCTCAGTATTGGTTTTAATACATTAAATATCAATTAAATATTGTCCTCATGAACAGAAATGCTCTAGTATTCTCGGCAGTCTTTATGGATGAGAAGGTAGCCTGAAATCAAATAAAGTCAACCCTCTATTCATTTTTGAAGTCTTTTTATTGCATATGATCGTTGTATACTAGTGATAAGTTTGATAAGCATGTTTTAATTCCTGTGTATTGTCTAATTCAACAACAACACTCTATTTGAACATACTTCTTAAATCAGGCCCTCCTTAGTCTCTTTCCTGTGTTTCCTTCCTGTAAGCCATTGACATCTTTTATCTGGAACTCTGGAAAATCCTCTGTCCTGTGTTTTGGCATTAATCACTGTTCTCTCACTGTCTTTTCACAACTCAACAGCCAGCCATATAAATCAGGTCACAGTCACCTGGTCAGTCTTCCATTTCAGAGTAAAGGCGTATAACAGCACGGGTAATTTAGTTCTCCCTAATGTCTTAAGCTGTCGGTTTCCACTCTCCTTAGCTCATTTCACTCCTGCCGTGCTATTTTTTCTGAACTGCCAACCAGCTCCTACTTTTGGTTCCTTATTGTTGATTCTGATTTTATGGAATATCTATATGGAAACTTACATGGCTCATTGTTATCCTTCCTTCCGGTTTTTACTCAAATGCTACCTTATAAGCGATGCCTTCTTTCTTGAATGTAAGGCAGCTGTACTTCACCCTCTTTCTCCCTTATGCTATTTGCCCTGATAGTATTTTCCATTTGAACTAGCATGGTATTTTTGTCACCTTTCTTTCCATCTTCAATGGATGTACCATGAGGATTGGAACTTTGTCCTTAATTAAAATAAATAAATAAATCCTCAACCCCAGCGTGTAGACTACTACCTGACACATAATTTGTGTTCAGTATTATTTGAATTAACTAGCTGAGCATCATTGGGGAAATATCAGAGAAAACTATTCTATGAGAAGAGTACTCAAATTGGGTTTTATATTTGAACAGAAATTAGATAGGTGAATGTGTGTGTGTTTCACAGAAGGACAGGATGAGCAAGGTGTTTAAAGTCCTTTGACTTAATGCAGTGCTGAATTTACCATCTGAACTTCTACTAAATCAGGGTGTTAAAATAAATAAGGAGTATACCGTCCTCCTCTTCACCAAATATCTCATTATTTAGCACTATTTATTACATGAGTAATGTCCTTAGATAAAAGGATTTCATGGCCAACTACATTGGAGATGTATAGAATTAAAGTTTCTCATTGAAGGATTTTTTGTTGTTGTTTTTTTTTTTTTTCAGATATGTCCACCACTACTGACTCTGGAAACCCATTGATAAATGTCTCAAGTAATGATCCACAAAACTCAATTTAAAAAATATGATCTAAGGCATTTTATGTGCATCTGTATTACCAATCTTAATTTTTTCTAATTTGATTTTTTATTCATCTTGCACACATTCACACTGTTGAGAAAGGAAGCACCTTAAGTCTTCTTAAATGTGTTATTTATATATATTATATTATATAATTACTATATAATATATAAATAATATATAATTTGTAATATATAAATATAATATAATATAATATAATATATTACATGTATTATATAAATGTGTTATTACACAGTATGAGGAATAAAAATCTGCCCACTGTTTGAGTTTTGGAGACAGATTAACTGCCCAAGTCTCCTGCATTCTAAACCTCATGAGAGATGGGTAACAGGAGTTGGACATATTGGGAAACAAATGTCTTAATTTTTTTAAATCATTTTTAGAACTGATGGGAAAATGCCATTCTAGGTATGTGGCTGAATGTATTTGCTGTAGCTTTTCTCTCAAATAAGGTACATTGTCCAGCCATGTGCAGAGCTGGACAAGCTATGAGGTGATTCCACCACAGAAGAGCAGAGGACATACTCATTATGCTGGCGTACTTGCTCTGGTGAGTGTACAACCAGAAGAGGTAGCTATGAGCATGCTTAGTTTCTACCACAAATTCATTTCCTAGCTAAGTACTTCTAACTCTGTAGGGAAAAGTAAGTGAAGACTGGGAAAATGGATCAAGAATATTACTCTTCTTGTGGGAATATGAAGCCAGGGAACAGAAGTTCAGCTTAACAATGGGAGGAAAACATATCTCATTTGGTCAAATAACCCAGAGTTTTAGAAGAGACTCATGTCTTTTTTGCCAGGCATCAAACTCTATTTCTCTAAAACTTTGTTCTTCTTTCCTTACGTCAGTTAGTTTTGCACTACCTTCCACTCAATTGCAAGCCAGAAATCTGAGTCACCCAGAGCTCCTCCCGTCCCTCCAGTCCCTGTATCTAATTTCTGTGAGTTCTGTCAGTTCTGCTTCCTAAACATGTCTCAAAACCTCCCCTTTCCACACTCTGCAACCATCTGAGGGCTTCACACGCTATTGTCAAAATAGCTCCCCGAATGTCCCCTAGCTCTCAGTCTCGTCTGCTTCTCCTTTATAGTCCATATAGTACTGTTTGTGTTGTTGTTGCTTTATATTTAAAAACATTTGCAAAATTATAACAAAGTTGGAGATATAATACAAAGACTTTCTCCAGGAAGTGTTTGGAGGTTGTTACAGTCCTGATGCTCATCAGCTACCAGGAGTGTGTTACTCCTTATAAATGGAACATTTGCCTGCCACCAGAAAGCTCGTCATCAGAATCAGATCATTGCCTTTGGCACATTATTAAAATTTAACCTTAAGATTCCATTCAAATGTTTAGGTTTTGTCTTGACTCTTGAAACCTTTATGTGTTTAAAGATAGTGGACTAGCAGTTTAATAGAATGACTCTCAGTTTACATTGACCTGCTATTTTCTTATTAAATCAAGGCTCTTATCAGAAAGAGCCAGAGAAGACTCTGGCTCCTTTATTGTATCATGTCCGGTGGGACCTGAACTTTGATTTGTCTTTATGGTTTTCATCTTCACCTTTGTTTCCTAGTTACAGTGGCATCTTCTGGGCTTCACCACTGTGAAGTAATGTACGTAATTACTTCTGAAATTTGTAAGTTTTTACGAAAAAGTATTTTGAAATTATGCTACTATCTCATTTTAAATGCATTCAATTCTTTTAAAAAATATTTTTATCTTCAGAGAGCCAGAGGTTTCTTATTTTATCCAGTGAGTTACAATCCAATACTACCATTGTTTTAACACTTAAATTATTTAGGATCTTGCCAAAGCAAGCCCTTTTGTGTACTTTTGACATATCCCTTTCCATTATTTGAGCACTTTCTTACTTTTAAGGCTTAGCTTGTATATACCTTTGTTTTCTTCTAGTGTAAAATGGTGAATGTCAGGATTGAGGCAGTAAGTATATACAGTGCTATTGGGGTGTTGCTCCCAGCAGGGTGCTCACTGGACAAAGGGAGGGAATATCTGTAGTATGCACGGTATGTGTGTGCATGCATATGGCGGTTTTTAAGAAAAGTACAGAAACACGAACACATCTCTTTTTCTATACCTGTCTTCCTTACATATTGAAGACTACGAGTTCATATGGATAATGCAGCTTTGATCTAAACTGCAAAATTCACTGCCATATTTGGAATTCTGTTCCCTGACAACCAGAAACAAAGTTTCCACTGTCCTCAATGTATTTGACTATCTGAGTAGGTCTGATTCTCAGTCAATCTCCAGTATCTAAGGTTATCACAACCTCACATGGATTCCATCTTTACTTTGTCAGAAACTGTGCACCACACATCTACTTCCTCCCTGCCTTTCATGGATTTTGACAATTCATATGAGACTAACCCCTGCAGGATCCCATCCTCACCATGGCAGTGCTAAGTCTTTACCTTTTGATCTCTGATGTGGATGGTAAAAAGATGCCGTAAGGGTACCCTAGTCACGCTCATGATTACATTGTCATTAGCTTTTGTAATACCTTCAGGATCACATCAGCACTACTCACTCAGTGACATATGGAAGTCTGTTCATGTTCTGTCACAAGACTCTTCTTTATGACCACCATCCCTAGTACACTGAACTCATGCAATTCACAAAGAAGCGTGTGCTCTCACACTTCCAGATACAGCGTACAGTGTATCTCTCTTACTCGACTTTGTTAACTTCTGTTTTTTCCTTCAGCGTAAGATCCAAGCATCAGCCAAAATAGCCTCTTCCAGGCTATCTCCATTGAGATGCCCTTCCCCACACTCTCATTTTACTGATACTTACTGTGTATGTTCCAGGAGCTTATATTCCAGAAGAGGTAGATACTTGATGACCCAGTAGATAACAAATAAAGACTATTATAACCACAGATTATGATAAGCTGTATGAATGAACTAAAAAAGAAAATGGTATGTATGGGGGGGGAACTATAATTTAGATCAAAGAAGGCTTCTGTGAAGAAGTAGTAGTCGATCTCAAATATGAAGAAGGGTAAATGACCAGCAGGGCAGAGACAATGGGACAATGTTCTAGAGGACAAATAAAGGAGACCTGACAAGGAATCAAGGTACAGTAGAGGAGCAGGCAGGAAGCATATGTCAGGACAGCACAGAGATCAGTAGTTTGCTATACGACAAAGCCAGTGAAGTCATGGTCAACATCATCCGTTTTACTTTGCAGGCAATTAGAAGTCACTGGAGGCTGTAAGCAAAAGTGTAGCATGATTTGACTACATTTTAAAAATATTTTTATTAATTTTTAGGAATTTCATGCAATGTATTTTGATCATATTCAACCCCCATTCTTCCACTAATTCCTCTCAGATCCAATCTACATCCCTAACTTCACCCCCCCCCAACTTCATGTACTTAAAAAATAAACCGTAAGACTCCAATTTGTGCTGCCCATGTACTCCAGGGACTGGGCCGTTCACGGGCCGTGATTGACCTCAGAGCCATCCCCTTAAATAAAACCATCACGTCCATAGCTCCCCAGTTAGGATTGGGAGCTGGAAAACTCCTTCCCACACCATGCTTTAATGTTGGCTGGCTTGATCTTGTGCAGCTCTTGTGCAGGGAACCACATATAAGTTCATGAATTCCGTGCTTCCGTCATGTCCAGAAGACATTGTACCACTCTGGTCCTCCCCTATCTCTGACTCTTTACCGACCCTTCTGCCTCCTCTACCATGATGGTCCCTGAGCATTGTGATGGCATGTGACGCAGACATCCCATCTGTGGTCGGCCACTGCACTGACAGTTATTCTCTGTCCTTTGAACAATTGTGAGTTTCCACATTAACTATATCATCCATGGCACAGAGAAATTTGTCTGATGATGTTTGAAAGCTTCTCTAATCTATACTTACAGAGATACAAATTTAGAGGGCAGTTTGATACGTCCACTTAGCAGAATGATAGAAATAGGCTCACTCCTTGGGCCTGTAAGCTCACAAACCAGGTTTGCAGCATCTTACATGTGTTCCTCCCATGGAATTGGCTTTACATTCAATCACAAAGCAGTTGGTTAACCCCACAGCATTCACAGCACCACTATGGTACTCACGGGCACACCATGCGACTGTCCTCATCGCAGTTGACAGTGTTCACAGCTTATGAGTAGGACTTTTGGCGACCCTGATGCCCTTCAGCAGCATGCATAGAGGCCAATACTATGAAAACTAGCAAGCAGGGAGGAAGCTTCCTGCTCAGTACCAGTTTGATTCTTCTGTGTTCTGTGACTGATGCGTGTAGGTCTTACTGTCAAGTTCTGTTGGACAACCAAGAACAGTGGCAATAGCCAGTATTGTTTGGGGGTGTCCAGGACATCTCTGACCAACGACTTATATTTGGCAACCTATAGTTATCTTATGTAGGGTAACTCCAACATATATACATATGCAAATCTCCGCTTGGCTTTTTCCTACATTTTGAATGTCAGTTATCTCTTCTCCCAAAAAAATATGCCCAATAGAAAATTGAAAACTTTTATGAAAACCATATTGATTACACTACTAGTTATAAAAGCAAAACTTACAAGTGACATCCTACTAGTTTGTGAAATTTCTTTTCTCTGATTCTTGATATTCAGCAAAGACTTGACAGTAAATATTTGCTGTAAGAATAACTGACAAAATTTGGTATGAGTTCTTAGAAGATACAGAGGCTGGGAGATGGCTCAGTCAGTAAGGTGTGTGTTGTACAAGCATGACAACCAAACACGACCCCCAGCGTCACCACATAAAGAAGCTTGGTGCTGGCATGCTTGCCTGTAACACGGTGCTAGAGAAATGGATACAGGAAGATCCCTAGAGAGTGCTGGCCAGCGCGTCTAACCAGATCTGCAATCTCCAGGTCCAGTGAGAAGCTGTGCCAAACAGTAAGATGGAGAACAAATGAGGAAGATGCTCAGGGTCAGCCTCTGGCCTCCATGCACACCACAAACACACACACATGCACACACATATGCACACGCACATGTATACACACACATGCACACACACATACATACACATATATGCACACACACATGCACAGACACATGTACACACACAAGTACACACACACATGCATACACATGAACACACACACGTACACACTCACATGCACACATATGCACAACACACACACGCACATGCACACATATGCACATACACAGGTACACACACATGCACACACACATGCACACACTCACATGCATATATATGCACACCACACACACATACACACACAGGTGCACACACACATGTACACACACACATGCGCATACTCACATATATGCATACCACGCACATACACACATGCATGCACATGCACACACAACATTACATATGCATACACAGAAGTAAGAGCTCTATGGGAGAGCTAGCCATAAATACTAAATTAAATTGAGTCGAGTGCCAAACCATGTTATTATTTTAAATTAAGATTATTATTCTTTCATATATTTCTTGAATATGAGAAATTCCAAATCTCTTATGTTTTCTGTTTAATTCCACTAAAATGTGACACAAATATCAATGCACATAATCTACCTAATTGTACTTGTACATGTAATAATAGATTATGATAAGCAATTAAGTAAAAACATGTGAAGGTGGACTATTTAAAATAAGTCAGATCATAAAAACAGGTATTAGTCGGGACACTATTACAAAATACTGACAGTGATTAATGACAGCCCTGAGAGGCGTTTTCTTATCTACTCATCCTTGCACTCTCTCTTTCTCTCTCTGTCACAACAGTTCCAAATGATTAGCTCGGCAGTCATTTCTCTATCAACTAACAAGAAGTATGAAAAGATAGAGCCTCCGGCTGTCAGCATTGCAAATTGAATCTCAGAGATATTTACTGAACACAGAAACTGCGAATGTAATCCCAAAGGAAAAAACAAATAGCCTTGATTTAAAAAAAAGAAAAAAAACCCAAAAAACCTAAATGCTACAAGGCATCAAAAATGCCAATTAAAATAGAAATAAAGTGAAAATGAGGTAGAGACATTTATCATAAATAAGCTGTTAAATGGCCAACACTTATTCTATAAAAGTCCTTCACAAAAGCACAGTAAACACTAACAGGACAAGAGTTAGGAAGGGCTAAGGATCAGAATGGAGTACCAACAAAGAAAATGATAAATATCCAATCCGTGAGTGGGGTGGTGCTTACCAATACTGACACCAAGGAAATGTGACCTGACATTACAGCATTTAACCTGCAGAGTGCTTAACGCCTTTAAAAATGAAAATGTATCCTGTGCTTACTGATTGCTTTGAGTTGTTCCTTGCATTTGCTTTATGTCCTTATAAATACTCGTTTTGAGCATTTTTTTAAGGGCAGGGATCAGAGAGAAAATAAAAACTTTTAGTAGGTATTTTGCTAAGTGGTTTTGAAAAAAGTTTTGTAGGAAAAAAAGGGGAAATCATTAGCTAAAATTAATTTCAATATTGCCTTCATTTAATAATCTTTATTATCTTATGACAACAGTTATACTGCACCGACTTTCAAGGAAAGTTACGTACTTGAATGTTCTTACTCTCAAACGTCATGCCATCTTGACTATGCATAGAAGTCCTTACATTGTCACTTGTTTCTGATTTAAGCTTTGCCTTTCTTCTAATATTGGATTCCTTGGTGATAGCCTTCATGGTGATTGCTTTTATAAATACCATGGGGAAAACATTATTTCAAACTATCATTTGCTGATTTCTAAAGAAGTCCGGTTATTTGTATTGTATAGGAAGACATTTTGAATAATTATAGCAAAGCCTGATGCAATGGCTCATGTGCTGATGGATTTGAACTGAGCTGGGACTGACAGCTCTGAGAATATTTCAAGGAGCCTCACTTTCCTCTGATATAAAATGTGCAAATAGTATACTTTCAGACCTGTGGTATTTACATGAGTGAATACATGCAGCACACGTGACACAAAATGTACTCAACACACACTATTATCATCAGGGAAATTTCTTTTTAAAAATAATCTATTTTTCTTCTCTTCTATAATACATCCCAATACCCTCATCTTCTCTCTCCACTCCTTCCATCTCCCCCATCTCCCCTTTCCTCCAAATCTACCCTCCCTGCCCCATAGAAGAGAATATTCCTCCCAGGGTGATCCTCAAGCAGGGCACAACAAGATGGAACAAGGCTAAGTACTAATCCCTACATCAAGGGTGGACTTGACAACCCAGCAGAAGGAAATGGGTCCCAAGGGCAGGCAAAATCACCAAACCCCTCCCCCCACACACACACACACACACACACACACACACACACACACACACACACACACACACACACACATTAGCCTGTAGGATCATCAGAGAAACTTCTTAAGACTTAGAAAGAGCAGTAGACTACTGAAAGATTAAAAAGCAATGCACACTTATAAACAGGCTCTTTTATTACACAATCTCATCACCTCTCTGTTTGGGCTTCTGAGAAAATGACATCTGTAAATCATTAAATTATTATTTTATGCCATTCTTAAACTGAAACTGAATAAATGACAGAAATTACCACCATCAGAATTGAGCAGAGGACCTCAGAGCAGACCTTGAAACATCAAAGGGATAATAAAGCAGCATGAAAATCCATTTATTGGATTGACAACTCAATTCAAATAGACTATTTTTTTTTCAAATCAAACTATCGCAATTCACCCAATATGAGATAGATAATGTGAGCTTAATCCAGTAACCTTTCCTAAAAGAATTCGGTATCCAATCTCATAGTTTAACCATAGAATTACAGCAAATATTTAAAGCAGAATTGACAACAATTCCTGGCCATCTTTTCTTAGAAATGGAAGAAAAAGAATGTTTCCTAATAGAGTTTATGAAGTTAGTAATCCCCCTTTTCTGTTAAAAAAAATGACATAAGTGTGTATGTGCAGACTCGCACACGTACACAGTCATACACACACACTACACCAGTGCAGGGAGAGCAGTCCCTCATGATTACAGAAAAAAGTCTTATCAAAGTATTGGGGAGCATAATTCACCAGATACACACATTTATAAAAATTGCAAGACCTTATCAAAATTTATTCTATAACTATATTTATTTAATACTGAAATTTAATAATAAAGAAAATCCATGAAATCATATTAATTGGGAAAAAACCAACCAAAATTCAATATCCATTCCTGTTTCTAAAACTCTCTAGAGAATAGAATGCAGGTGAACTTTCTCAGAGTGACAGAGAGCACACATTTTAAGTAATGCTTCAGTCAGCGTTGTTCTTAACTGAGAATCTGAATGCATTTCTTCCATAGGTAGGAATAATGCAAGCACGCCTCCTCTCCTCACCGCTGTTACTCAGCATAGTGCTGGAAGATCTAGCATGTGCACTAAAGGCAAAAGGGGAAATAAAGGCATAAATATTAAAAGACAGCAGAAGTATGAAATTCTCAACCGATAAAAATATTACATTTTTAAAGGAAATAATAAAACTATCCCCACCTGCACATGACTTAGTTGTCTATTTAGAAAATTATAAGAAAATTTCAAAAACTCATAGTTACCTGTACAAGATCTGTACAAGACTGAGCACATCAACACTCCATTATAGGTGGAGGAGGGTCTCAGGAAGCTCACCTCTCCCTGGGGAACCAATGGCAGCTAATGATGGCTGGAGGAAGGGTAGTTATCTTTGTCAGTGGTATGGCCACTGGTAAGTTGTCCAAGATTAAACAAATAAATAAATAGATAAATGATTTCCACAGTTACAGAATGCAAAATAAATTTTAAAACATAAATGATATTTCTGTACAGTAGTAATGAATGTGTGGATATAGAAATTTAAGAAATACAACATTATTTATAATCACAATAATGAATCAAATATATTAGAAGTAAATTAAAACTGGTACAATTTGGTAACTCTATATTGCTTATACCATTTAAAGTTTTACTTTCATGTGTTTCATGCCTTTAATTAGAAGCTTTGAAAGAATGTAATAAATTTTCATTAGTAATTCCTATACAAAATGATAAACGTACAGAACTTCTGCTTTTCTGGAATTGTTTTGTGTCCATTTCATTTCTGAAGGATAGTCTAGATAGATTAAACACCTTTGGTTGGGAATCCTACTTTTCCTTCTTCTCTTAGATGTAGGATCCTGCTCTTTCCTGGTCTGAAGGATTGGGGCTGAGAAATCTGCAGAATGTTACATGGGAATTTTCTAGTAGGATCTGCCTTTTGTTCCTTCCTATTTTTTCTTCAGTGTGTATTTGATTATATAGGTCTTTATAAATATCTCTATAATATGCACAGAGATTGTACCTGAAAAATAAAATGAAGGTTTGACTTGAGAAATAAAAATTCTAAAGCACAGAGATAGTGCTGCTCATGGTTTAGAAAACTCAATGTAGTAAAAAGTGTAAAATTACACTGATACTCAGTTTTAGTATAATTCTTATCAAAAGCCAAATAACAGTTTTTATAGATAATATTAGCCTTATTTGTCTTAATAGGGGAAAATCATCATTTGTGTAAAAATGTAAAAGAACCAGGAAGCTAAGACATTTATGAAAGGTAACGATGACACAGGAAGATTAAACACCCCAGTGCCAGGATTGTTTCATAGCTACATTACTTAGATAGTGATGCATAATTAGCGAGAGGACATATGTGTCGGTCCACGGAACAAAAAGAAACTCCAAGTAGCCCCTCTAATTGTTTCAGTGTGAAGGGGCCAAAGCAGCAGAGGGAAAGTGTCCAGTGTGGGAATAACTGGACATACAGAAGTAAAAAATAAAGTTGGACTTAAGTCTTGCAACTTGTGTGACAATAACTCAAGCAGATGAAGGAGCTAGTACATGTACCATGTAAAGCTCTAAAAATTTTTGGACAATATAGACTAACACTTTAAGTTTTAAATCTAGCAAAGAGCTATAGTTGACAGCAAAGATGTGGCCCATCAAAAGGAAAATTGACCTGTGTGCTTCATCAAAATGAAAATATCTCGCTCTGGGGAAAATTCTGTTATGAAAACTAAAAGACAAACTACTTATCTGACCAAAGAACCAATGTCTAGAAAACATAAAGAACACTCGAAACAAAGCAAAAATTGTAATATGCCAAAAAAATTAAGGGACCTCTCACTGCAGCAAATATACAGATTCGAAACACATGAGCTGTCCAGCATGATTGTTCCATAGGACAATGCAAACCAAAGCTTCAGTGAGCCAACGCTACAGCCGGTGAGATAGCAAAGTCACGGAAAAACTCCCATGTTGCTCTTAGAAAGGTAAAAGAGCAACATCATTCTGAAACAAAGTTTGGTATTTCTGAAAACATGAAACTACCCTACAACCCAGAATGTTTACCCTTGGGAAGTGATCCCAGCTAAATGAAACATTCTTAGATCAGAACTGGTACATGAAATGTGTAGCAACATCATTACTAATAGCTGGACCTGGAACAGCTCACTGGCCACCCAGTTGTGAAGACTTAGTCATAGCCCTGTTGTTATCCAACAAATAAAGGCGCAGGCTACAGAAATTCATGAGAGCTTGGACCAGTCTCAACTGACAAGAGCCTGTCTCCACAGACTATATACTGTACTATTTATATAACATTCTGACATAATGAATCTAAAGAATATAGAACAGATTTGTGTCTCCTGGAGCTAAGGAGGAGGTGAGGCAGAAGGGAAATGAGTGCAGCTATAAAAGGCATCAAAGGAATCCTGGAGAAGACAGAAATCTGTTATTGTTTGACCCTAGTTGTGATCCTGAATAGTTTGGGGATGCTACCACTGGGGAAAACAGGAAAAGATCACATAAGCCCCTTTCTAATTACTTATTAGAATTACATCTGATTTTACAGTTCTTCAAATATATATATATATATATATATATATATATATATATATATATCTTAATTTAAATGTTAAGCTGTTGTTTTTTATAAAGCACTGTGCACATTTATGTGTAAGAGTCCCCTTCACCCACACAATGATATGCACTTCCTATTTCAGTTGCTCAGAACATATCTTCTATAATCAGTTGCATAATCGCCTTCCTGCTGGTCTTAAAAATGAGCCAAATCATTTAAAATTTTTGTTTTTAAAAAACAAACCAGGAAATAAAGCTGGTCATACTTATTTTTAATTTAGGACATTAAATTTGACATGAACATCACTGGAGTATCAATGTGCAGATATTTAAAATACTTAATTAAGATAGTGTCTGCGTAGCTATGCCTGTCTCCATGTGGGTAGAGCTCCTTTTGTGAGGTAAGCTCCTAAAATGCTTTCTCGTTCCTCAATATCTGGAGCTACCTAACATTTTTGCTGACTGAAACTAAAGTTTAAAGCTTTGTCTTTCTGCTGTGTGTGTGTGTGTGTGTGTGTGTGTGCGTGTGTGTCATTCCCAGTCCATAAAAAGAAACATACATCACATTAACACATATTCTTTGTTCTTAAAATTTTGCACCAGTGCTCATATATGTTAAATATAAGGGGAAATCCTACAGTTTTATAATCTCTCTCTGACAGTAGAAGATGAGAATATATGTTAATCCATAGGCCAGTATCACTATATAAAAATATCATCAAAGAGATGAAAACTGGAAATGGTGAGATTCTTAATTTTTTTTCTGCCCTGCTCTTAGTAATATATCTAGTAGCTAACAGAAATTCAGTATATAGAGGCTGAGGAGGTGGCTTATTGGCCAAACCGCTTGCTGTGCAAGATTGAAGACCTAAGTTTAATTTTCAGAACCTACGTAAAGCTAGCACGCAGAGTAAATATCTGCAGCCCTAGAGCTAAGGAAATGAAAAGTAGGTACAGAAGAATCCCTGGAAGCTTGGGGGCCAACTAGCGTACCTAGTGGAAAGTCAAGAGAGAAATCTGTGTCAAACCAGGCAGAAGCTGGGACCCATGGCTAAGGTGGTTTCTTGACCTCTGCATACACACTATGACACACATGCATCCATATTTGTTCGCACATTCACGCACATATTGTGTACACACACACACACACACACACACACACACGTTGTAGAGTTCATTTTTAGTTATGTATAAAATAATTGTTTTATGCACTGTTGGATGAGGGGCTCCCTAGGTCTTGGCATTTTGTATTGTCTGCAAGTATTAGATTTATGTGGGAGATGTTTGATTGTTCATGATTTGCACATGCTATCGGTAGAGCATCTGAGGAGTGCTGTATCAATAAAATCACCTGAGCTGGGTTTCACCGTCCAGTATGGTGCTTGCCATGATGATGGTTCCCTCTGTTGAGGTCTGGCAGGGTTTGCATGTATGAGAACTCCTCCCTGTCTTCTTGGATAAGTCACCCACCAGCATACTACTGCTACTACTGCTGCTACTACTACTACTACTACTACACACACACACACACACACACACACACACCTTGCATCTCATGGAAAAATTTCCACTTTTATTGAGAGAAGATAGATACTGTTTTAATTTTCATGAAACTTTAACAATGTTGGACTTCTTCGAATCCCTTTTGTCTGCTGTTCTCAGAATGTTCAGGACAGGGCTGGAAACACAGTTCCAAGGTAGAGCAGCACTTGCTAGGCGTGTGTTACTCCTGTCTTTGATCCCTGGTGGAAACAGAGGCAGCAAGGTGGGAGAAGGGAGAAAGAGAGAGTGTACTAAGAATTCTAAGGTGAATGGATCACAGTTCTTTCCTTGTCTTCCTCTTTACACGCGATTAAAGTGGTAAGTTAGACAAAACAGATTGAGTCTGCTGAATCGGTGAACACGGCAGTGTTACTGTGGAGTGACAAAAGCTGACATTGTTAGATTTAGACAAAACCAAAGAGAAAAACCCATAGTCCAGTGGAAGGGGATGAAATGAGAACATCACGGGTGTAGTAAATGAGCTTGATATTCTTAGAGCCCTGAAGGAAAGCTTGAGCCACAGGACCTGGTTACCAAAGCTACAGGAACTGGTCAGGGCAACTGAAGAACATTAGCATCTTACATATGGAGCAGTGGACTTCATGGCTTGTGCACCAGGTAGCAACGACTTCCTAGGTGCTAAAAGAGTCTATGAAGCGACTAAGGAGTGAATTGGAACCGGCAGGAGAAATTGCACCATGGCCTGGCAATCAAAAGTAGCTACTCAAGAATGGCAGACATCTAGATTCTATATATGAAAGAAAGTATGTGACACTGATCCTTCTGAGTTGGTATGGATATGATGATCATATCCATGCCATCCATGTTCCTGGAAATGACATACGTTTGTTCTTCTTTAAGGGTGAAGAAAGTACTGTATGCGCATGCTATATTTTCTTTATATGTACATCTGTGGATGAGCACCTGAGCTCAACCCATAACTTGGCTATTGTAGGCTTGTGTCTCAATAAACAGAGGTATGCAGGTATCTCTAATATATGCTGGCTTAAGTTCTTTTGAGCATGTGTCCAGAAGGACCCTCCATACTGATTTCTGTGGTGGGTTGCATACTTTCTCACTTCAACAGTGTTGAGTTCCTTTTTCACACCTTTAGCAGTATTTGTAAGAATGGGCTATTTCAAAAATACTTGGGGGTACCTTCAAAAGTTAAAAGCAAAACACATTTTTGTATTTCAAATACCTAAAAAATATTCCTTTTCTTTTTATTTCTCTGATTTACCTCCAGAGCTTGGTACATAGCTGATGGTTAATGTTCATTTGTTGAACAAACTAGTAGAAGTAAATGAAGCTGTACAAAGCTCCCAGAATATACAAGAAGACTCAGTGAGACCCATCATGGCCACTTATAAAGGACTCTAGAAGTAAGCGATAAAGCTGCAGAAGCATAGGGAGATGTCTAGTTAGCATAGGGTTAGAGAATAAAAAAAGGATCATCAAGGATGCAAATACATAAACCCAGTTTACATTCAGAAATGTATTGTATGGTAAAGTAACATCTCACGTTAGTGCAGCAATCAGGATACTGGCACAGCTAGTGGGCTGTCGTGTAGGGGAAATATTTATAGTTAAATCCCGCCTACCACATGCTATATACTCAGAATGTCCCAAGTTGAGTAAGACTCTCAAACTGAGTACTCTGGCTATTCATTTTTTACCATCTGACCTTTTTCTAAAAGTACTTACAAAAACACCTCATGTGTTGAGACTGTGTGCCAGTGGGTAGTAGGTACCTAGACAGTCCGGCATCTTCATGCAGTTCTATTAGTGTCAGAACTGATTCACAGTCATCCCTGAGAACTCTGAACCTTGGCTTCGCCTGGCTAATTTATCTAATATAACCATTGACTTTTGCTAGAGCCAGTTTGGCTTTGTACCGACACCAGCATGTCCCTCTAAGACCTGGTTGACATTTGGTTAGGAGGGTGTCTTAAACTCTTTATAATGAAGTTACACAATTTCAAATGATTTAAAAATCAACTTAAATTTGAATAAATTGAATAAATTTGAATGGGTAAATAAATAAATAAAAGTGGGATTTTTTTTTCCCAAATACCCATTGGTTTAAATAATTTTAAAATAATAGAGGAAACATAAAGTGGATCCTTGAAGCTTAGGGAAAGTTCAGAAATAAGTATCATGTTACCTAGCCATGAATCCTTTCTCATTTTAGTCATGAGTGGATCACATCCATGTGGCCTACCATAATGACATCTGCTTCCTAATGTTGTATCAGAATATATTTCACTTACATCTCCATGTACCACAATAGTCCTAGTGAAGATAATCCAAAATAAATGGAACCAATACATATCACCCTCACCGTGATACTAGCAAATCCACACATTAGTCATTTGGGCAGTTCTTGGCTCAGATGAGTCTGACTTCTTTGCTGTATACCAAGTGAACCACAGCAGGCCCCATTGTCAGGTGTGCCCTGTGCTTGGTTTCAGTGCTTTTTTCAGTCTAAATAATGGTTTTATGTCTGAATTTGTTTTGCCAGTGAGGTCTATGGGGTAACAGGGCTCATGTTTTGGCTTTGAGTGACTTATCTTTTATCCTGCCCCCGTCACATCCTTAACTTACACGGTGGGACTCTGGCCACTCCTCTCCCACAAGGCTGATGCCCCCACCTACCCTAGCAACTATAACCCCTGAGCACCAGGAAGGGTCCAACCCCCATACTGTGAGAGGCCTCATGCCTAAGGGACCAAGACTTACAGTGGCAAATAAAAAGCACTATGTCATCAGAGATCATGGGAAAAAAAATTCCCAGGGGTGGGAGGGGTCCTTGTTCGTCTGCTTTGAGAACAAGGATCTACTGCTTCATGTTGTGTTGGTTTCGACAGTGCTTCCCAGTGAGTCCCACATCTCCTCAGTTATTCTGCTGTCTTCTATTCCAGCTACTCTAAGACATCCTTTAATAACCCTTTTGCAGGAGCCACAAACTTTCCCTGGAAAAGACCAGAAAGTAAAATGAAGTAAGATGATGTCGCCTTGGTGGCCCCACGGTCTCTGTGGCAAGTACTCACTCTGCTATTACAGCAGAAAGCAGCCATGGGCGGTAGACTAACAACAGACATGCCCAGATTCAATAAAGTTGTTCGTGCTTTGTGACAGTTTTCACATGTCAGTATAATAGTCTGTAAATTTTTTTCAACTAATAAAAAGGTAAAAAAACCATTTTTTAGCTCTTGGGCTTTGAAATCACCAGCCAGATCTTGGCCCCTGCACTGTAGTTTCATGAGTCTTATAAGTCAATAAGTGTTTGGAAAACAGGAGCCATGGGCTCTAGACCATCCAGGAGAAAAACTGCATACAGAGAAGGTACCACAGCGAACATAGCTCGGTTGATGCACAGACACTTGGAGGTTCCATCTGTGATTTCACTGAACTTGTGAAAACTTCTCTTGTACCCAAAACCTTAGCAGAATTCCACTTACATAGTTAAGAAATTAGAATGCACTCATATTAAAATTTAAGGGTATGTTCTCAGTTGCCAATTTTATTACCACTACTGTCGATTGTTTATTCCCACTGCTGTAATTTCAGTTTTCATGGAACTGATTCTTTTCCAATACAACAGCTTCAGGACTCTTCATTTTGAGACACTGTTCATGTGTCCCTAGATTTTTTTTCTAAGTATAATCTTGAGTGACTCATTTGGTCTCTCTCAGCCATTGCACTCTCTGATAGTTAAGGTAAAGGTTGCTTAACTGACAGAATCTCCCAGGATCTCCATGGTCTAGCATGATGGAGGTTTGCTTTAACTTTTCATAAGGCACAATGCAAGTTGCTTGATCTTCTATCAAGTTGCAAATATATTGTCTGGACACTAAGAGAAAGATAGAGAAAGCTCATTTCTACCAGTTGGTAGTGGCTCGCATAGACCATACAACCCAAGCCAAAGGCATATAGGCTAAGAAACAGGTGCTTAATGTGGCTGTGGTTGTATTGTACACTAAAGCAACACATATCTGAAATGCTTTGTTTGAGTATGGATTGTCAAGTTTTCCCCAAAGGGTCAGAGAGCAAATATCTAAATATTATTGGTAGTATAGCCTTTAATAATTATTTAATGCTCCCAGTGTAACATGACATCAACCATGAAGAATGAGTGAAAAAATGGACAATTGGTGGCAATTCAGAAACAGGAAGCCCAATTTGGACCATAGATCATGATGTCATAATGTACTGACCCCAGTCTCAGAACATTACTAACAAATACATTTTATTCCCATCCCTCCCCTTCTTAGCAAGCTTTGGGCAATCACTGCCTTTTCCCTGTGTCTTATGCCAGCTGATTTTATAGTCCATAGTCAGTTTGGAAATAGGTAAGACTGAGGCCAGATAGTTTCTTCTCAGTGGTTTCCCTTTGGAGTGCTCTGACCCCACCTTCTATCCTCAGTATTCTTCCTCTGAAGCTATATTCCAGAATGAGGTCATAATTCCTGGAGCAAATAAAAAACATGATATAGCATATAGATTTGAATGAGTCTAAACATGTATTGAATAGTCTACATTGGGTTACTTTTGCATACAAGTATATATCTCATATACTTCTGGTGTAGATGTTTAAACATTTGTGTTTCCCACAAAATAACATATCTTCTGACATTCACCCAACTGAGAAATCTGTCACTGTAGGCTTCTTATTCAAAATCAACTGTCACAGCCTGTCAGATGCCAAGTCCTAAAGAGTTAACTACATTACAGTCTTCCAAAACCACACTGTCCCCAACACTATCACTACTGGTTTTTTTAACTACAGGACCCTTCGATGTTGTCAATGGAATTGTACAGCTCCCTCAGTAGTTTCCCTTCCTCTGCTTTGACTCAGATCAATTCATTCTTTAAGTGCTAAAACAAGTTTACTAAGATAATACCACAGTTAAGAAGCACTCTTCCTTGTCAGTTTAGTTCCTTAAAATGTTTTGAATAAAGAACAAACTATGTTGTGTGGCAAAAGTCCTCTATCTGCAATTTCCAATATTACATTTCCTGAACACAACTCTCATATACTTTGCCTTATAGTCAGAATGAACTTGCAGAATTTTGATCTTTCTTTCTCTTCATCTTTGTGTGTGTGTGTGTGTGTGTGTGTGTGTGTGTGTGTGTGTATTCTACCTCTGCTTCCTCAAGAAGTTACCTGCCAGGGAAGCTTTTCTGGTACCCTCTCTAAGGTACAGACCCACCCAGTGGCTTCCCTGAGTTTTGTGCTCCCTTACTGCTGCTCCTTTATATATTGTGCTGTTTCTTCCCCCATATGGCATTTCTCCTCCCACTGAAGAGCTATAATGTCACTGTTTTATTGCTGTCACAGCACTTGCCCTGGTATCTGCAATTAAGTGTACACTCAGCAATATTTGTAGGATGAATTAATGCAGCAAAATTAGCCTATTTATCTTCATAATTACATAACAACTTGTGTTTTAATGCAATTAGGATGGTGGGCAGCTGAGGCTTAGAAATATGTATAAGAAACATTTAGATGGAGATCATATGCATCAGTGGTCTTGACCTTTAGAAGGCTCACAGGATGGAACAGTAGTGGGAAAGCAGTCCATTGCCTATATATAAAGGGAAACAAAACACAATACAAAACAACAAAACAAAATCTTGACTGATAGGCATATCTGTTTCTATTAGTGGCCCTGTAATAGCTCCTGCCTCTTTAATAGCTGATACAGAGTGTGGTGGAAAGGACATTGAATGTGAAACTAAGACTCAGTAGCCCCAAGGGCAGACATTTCTCTAGAAACCAAGCCTGACATTAAATCCTCATCTTTCACACTTCAGAAGCACTGAATCTTATGTGGGTACTAATCTGAATTATGTTACTGAGTTGTGTCATAATTATAAATGACTTGTGTGTGGCTGTATAGCAACATTGTGCCATTGTGCCTCTCAAGCTTTTTTTTAAAAAATAAAATGATGAAAGAATAAAACATATTGTGATCATCTCATGCCTTGTACATAGAGATCTACTTGAAAAATTTACTTTTTCAATATCTACTTGAAAAATCAAACACAATGGCATAGAAGAGACACAGTATCTGAGTGTCTATAATGATCTCTGAAGATAGTGATTGAATTACCGAACATGAAATTGCCAAGCAATGAAAACACTAGTGAGCCAAAGGTTATTGTGCTGTGAAGAAAGTGAACGTGTGATAAACTTTATTGCATGAAACTTACATTTACTGTATTGTGTATTACAAGAAAGAATATTTCACTTATATAAATAAGAATAATAAAAATTAAAACTTGGATTGATTTTTGGAAAAAAAGTATGCAGATCTGAGAGCCAAAGGACTGAAGGTTTTCTTCAGTACGAGGTTCTAAGCTTTAGTAGGCAGGCAGAACGGGAAAATGATTAATAGAGTTGTAGAAGGAACCCAGAGGGCTCCTATAGGGAGTAATCTGTGACTGGCAGAGCGTATAGATTATATCTGCAACTGCTCCACGTTTTTAACTTTTATGTTTAAATGGACTTTTCTTGCTATTTGGGGATTAATTAGAATCCTTAAAAAAGAAAATCAAAGTTCACTACAAATACCAAGTAGATTCTTAGACCCTAGAAAATGTTCCATACAACTTTACTTAATTCTCATGATTTACTTCTAGCATGTGGTACTTAGGGATCATAGCTAATGCCACCAGTTCCTTAGACTACATAAAGAATCAAAGAACAGAACTGCCTTAATTATGCTTCAACATTGGAGGGACCTTTCGTTATTGGAGTCTGCATCCTCAGGGCCTAGCAAATGGCAGATGTTTAATAAATGTTAGTTGAATGAAAGGTGACTTAAAGTTGTAACTTTCAAAATTGATTATTAAGGGAAATGCTGTGTATTTGGCTTTGCGATCTTCTGTGCGAATCAAATCAAATAGCCTGAAGTATTGCATCAACTGTGCCATAAGATTTTTAATTAGACAATGTTTTGCTGTCATCAGTTGTTTGATTGGTGTCTCTTTGTACTGCATTGTACTGGCTAGTTTTGTGTCAACTTGACACAAATTAGAGTCCTCAGAGAGGAGGGAGCTTCAGTTGAGAAAATGCCTGCATAAGATATGGCTGCAGGCAAGCCTGGAAGGCATTTTCTTAATTAGTGATTGATGGGAGAGGGCCCAGCCCATTGTGGGTAGGGCCACCCCTGCACTGGTGGTCTTGTATTCTAAAAGAAAGCAGGCAGAGCAAGCCATGGAGTGCAAGCCACTAAGTAACCCCAACCCCCATAGCTGCTGTTTCAGTTCCTGCCTCTAGGTTTCTGCCCTGCTTGAGTTCCTGCCCTCACTATAAGCTTACAATGATAGGTGAATAAAATAAACTCTTCCTCCTTGCTTACATATTGAGGTAGAGTTAAAAGCAAGTAGGATTGTATTAATACTCTTATGCTTGTTTATTTTAGCCCAAACAACGAACATCTATTGTGTCCTCTCTGGATTTCCAACGAATGAATCAAAACCAAGAATACTTTGAAATCAGCACATCTACAGGGTGTACCAGCTTTACTTCTAGTCCTCCAGTTAGTCCACCCACCTCTTCTGTGGGAACTACAGAAGTCAAGAACGACGGAGCTGAACACACAGGTAAAACAGTTCACTTTATGCAGGTATACTTTTGAGCTTAAATAAAACCTTTCTGAGTTGTGGTGATTAAGAGAAATCTTCATGCAAATTTTATTTCTGGTGCACATTATATGAGCAGCAGTATAGGGTATTAATATTTTTATCATGGCGTGGTTATAATATTGTTTTTAACCTATTAGTAGTCTTTCCAGTGGTGACATTAATATAACAGTTTAATATTATTATGGTTGTAAAGTAGCCAAGGACCTAGAACTACTTTTTCTTCCAGTGACATGCACTGCTCTCCCACAGTCGTATCAGCTAATCAACACATGGACCTGTTGTTAGCTGCTTTAAGATTAGAGAACCTTTATCAACGATGGCTGGTAAGACTGTGTTGGACACTGTTGCTAAGATAGATATCCTCTGCTTAAACTCAAGTAAACTTGGAAAGGAAGGGTAGAAGGATGAAGTAGTTCCAATCACTAGGAAAGGCTTTCTGCTTCTACCCAGTGGGATTCATGGTGTTTCTGTCCATTGGAGAATGAGCTAATAGCTAACTGGTAAGGCTGAGAGACGTTCTGATGAGGACTAGGAACTGAATAGCCTCTTCCTCTTCTGTCTAATTCACAGTAAACACACCCTTCAATTGCTTTCTTTTGAAGAGTTTAAACTTGGTAGATATGATTAACATGCATTTTCAAATACTAAACTGAAGTCAGTATAGGTGTTCCATTATTTTGAAAATACATCTATTCAAACTGTGTGCATGTATGTGTATGTGTGTATATACATATATATATATATATATGTGTATACACATACATATAGGTATACACATATATGTATATACACATATATGTGTGTGTATTTACACATACATATAGATATACATATATGTATATATACATACATTTAAGTCTTTTAACTGATACTCCTCTTTAAAGCATTAGCACAAACATTCTAAAAACAAATACAGCCAAAAATTATTTTCTCTGTGATGCCAAATGGTAAGGCTGATAACTCTGTAAAAAAAAAAAAAAATCCAACCTTTCACAGCAGCCAGAGATACTGCTAAAATGTAAATTAAAGCACACAATTGCTATTTTTAAAGTGCACCAGAGGATTCAGATCCTTACCATGGCCAATGAAGCCAGTTATCACCTAGTTCCCAACTGCATCTTGAATTTGGCCCTTAGTCCACTTACCCAGACCTTTTGTGATGGGCATGTGGCTCAGGACTTTGGCATTCTGGTTCCTTCCACCTGCAATCTCTGTCTTTTATTGTTATGTGAGTGAGCATTGTTTAGGTTTTGGCTTGGACACACTTCGTCACAAAATCCTCAGATTGTACTATCTTGAGTAAAAGTTCTCAATATAAGAATCATAGAAAGAAAGATGCAAAATAAATAAAACAGTTCCAATAAATATCAAAAGGGAATGCTAAGCTAGTACTCTGTCAGGCAATGTTTTAGATATTTTGTTTTATATCAGCGCATCTTAGCCTATTGATGGCTGTGTGAACTGAGCAGTACTATCTGCAGTGATGGAAATTCAGACACAGAGAGGACAAGTAACAGCCATCCATCCAAACAGCACAAGCACTCAAACCTGGTGCCAACACCCATGTTCCCAAGCACTTTTCCGTGTTGCCACATTCACTTTGGTGAGCTTGGTATTTGGAGGAGGACAGGGCCTTGCTTCATAGTCCAGGCTAGCCTCTCACTCAAGGTCCTCCCTCAGCTCCCTACGTGCTGGAATTACAGGTGTGTAAGACCACACCCGGCTTGCTCTGGTCACTCCTATGAAATCTCCTCTTTTCTTTCCTCTATGGTCTTATCTGTATGTAAAATAATGCTGATAACCTGTTTGTTTTGTTGCTCTCTTCTCCCTTCTTTCTAGAATGTACACCGGAGGAGAAAGGTCAGGCACACTGTAGGCTCTGAAGTCAGGCTGCCTAAATTGATTACTAATTATGAGACAAGCCTGACGTTTTGATGCTACAGCTTTTCCTCTCTACAGAACTAAATGAACAAGGAACTAATTAGATTTCCTTAGCCTATAGTGTGACAGTGCTTATAAAGCAGCAATTAGCATAATAGTCTATCAGGTGCTAGGTTAGTGCTTGGTAAATATTAGTAACTATTAATAATAACAGCAGGAATTGTGATTTTTCTCATACCTCTATCTTCTAGTCGAGTCGCGGACTCGTTCAGTGGGTACATACTGTTTACTGTATGAGAGATGACATTTCGTAGGATGAGAAAGTGGAACATGCCTTCCAAAGAGAAACGGCACGTGGACCCTGGAAAGGATTCTGGGTGTATAATTACTGTTCAGCCATCACTTATTTGAAAGCTCAGTTCCAGATTTTAAACCCCAAATGAAGGGCTGGCAAGTATCTTTATGCTTGCCTTAAAGAAAACCTTTACCAGCTTTATTTTATCTCAAGCACGGATTTTTTTTTTCAGTTGTTTTTCAGTTATCTCCCGAGATAGAGATTTTCCTCGTTTGTTTGGTGTTTCTGTTTTCGTTTATGTGTTTTGTTTTTGTTTCCATTAAAAGTCAGAGTTGTAGGTATAGTGTGTAGGCCCTGACCACCAAGCAGGAAGGCTAAGAACTCACATTCACCACATCACCCAGAACGTGCAGAGCAGCTGTTAGCACCAGGGTGCTTTTCAATCGGACCTTCAGCCGAGCGAACCCACCCGTCAGCTGTGGAGATGGGCTCCCGTGTCGCTGTGAGTCTTCGCCTCCGCAATCCATCGCAACCTTTGTAGTAAACTGGTACTTCGTAATTTTGTGGATGATAATGCAGATCTGCTTTAAATTAAAAAATAAAAATTTTTAAGATAGATTTTTTTTTTTTTTAGTCTACTTGAAAAAGTTAACTAGCTTACAGATACAGTTACTTTGTTACATTTTGGACGTGAGAAACTTCCTCTACATTTACTCCCAAGTGGCAAGACATTGAAAAGAAATGCCTTTGAGTGAGTTCCAGTTTGGATTTGCTCAGCATTTCCCATCAAATCACTTTCTCATTCTTCAGTTTGCTTCTGAAGAGGGAAAATAAGATTTCATCCTTGGTATCTATGTTAATAGATGAGTTTACCTAGGTGAACGAATTTTGTAGACTATGGAAATTACTATTTTTAATATTTTCAGCTTTAATCTATCATTTTAATATTATTACTTGAAATCTACAAATTTTTAATACAGAAGAGTCTTTTGTAGCTTTTTCTTGACTTTGAAGTATAATTTAATTAACTGCACATGTACAGTTCATTTTATAAATGATTGTGCAAAACATTAATCTTGACAAAAATGACATTTAATAGAACAAGAGCTAATATATCTTTAAAGGCTGATTGCAAAACTCTAGGTGGACCAACAGACTTATTTTGAGAGACAGCCATTTAAAAGGATCCTGAACTGTGATTAAAGCTTCAATTTAGAAATCATCAAACAAAACTGAAAAGAGGAAAAGCTTTGGTGTAAATGAGGGAATCTTATGGGGAAAATCACATTTAACTAGAAAGATTAGTGTTAATGTTCAGGAAGCGGACTTGAGGTGGGGATGGATGTGTGGAGGCCCAGATGCAAATGAATATTGGAGATGCATGAAAAATAAGGGAGGAACAACGGACTGGGGTAATTGACTGAAGTGCACAGGTGAAGGACTAATTCAAAGAAGGATCTGCATTTTCTAGCTTAAGCAGGTGAGCCGAATGCAATGCAGTCCTTGAAATGTGGTTGTCAGCAGGTAAGAAGCTGGGCTTACATAGCTAAAAGTCTAACTGACTGTTTCTTTTAAAGACTGTCTTTTACTCAGTGTGAGGAGCCACGTGGCGTAATTTCTGTAGTATGAGGATACCTCTGTCTATTGGACCGAGAATGGACCATGAAGTCCAGTAGGAGGCCAGTGCAGTGCTGAATAAGGCAAATGGGCGCAGAAGTTGAAAACGAAGACAAAGCAGGGAAGGTAGAGGGAAACAGAGGCACTTCGGACATAAAATAAATGCAACAAGATTTCACAGAGAAGTAAATGTAGCATCGTGAAAAAAAAAATTAAGGATTCCTCTGATGTCTAGAACATCTGTAAGAAAAAAAAATTGCCCTCTTCTGATATATAAAAAGCTAAGGAAGGCGTAGCTTTGGTGAACAAGCTGACTCTCGGGAGTTAATTTTAACTCTAGCTGTCTATTAGATATCTGAAAAGATGTGCTGAGTAGGCTGCTGACGATCCAAGGCGAAGACGCCAAGGTGATCATCATTATATAGATGACGGTAAGTGTGTGTCAGTAAGGGGACCAAGACTGAGCAAGGTGGAGGGCGGGACAACAGGCAGCACAGCACAGGGGAAAAAGAAGGAACCACCATCCTTGATTGAGGGAAAATCTGGTGAGCACTGTACTCTGCAGTCATGTGAAAGAAGATATTAAAAAGGATAAAAGTGTGAGATCATGGAGCTGTCTCAGTCAGCAAAGCTCCTGCTTCATGAGCATGAGGATCCAAGTCTGGATTCCCAGCACATACACAAAGGCTGGGCATGGTCCTGAACATAAGTCCAGGGGCAGGAAGCAGAGATGGGCAGATCCCTATAGCTTGGCCAGTCAGCATCATCAATTGGAAAGCTATGGTTTTAGTAAAAGACTCTGAAAAAATAATGCAGACAGTGGTAGTAGCAGACACCTGGCATCACTTCTGCTCTACATGTGTACATACTATATACATCTCACACACACACACACACACACACACACTCCACACATACACATACACCCTACACATACACACACACATACATACACACACACATAACACATATACACACACACCACACACATACACACCCCCCCACAGACATGCATACATACACTCCACACATACACCCCCCCCACACACATACACACACACAGAGCCCACACATACACACACAGCCCCCCCCCACACACACACACCATATTCAAGAAGAAGGAGGAGGAGAAGGTGGTGAAGGAGGAGAAGGAAGAAGAGAAGTTTAAGCAGAAGGAGGAGAAGAAGGAAAAAGGAAGAAAGGGAAGAGGAAGAGGAGGAAGAGGAGAAGGAGAAGGAGGAATCAATGGGCGATTGGCTAATTAGCCATGTGAAACAGAGCTCCTACATGGACTAAAATAGGAGTAGTTACATGGGGAGGACACAGTGTAGAAGTAACTGATGGATGACCTTGATGAGACCAACTTGACTAGAAGCTATGGAAAAGAAAACCAACGTGATGTGCATAAGGGAAGATGAGAGGTGAGGACTTAAGGAGAGCCGGTATAGACCACTCTTAGTCTTTACAGGAGGTTTTCCCAAAGGAATTTGTAAGTTCTGCTGAAGAAGGAGAAACGGGGAGAGGGTTGGGAAATAAGTGGAAAGACTGAGTGTAGACAGGACTTTGTTGCCAACAGGCAAGATGTTTTGAGTGTGGGTAAAAATGCTGGCAAGGGCATCCATGCAGCAGTCTACAGGAAGGCCGATAGTTTGTATTTTCCCTATTAAGCAGAACGCAGTAGCCCCAGTTGAGAAGGGAGACGGTGAAAGTCCAGCATTTGAGAAAAGCTGAAATGCGTACTTAGCAGAGAGGAGGCATGGAGTGACCACCTGACCGAAGGAAAGGCCCGGGTGGTGCTTGTGCTCACAAACCACACGCACGATTTACCAGTGCGGTTCTGTGTTTTTCCCCAACCTGAGCCAGCTAGAGGCACACATGCAAGAAACCCTGAAGAGCTGAATGTTAAGCAGGTGGTGGATTCACTCCATGGGTATACTGAAGTGATCGAAGAGCAGGGAAATGAGAATGACAGATATAACTAGGGAATTCCACATGGAGAAGGAAGAGAAACAGCCAAGAGATGAGTTACAATAAAAATTCAATAGGGCCGCTGGGGTGAAGCTTCCCGAAAGGACAGAGACTCCTACAGTCAAAGCAAGAGAAGAGAGCTGGGATAAAAGCGGTTTCTGCAGTGGGAATGGACATGAAACCAGAAATGACCCTCTCTTGAGAGCAGGGAAGTAAGCACTGAGGTTAGCCTGCATCCCTCAAAATATTGTCTGTAGTTAGGTCAGTATGGTTTCCTGGAGGAGACGTGTGACTTTTTTGTCTCTGTACAAAATATTTGGCATAATCTTCATTTGTTCCTAAGTTATGATATAAAGTTGTGACTTTACCTGGGGTCCACCTCTTCTATACTTTGTCCCACTCTTTGGTGCTCCCCCAAGTACCTCTCTGCTCCTGTCCCCAGGCATCAGATGTCATTCTCATAGAGAAGACTGAGGACTTCCCTGACCCAAGAGCCCATCTCCTTAGGTAATTTAGACCTTGAGGAGCTCTTATTGGCTGTCAGTGTGTTCTCCTACCCTCCCAAGCTTTGAGGTTATTTTTTTTTTCTTTAATAGACATAGTAGGGTGATTTAAATGGTGGAATTTTGAATTTTGATGGTGGAGATAACATATCTTTGGGTGGTTGGATGCATGATACGATAAAATGAGAAAGATAAAAGACATGATTCAAGGACTTTGAACGCCCTTTAGAACAACTAACAGGATGAGGTTGATCACAGTTGAGATGGAGAAAGCTCAGTTTGGACATTTTAATCTAAAATTGGTTATCAAAGGAGTTATGTGTTCAATAGAGAGTTGGAACAGTGGTTTGTTAGTGGGCGGAGACATGGTGCGAGGAAACCATGTAATCGTTTGTATACTCACTAAAAGGAAATGGTAAAAAATGTAAAAAACCAAGAAACAGCGGCTTAGCCTACAGTGGGTGACTCCAAAGTTTGAGTTTCTCAGTAAGAAGGCGCCAGATAGGTGTGTTGTGGGGAAATAAGAGAATAACAAATAGTGACAGATTCTGCTGTCTTCTAGAAAGCTGAATCCAGAAAGCTCTTTCTGCAGAAAGCATTTCTTGAATTAGTACCTTCTCAAGATCACCTACCAGGCAAGCTGGCCAGCCTGGGTAACTAATTACTTCCAGCTCTGTTGTAGTTTCAAACCATCTACCTCCTGCTGGAGAAAGCTGTCAGAAGAGAGGGAAGATTTTTTTTTTATTTTAAAGTAAAGTAGGAAAGTGCTTCCTTCCAAATGGAAGGAAAAACAAAACCCAAAGCCATTAGGTGCTCAGTGGTGTAGGATGGACTTCAGCAGAGAGGAAACACCAGAGAAGTAAAGTTAGAATGGAGAGGGTGCCAAGAGCTCTCCCACTGATTAGGGATTACCAGAGAGACAGGCAATTGGTTCACAGGCATGTAAAATAAACCCCCCCTCAAGTCAAGACCTTGTTATTATAGCCGTTGCTGGACACAGCTTGCTGAGGGAGGTTTGGCCCCCAGATGACAAGAAAACCAAAGACAGCTAGCTGAAAAGATCTTCAAATTCCAAACCAGGATTCAGCATGCAAGGACAGAAAGGAAGTTAAGAGTTTGTGAGGGTGGTTTATAATTATGTCATTGGGACATCGAAAAACAATCCAGTATTTTACTTTGTTTATTCTTTAATAACTGTATACATATATAGAGTACTTTGATGCTCTTTACCCCATTACCCTCTCTTCCCCTTCTTCCACTCTTGCCAAACCCTCTCTATCTTCCTGTAACCCACGATGCTTAATTAGGGTTGCTTGCATGAGCGCAGATGATAGGATAAGAACAGCTCAGCAGGGGCTGTATCACTGAGACTTATGACTCTCCTTCCTCCAGCAACTATTAGCTGCTGGGGAGAGGTGACAGGAGAGGTGGAGCCCCGTGAGCGACCCCCACAACTACCTCTCATGGTGACTGTCGGTGGGGCCAGTCTGCTGTAGGTCTTGTGCAGGTGACAGTGCAACAGCTGTGTCCTATCCAAAAGAGCGTTCCAGGGCATTCCTCCTCGTCCTCTGGCTCTCCCACTCTTTCCACGTCCTCTTCTGAGGTTTTATCCCCTGAGCCTTGGAGGGGTGATATAGACATCCTACTTACGGACGAGCATTCAGCAATCACCTGTTCTCATCACTTTGACCTGTGTGAGTCCGAATTTACTTCCACCCACTGCCCAAAGGAGCATCTCCCGCCAAGGCCGAGAACAGCCCTGATCTATGAATTGGACAGCATGTCCATTTTTAACCCAGTGTTTTAAGTAGATCAGGATTTTAGGTACATAAAAGTACTGTTATGTCAAATGCCAGTAGTAAAATACACTTTTATTTTTTCTTAATAAATCATAAAATGTCTCACTTGGTCTATTTTTTTGTTTTGTTTTGTTTCCCCTCCGTGTCACATGACTTTTCCCCAGTGCCTTTGCAATGGTTTAAAAATATGAAAGCATAATGAGGACAGGCACATGGTGTGTACGCATACGCGGTGTGTGGGACTTGTCATTTCACGTGAAATCTGTTGACACAGGAGTAGTTGGTTAGTGTAGGATTTCCTCATGTCTGCGTTCCTCCCCAGTCAGCCTGTAGCTCAGCTGAGGGGAAGGAAAATGCACTGCGTGAGTCTACACATCCAGGTGGGTCCTTGATCTGAGAGTTGGCAGGATGTAAAGAATTCCAGGGACCACAGGCCAGAGGATGTAACTTGGTTTATGGAAGGGATGGGTCACATTTATAGTGAGAGGAGAGGTCTCTGATATCCAGGGGCATCAGAGGAAGCTCATTTGTTAGGACACTGTAGGTCCGACAACCCCATTTGCATGTTGGGGTTCATAACCTGAACCTAGGTCATTTTCCCTGGGGACCAGAAAGGGATGAGGAGAGAGGAAGAGAGAGAGAGAGAGAGAGAGAGAGAGAGAGAGAGAGAGAGACCTTATATGATCATATAGGAAGAAGTAAGTCCCAGCTTCAGGTAAATAATCTGCCAGGTAGCATACCTTTGAGGAGGTGGTGCCTTGTGAAAGCATGTCTTCTGCTCTCAGAATGAGAGTTCTGGGTTCTAAGCACTCTTCTACCCCACCTCAGCTCCAGGACACCCCCACAGATTAGTGGCTGGAGAAATGGCCCAGCAGTTAAGAGGTAACACTACCTTTGCAGAGGACTCATGTTACATTTCCAGCACCCATATCAGGTGGCTCACAACCTGCAACTGTAACACCTACAACTCCATCTGCAAAGGATCTGATGCCCTCATCTGGGCACTGAAGACACTGCACTTAATTAAATCCACAAATAGACATGCATATATACATATAATTTTAAAATAAAATAAATCGAAAATAAAAATGTAAAGACTAATGGTTTATATCAACAATAGGAAGCAAACTTACTAGTGTGTCCCCTGTGAAAGGCCAGGGTGCGGTGAGATTTCCTAAGAGGGTGGTTAATTCATTCCAGAGCAGAGTTGGGGGCACCAGGCATGAAAAAATGAATAGGTTTAGATGAAGAGGAAGATAATTCTTCAGTGAAGGAACAGATCAATTAAAAAAGTCCCCGTGGTTGAAGTTACATTGACAAACCAGGTCAGAGAGAGAAGAGAGACATGCAGGAGTTGGGGCCACAGGGGGAGTAAGTGCTGACCGTGCTGACCTTACACACTGCAAGTGTTATAAGTGGAGAGAGGTGATCCGTTTACCTGTCTGGTGGCTCCTGTCTTCTCTGGATTCTAGAAGCAAAATTCTCCTTGGACACTAACCCAAGAGAGCAAAGACCCCAGCAAAGAGTGGAGAAAGTTTGAATTGAATTTTTGTTTAAACTCCTAATGAATGGCTAGTGTGTGGGTCCTGAGGGCAGCATAAAACCGCTACTCACTGACTATACCTGTGACCCACAGTAGACAAATGCCTGACAGTATTTATGCCAGGATCCTTCCCACTGAGTCTTAGACCTGCTGCTGGCTGGCTCAGCTCTCGGTGCTCAAGGGTCTCTCTGAATCTCCGCCATCCCCATCATCCATCTAGCCTCTCTTTTGCTGCAGTCAACTCTCCTTTTGCCACACTGGCTGCGTGCAACCCAGCTGGCTTTCAGCCCAGCGGCCTTTTGAGGCCCCCTTCAGGAATTCATAGGAACTTCAGGGTTTCATGAATACTTAAGGAAAATTAAAAGGGCTCAGAAAATGTATCCCCAAGGGTATACTATCCCTCACCATGCAGAACTATCAAGTTTAACGGGATTTGACCATGCCCAGAATCTATGAGACTCGGAGGCCTCCTAATTACTTGCTTATTGTCTTTTCAAAGCCAAAGCCCATCAGGAAATCCCAGGAAACCCATGCAGCACCATTTCCTGTCCTCCCATCTTACATACACCTTTCTTTTGAAACTTCAGAAACTTGGTTAGGTCCTTTCTCATCTGGGACCTGATTTTCACGTGTCTGGACAATATTCTTCAGACCTAAATCTACTTGTCGTAAGGTAGGAGTCTGCCTTTCAAGTCTGTTGACTCCCTAAACCGCCTTCTCCTACCTAAGGACAAGTCCTCAGACTAGCGCTGGGAGTAGAAAGGATTTAGGTGTAACAGAATTTGCAGATGGATATATATTAGTTTCTCCCTCGAAATTCCTTTTACATTGAACTAGAACTATTAAATAAAAAAAATACATGAAGACAACATACATGCTTAATTGATTTAGTGTCACAAATGTTTAATAAATATATTCACTATTTTTTGTGCCACCATATTAGTGCAAGTCCAGACAGCAAGAACAACCTGGACTCTTAAGCCTTCAGTACAAATATGAAACATCCAGGTGAAGTTAGCTGAGCTGGGCACCAGAATGGGAAATCTCTAATGTAGTTCACAGCAAGCAGTTTGGCTTGCTTGTAAACAGGATTGGGATTTCTCTTTGCTTATTCCACACCCCAGTTTGGTGTGTCCTAGGTTGGGAAGGCAGATGAGCTGGATGTGTGTCACTGTGGAGGACAGGCTGTAGCAGTATGCTGCTGGGTGGCTCAGTTAGGAAGAGACGGAGGCATATTCATAGGAGGAATTCCTTCCAGATCTCAGCAGAGGGAACCACTCTCCTAGCCAGGGACATACTGGACAGTGGAATCCTGGGTGCCTCATCTCAGGGGTTTTCCCTGATACCTAAGTGTTTTGGAAGTTTATTTTTAGTTTTGTTTAAAATAATTGTTTTTGTGAGCTGTTGGAAAGGGAATGCATAGGCCTTGGCATTCTGTAGTGTCTGCAGCTGTTGGATTTCTGTGGGGGATGTTTGATCACTTACGATCTGCACCTGCGGAGTTCTGACGCAATAAAAACACCTGAGCTGAGGCGCTTGGGGTTCCACTATGGAGTCTGGCTCTGGCCAGGATGGTGGCTCCCTCTGCTGAGGTCTGGCACTGCTACACCTAAGCTCCTCATGTGATCTATTGATAGCATGTGCAGATGATGACCAATCAAACACCCCCCACATAAATCCAACACCTGCAGACAACACAAAACGCCAAGGCCTAGGTATCCCCTCACACAACAGTGCACAAAACAATTATTTTATACATAACTCAAAATAAACTTCCACGACAACAGGCAGTGTTGAAGATTCCAGCAGAGGCAAAATGGTAGTAGTTGAGGGATACAGCTCCAGAGCTGTTATGTTGTGAAAAGTTTTCTTTTTCTCAAACTGATTTTTATTAACTCAGATTTCTCTTGCTTTTATCCGGATTTAATGCAGGTGAAAATGTAACTGCTTCATTAGCTGGAATTTTCTTTGAAAATACAACTCACCGTGCCAGAGATCTTCTCTTTAATTGCCCGGTCTACTTTGGTTTGATGAATAGTTTTTCTCTCTGATTTTGCTTTCTGTGCTGAGATTGTTTGTATCACTTGAACCCCACCCCCCACCCTGACTACCAGTTATATTTGTGGGGTATATGTGTGATTGTTACAGCTAAATGTGAAAGTGAGGGGGGAAAACATGAGGGTGATGTTTAAGAAAAAGGAGTTGGGGAATCTCCTTGGGTTTGCGATGCATAACGCTGTCTGGAGAGGCGACCCGTCTCTGTCCCTGCTTCAAAAGAATGTTCACACTGCTGCCTCTTTTTCTCAGTTCACATCTGTTGGGACAGCCTCCTTTTAAGAGAATGTTCCTCGCTCTGTTCTTCATCCCTGACTGTGGTAGAGTGTTTTCTGCTTCCCCTGGTGCTTGCCTTACACAGGCTTTGCTTTTGCATGACCTGTCATGGAGGACCTAGGGCAGAGATTGTTACAGACAATTTCCAGGTAACCTCTTACCCGCCGGATAGAGGAGCTCCTTTCTGCTCCCCAGCTCGGCTTAGAGCTACTACCTGACTCTTGACATCTGTGGCAGGCAGAATTCTAAAAGCTGACTCCTGCTTTCTGAACCTTAGCCCTCCTTTTGATAGTGCCAGCTGTGATGTACTGCTACCCAGTGGCCAGGGTGATGGGGTGTGACTCCATTGTATGCTTCATGACAAAGCTGAGGGGGTGCAGATGCAATTAAGGTCTCCATCATTGGCTCTGAGTTAGTCAAAGGAAGGATTATATTAGTTAGTTTTCTCATTGCTGTGACAAGTACCCGATAGAAGTAATTTAAGGAGGGGAGAGTTATTTTGACTCAGTCTGAGAGAACACAGTCTGATGTGGACAATATGAGGTCAAAGCTTCTTGCAAGACAGGGGCATAAGGCTGCTTGCTCAGTGCTTTTCATATCTAGAACCAGAGAGAGAGGTTTTGAACTAGAAGTGGAGCTGGGCAATAGGCCCTAAAGGCTAAGACTCGCCTCCACATGACCCACTTCCGTCAGCCAACCCTACCTCCTAAGTTTGCACAGCCTCATAAAGCAACACCACTTTCTGAAAGCCATGTGTTGAAACAAAACAAAACAACAAGAGATGAGCATTGGGGGGACAGTTTGGACTCGACCCCTAGCAAGGTCTCCTTGGTGAACCTGTACCTATCATGTGATCCCAGATCCAGAGGCTAGTGACTGGAAACAACAGTCTCTCTGCTCTGTGCTGTTGGCTTTGGAGAAGCAGGCCACGCAGTTCTGAAATTGTGAGGAAATGAACTCTGCCAGCAGCATGAGATCTTGAGAAGAGACCCTGAACCTCATATGAGACTGCGGACTTGACCAGTGTCTAGATTACAGCCTAGTACCTTAATCAGAACCCAGTTGAGACTCCTGGCTCATATAAACTGTGAGAATAAGTATGTATTGTTATGAGCCACTAGGCTCATTGTAACGTATGCAGAGGTAGAAAATTAATGCAATGCCCTGTGTTCTATTCATTTGAGAAAGGAAGCTATCCATCTGCCACGGTCTCGAGATACAGTTCAGATCAATACTAGTCCCTTGGTCTCCATGAGTTTACATGGTTGAGAGGGAATGATTCTCCCTGGCACACCCAAGCTCACCTCAGCATCACTTAAGCGTTTTCTATCATACTATTTTCCCTTAAAAATATGTTTTATATTAATAAGTGATACGTTGTGAGGCTAAAGATCTAATAATGAAATCTTAAGCTATAAGACTTAAGCTAGGACCCTGTATTAGAGACCATCCAGACTGAAAACCCTGCATTATTGATGTTCTCCAAGACTTGGCCATTCATTAAAGCCAGGAGAGCTTTTGCTCTCTCAAGCATGTATCTGTTCATACTATTCTTCGACTTAGGAACTTTTTATACCTTGTCACTGTGTCAGAAGTGCTGGGTTTTGATCCTTAGCACTGCCTAAAGAATTTCTAAACACATGTGTACATGTATACTGCACGGAAAAGTTGGAAATGTGCACGATAGAAGAAACTTTCAGTTGTAACAGTCAGTTTGAACCTGAGTGGCTCCTGCCTTTAATTCCTGTACTTAGGAGGCTGAGGCAGGAGGATTGCCTTGAGTTTGAGGCCAGCCTTGATGACATCGTGATTTCCAGGCTCGCCTTTGTTACTGTGTTAGATCCTGTCTCAAAAAGTAAATAAATAAATAAATAAAAATTTAAAAAAGAATCACTTTCAAAGTCTTTTGAAAACTGTTGACTTAGCAAAGGCTTTTAAACTGTAGTACTGTGAGAAGCTGCCACACATAAATACTACATGATATCCCAGAAAATATGTATGGGACATTTTATAAAATGTGTAAGCTGGTGCTCTTCTTAAGTGGTTTGTTATTCACTTGATATGGATTTCTACTACTCATTTTAATAATGGAGATCATTACAGAATTACTGTTAATGTAATATGTTATATGCTGATTAACTATTATGTCCATTGAAATTAATATAGTTTTATCCATTTTAGAAGAAATAAATCATCATGTGAGCATGACCAAAAATGTCTTAGCATATTCAAATCAGCTTTTGATTTAATTTAATTCTAACTTCTGTTTACTCATAAGAACTCCTGGTTCTTATTTCTGTCCAAACATATCACATGCTCCTAAGCAGATTATTCTTAGTACTCATGGCTCCTTGATTCTGGCAAATTGGAATGTTTTCCTATCCAGCCAACTGATAGGCTCCATAAAGATAACTAGCTTATTTTATTAAAGCTGCTATATTAAAACATTGTAAACTGGATCGTTTATTACTACTACTACTACTACTACTACTACTACTGGATCGTTTATTACTACTACTACTACTACTACTACTACTACTACTATTATTATTATTATTATTGAGATAGGGTCTCTCTACTTAGCTCTGGTCATCCTGCAACTCACTATGTAGAACAGGCTGGCCTGGACCTCACAGGGATCCATCTGCCTCTGCCTCCTCCGGGGTGCTGGGATTAAAGTTGTAAGCAGCCACACCCACTTGTGAATTGGATAATTTAAACAACTGAAATTTATTTCTCTTCTGAATGCTGGGAAGTGCAATCAAGGTGCCAGCAGACTTGGTGGTGGCCTTTGGGTTCAGACAGAGTGTTCTCTCTGTGTCCTCACGTGGAAAAAGAGAGAAATGCGCTCTCTCAAGGCACTTCTCTAAGGGGCAGATACCATTCATGAGCCTGCTGCCTCCATGGTCTAATAAGTCCTAGAGTTCTCATCTCCTTAGTGAAGACTTTCCTGGTTACCAATTTTCGTTACTCTTCTTGTTCTTGCAAATTTTACATGAATGCATTTATTTGTGTTTCTGAGTCCCTTAAATAGAGGGACCGTGTCTCCAATGCAATGTATCCCTAGTGCCAAGAATGGTGACTAACTTATAATAGATGTTAAATACTTGAGTAAGTGAATGTATATTTGATTCTTTGGAATTCTGCCACCTTCTGTGAACCTGTTTTTGTCTGTAAAAACTGGAGGCACTAGGAAGGCTGCACAAAGGAGGCTGCTGCTCTGGACTTAATGTTTTGGTCCCTCCAAAGTGATGCTACTTGGGCGGTGAAGGTGGAGACTTTACTTACTCCTATTTTATCACGAGGGCAAAAGCACTAGCTAGGACGGCTATGTCTTCTTTCCTAGCATTGACTTCTTTATTGCTTTTGTCTTTTTTACATTAGTATATAAGGTTGAAAATACGTTGTATTGGGCCCTGGGGCCTTGAGGAGAATCCCATCTGCTGAGCAGATGGAAGAGTTAGAGTTAGATGCAAGAGTTAGAATGAACTCTCACGAAGGTGTATGGTTGAGCATTCCATGGTTCTTATTTAGATAAGCTAATGAGGTATGAGGAAGCACATGGGCTATAAAGAACCACACTGATTCCAGAGCTGAAGATGTAATTTTTGTATTATACACTCTTTTGGATATCAACCAGGTCTATTGTTTGTCTTCATTTCCTCTATTAGCACAGATATCTGTGGTCTCCTTTTTAAACTCACATCATCAGGAGTTGAGTTTATAAAGCTAATAATAGATTTCAGATTCCCTTCTGGAAAGCACACAGGCATACACAAAAGGAAGCGTTATTAACCATTCCTGGTGATTAGCATTTTGACAAGCTGTTATCTTGGAGGAAGGATTTAGATCCTGTATCACGTAACTTCAAAGAAGCTTTGTGTTTTTTCTAATCTGATACAAAGTAAACAGTATTCATTTAAATTTGAAGGGTACTTCTGCTCTATTTTAGTCTCGCACCATTGGACAGTTCCTAGCCCAATGATGTGGTGTAGGCCATTAATTTGCAGCTGTGTTTTATTTCTGCTATTAGTTATACTTTTCTAGAAGGGACAACATTATAATAAATGTGTCAAGTTCTCTAAGTAGTTTGCTATTTACTAATAATATATCTGCTCCCGGAAGTTGTCATACAGAAAACCAACACTAGGATATCAAATGCAAAGGGAACCTGAGTTATTTTCTTAACACCTCATATTTGATATATTACTTTTGCAGCAGCAATTATTTTGTAAACACTAAGATTCATTTTAATATATTACCTAAAATTAGATCTCTATTATTAAATAAGAACTGGTATTCAACCTTGGCAACTTCAAGCAATGAAATGCTATGCTTGGAGCCTTAATTATTGGTTGGTTATAAATGTATATCCGTTGTTCTCCTCGTTGTGACAAAACACCTGACAAAAGCAGCTTCAGGCAGGGCGTATTTAATCCTTAGGCTTATTTTCATTCCATGTATATGAGTGCATGTATGTTTATGAGTGTTCACCTGCATGTGTGTGTGCCCATCACATACCTTCCTGGGCCCACGGAGCCCAGATCCTGAACCCAGATCATCTACAAGAACAGTAATTGCTCCATTTTTGCTTTATTCATTTTATTATTGATTGATTGATTGATTGGACAAGGGCTCATTATGTAGCCCTGGCTAGGAACTTGCTATTTAGTCGACGCTGGTCTTGAAGTCATAGAGATCCACCAGCCTCTGCCTCTCTGGTGCTGGGATTAAAGTTGTGAGCCACCACACCTGGCCTAGAAGCCTTGAATGGTTTTAACCACTGACCTCTATCTCCATCCTGGATGGGTTTGTATTGATTGACAGCTTAAGGGTACAGCCCACCTTGGTAGGGAAGGTACCCAGGCAGCTCTAGCTGTGGTGACAGGAGCATGAGGCAGCTGGTCACATCGTACCCACATTCAGGAAGTAGAGAGAGATGAAGGCTAGTGCTTCTCCTGCTCTTTCTCTTTATTCAACCTGAGGCCTCAGACATGGGATAGTACCACCCACTTTCAGGGTGGTTCTGCTTTCCTCAGTTGGACCTATCTGAGCATATCCCCCAGAAACACTTAAACTGACAATGAAGATTAATCATAATAAATATAAAACTTAGAAACACTAAATAAGATTCATTGTATTATTGAATCGTTTAGAGATGTCAGATAAAGTATTTATTTGTTTAGCTAATACTCATACACTATTATTAATGTCTACTACAGTTAATATACATTTAGGATACCGAAAATATAGTGATGGAAAGATATGCTCCATGCTCTCTAAAGTTTTGTGGTAAACAAATAAGATCTAGTGTTGTTATAGTAAGTATAATATACACATAGAGAAAGTAACACATAAATCTATGTAGGCCAGCCAGGGGCAGTTTCATGGGCAGGTGATACTTATCTCAGATATGACTTGTCTCATGACTTGAGTAAATATTCAGAAAGATACCAAAGCAATCAGTATGTGAAAAAAGAGCAGTAAGTGCTCCTTTTTTGTTTTATTTATTTTACCATTTTATTTATTTATTTATTTATTCATTCATTCATTCATTGGACAAGGGCTCAACTTTCAATCAGTATGTGGAAAAAGAGACAGAGAGAAGACCCTGTTGAGTCACAGTAATTCAACCTAAGTCTCTTTTTTTTTTTTTTTTTACTTTTCAAATCTTAAATCTTTTAGGGATTTTTTTTAAAAAAGATCAATGTCAGTAGCTCACATAGAGCCCTGCCTATGGTAGTTACCCACTGAGTATTTGTCTTTCTCCATCTTTGAGGCTCATGGCAGCCTTGAACATAGCACAGATCTTACCCACATTTTTAACAAGGAGAGGGGACTCAAGCATTGGTTAGACTTCTTGCTTCAGGTCACACAACTAAGACAGTGACAGAAACAAGACAAGAACATCTCCCTATTGTATTGCCCCCAAGATTCCAGGTTTTTCCCTTCAATAATTTAATTCACTGTGGTGTGTTTCTTGAGCATTTACTAAGTGTCACCACACTGTTGTGCTTGGGTGATACTACAAGGAACAAAGTCTCTGCTCTCTCTAAGCCAACCATACGTGAGAGAAGGTACACTTTATAGTAGTTATTGCAATAAGTCCTACCAAGTGCTACCCAGGGCGCATTCAGGTCTCTGGGGGACTGTGTGGCAAGATGTATTCTAATCAAAGTCCTGTGATGGAAATGATTATCTTTGGACAAGACTCAAAGAGTGAACAAGAACATGTAGACAGAGAAAAGAGAAGATTGCTCCAAACAGTGGGAAAATAGAAATGATATAAATGAATAGTATGCCCTCAGGATATGTGGGGTATGATCCAGGACCTCAGGGTTAGAGACCCTGAGTGAGAGAATCATTAAGTTGTCACTGTGCAAAAATTAGCCGAGATTAGACTGGAGTCTTTTAAAGAGCTCAGGTGTGGGCTGGGGAGATGACTCAGGAAGTAAGAAGAGTGCTTGCTGATCAGTGGGCAAGAGTTGCTTGTGCATAAATGTGAAGATCTTGGTTGATATCCTTAGCACCTACATAAAAGTTAGAGGCTCGCTAGTAATTGCTGGTCATCGGCCTAGCCTCTCTGATACCCCTCCCCAAACTTCCCACCAACTCTTAAGGGCCAGGTTTGAGAGAGAGAGCTTGTTTCAGGGAATTAAGGCAGAGAGGGAAGAGGACACCCAATATTCTCCTCTGGCTTCTGCACAGATACGCTCATATGCCACACACATACATGATATTCGTCTACACACACACATACACACACACACACACACACACGTAGACTTTGAGGGCAGAAGGGGCTACCCTTTCTGCACTGCATAGAGACCCTGACCACAGAGCAAATTGATGTAAAATATCAGATTAAGTCTCTGCTTGACCAGGTGGGTTTTCAGATTCCTCACAAAGGCATTGTTAGGCCTGAGTTGGCCCTGGTGGGAAACTACCCCAGGTTTTAAGCAGCTAAGGGATCTGATTTGTGTTGTCTCTTATTCCCTTCAACTGTGCTTCTGCTTTGCTTAGAGGACCCAAGACAGGAAGTGAGGCTGGCTGGCACTGGCTGTTCAAATCAGATTTTGTGGAAGAAGATTTTCAAAATGTAGAATTTACAGGACTTGAGATCATCGTTATCATCGGATGCAAAAGCTAAGAGAAGCAAAGGGGGAGGAAGGAGACAAAGGTGGTCCTCCCTCTCCTCCCTCGAGCAGGAAACCATAGCAAACTCTGGTCCTATTTCTAAGAGTTGAACGCTGAGAAAAGCTACCGTGGTTACTCCATGGGGCTAAGATGCCAGAATCAGCTGGAACAGAGGTCACAGTAAGAGCGTTTCAAAGTGTCTTCAAGCTAGCAGGCATGATACTTAGAGCAGTGTTTTCCTTCATCTTCCTTCCTTTCTCCTTTTCCTCACTACTTCCTTTTGATAGTTTCATTCTATTTTTAAGGCCTCTGCATATTTTCATCTGGCTGTTCTATGGGGACATTAGTTGTTACCTGACTTTAGTTTTAATCTAAAAGGGAGGGAAAACCTGTAATTATGAAGCCGCCTGGGCATGTGGGCACCTGATTCATTTCCCTGGGTGGCACTGTGACTCACCCTCATTAAAGTAGCTTTGCTTTGAGAAGCCTGATGTCTTACCCGGCTTGGGTTTTCTCTGCCCAGTATGTGAACAATGAGATAAGGGTCTCTCAGGGGCCATCCTCTGCTCTTCATCTCTGCTATGAGTCAGATGTTTTACATTTCAAAACGTTATCCTGCCTCCAATTCCCCTCTTATAAATTATGCAGAAAACTCTACCAACAACAGATTCTAAACAGATTTCTAGATGCACATCTGTAAAGCATTCCAGTGTTGGGCTGTAATTGAGTGAGCAGCTTTATGGCCAGCAGTAATTAGGAGAAGGTGCTGTTTTATTTGTCTGCTCATCACTGTGTAAACATCAAGGTTCCTCATTAGATGAAAGCACAGTCATCTGAAAGGATCTTCAAGTAGAGATGGCCAAGATAGTCATGTGAAAAGCCCTTCCAGAGTCTTTGTTGGCCTCTAGTGCAGTGGGTTTTCTTATCAACCTCCTAGAAAGACTGTCTGCCCTTGCTGGACTCTTTCATATCTCTCAGGCAGAACAGTCTCTTTCTAGATATTGAGAGTAGTCTGTTCCACTTATCTCTTGGAGCACTCTCTGAAAGTGGCCTTGGGGTACCATACTCGAGTCTCCTTCCATCTCTATTGTCATCTGTGTGCACCTCTCCCCCTGGTTGTTGTCTTCAGAGTTCTAGACCAGGTCCTTTTATGTGTGTACTGCCCCTCAAGGATCTCAGCCACATAGATGGCTTCATTGCGTAACCAGTTGCTGTTATTTCACAAGGTTTTTACCTCTAGCTTATTCCAGAGTTTCAAACCCTTCAATTTATCTTTGTCCCAGACTGCTCTACTTGGGTGAGTCACAGGTGCTTTTGAGCTAACCTGTCTGTGTTGTTTTCCTAGGGCAGTTACAAGAAGGTACTGTACACATGGTGGCTTGGAGCATGAATTTACGGTTTACAGCCCTGCACACCAGAGGCCTGCCCTGTGTCTCTCTGCAGTATCTAGGGAAGAATCTACACACACACACACACACACACACACACACACACACACACACACACAAACACGCGCTTCCAACATTCAGGTATTACTCTGTAAGGGCAGTGTAACTCCAGTCTCTGCCTCTGGCCTCTTTGTGTCTCTGTGTCCTTTTTTCTTATAATATCAGTTGTTGTTTTGGGGGCATATCCTATGTGCTTTTTTAAACTTGTTTATGTAATATATACATAAACTTAATGGTGCAGAGGCTGTGTCTTTCTGATGGGATTTCTAAGACCTAGTAGCAAGTTGTCAGTAAGCAAATCATTATCTAATGAATACTGATTGCAGAGAAAGAGAAAAGGAGGGAAGGAAGGAAGGAAGGAAGGAAGGAAGGAAGGAAGGAAGGAAGGAAGGAAGGAAATTAATTGAGAATTAGTTAATCTGAAAAAGTAATGAGCAAGTTTATAAGCTAGATTTAGGCATGAAATTTAAAAATGTGGCTCAACACTTTTTTTTCTAATCAACATACTAAACAAATTTCGTGTCAATGAAAATTATTTGCAGTTAATTCACAAGCCATCTATCCTGCAGCAAAGCCCCACAATTTTCTACCAATCTTAGAAAACACAGTTATATTCCCCCAATGCGTTTGTCCAAAGGAATCATTTTCATTTGTTTTTGTTAATGAAAAGTTCTCGTCTTTGTCGATACTAATAGGATATCATATCCTCTTCCAAATATTTCCAGTGTATCGACTATTTCATAACCTCCAAAATGGATACAATTAAGCAATGAGTAGCATCCTAATTACAAAAATGAAAGGAAAAAATCAGTGTATATTCTTATATTTCAGCAAAGTGTTTCCGTATGTCAGCATGAATGAGCAAAGGAAAGCATTGTATTAAATTCGTGTATCTGTTCATTTTTGTAGGCATTTGGGCTTCTCTTGGTGAAAGGTCATATTGATTATTTTGGCAATCAAGAAACTCAAAAAGTGAGACATGCAGAGCGGTATCTACTTGGGCTATATTAATAAATTTTCCTGAGAAGATCTTCAGTAGACTCTTACGCTTGCAATTATTAAAAATGACCTTGGTTCAACTACATCAGACAAGGTCTTCTAGGTGTTGATGAGGAGTCACGTGGAAGCCCTTCTATCTGCACAGCATTCATTATATAAGCAAATGAGGGTTACTCCAGGAAGTTAATTATATTCTTTGTAAGAAAGCGACTCCTCAAAAAAAAAAAATCTAAGATTTGTTATTTTACTCTACTTTGCATTAACTACTTGATGGTATTAAATTCACACAAACTTTTAGACACATAATTATGATATTCACTAATTAAACAGGAAATGTCAACCAAATTAGATATAGTTAGAACAATGTCTTGGCATAGCCCGGTAGGTCTGCCTAGATTTGTTGTCATTAAATTATCTTAAGTAGACGTTGGCATTAACAGCTTAGTATTTATTATTCTTCTATCTTTAGTTCGTTTTGACAAATTGCAAACGATTCTAGCCTTACTGTGTTGTGTGGGGGCCTCTGGGCACTTATGTAACCGGCTCTATAGCTTTATGTAGCGACTTTCTTCACTTAAAAGATTTGCCTCTTTTTTTTTAATTCTCATTTAAAGTTTTAGGGTACTTGAAACAATCTCCTCCCTTTTAGCAATAAAAGATGTCACTGTCCGTTAGACTGCTGTATGTAAGCCATCCCTATTAAGAAAATATCTTGTATGTGTTAACTGAATCCTTGCACTTACTCTGGTCCATACTCTTATCTCTGATATACAACTAAATCTTGGAACATTTCACTGACTCAACCATGTTTAAGGCTAAGAGAGGGTTAAGCTGGGCTTGGATGCCATACATTCTGATCCAGGGTCTGTGCTCTTGACAATGACATTATGACATTCCCGGGCCACTCGGTAATCTTATTAGAGCATATTGTAATGCACTTTACAAAGCACATACGGTTTTTGTTTATTATAGTGACAGTTGACTCACATATGATCCCATATGTACTTGGAATTTCTCAAAGTGTAAATAGGTCTGTAAGAGGAAATCTTTGTATTCTCTGATCCTCCTAAATGTTGCCCATGTCTGCACGTGTTTTGGAAGAAGCTGCCGTGTTGGAGAACTACCTCCCTTTTACCCAGTCAGTCCTCATGGAGTTCTTATGGTTGAGTCACCCTTAAATGCAGGAGAGAAGAGTCTTAGCCTTTCCCTAGAAAGAACTGGAGTCTAAGACAAAACAATGTCTACTTCTTGTTACTGACAAAGTGAAGAAAGCATCTGATTCCTTAAAGAAAGGGATCGGAGTGCTGGCTCTCTGGAGAAACACCCTGTATTCTACTGGATTCATCCCACTGCTGGCCCTGTCCTTGTGACTGGCTCCCATGCGTAGAGCCATCCCTGCAGATCGTCACCAGGTGGACCATGGAACTGACCCAGGTGTTTTTGTGTCAGACACCACCACAGGCACTTTTCTCATACATTAATTCATTCATTTAAATTTGTGTGCTAATTATTCCTAATCAACAGATGGGAAACAGAAGGGCAAAGCCACTTTCTATATTCTGTACTACTGAATGATTTTTAAAAAATGGATTCAAACTTATTTTGATCCAAATTTAGAGTTTCTTGTGATAGCTAGTAGATTGCTTTTTGATCCTATTTGTAGGCTTAAACCAAAGCAATCATGGTCTAGAATCTGTGTATTCTCCTATTTAAAAAAAAAGAAAGAGAGAGAGAGAGAGTCAAGTGCCCTTTGAATTCAGAAGAGTTATTTCAGTTGCTGTAGCAACCATCCCAAACTTAATACAATTACATAGGAATCATTGTATTATCTTATAGGTTACATAGCTCAGAAGAGGCTTAGCTTATCCGCCTTGTCAGTGTTTCTTATTCAATAAAAGTGGATGGAGATGAAGCACCATGGAGCTAGAGAAGCTGGGGCCTGGCCATCTCTGTATTTGTTGTTACCTTCAAGTAGCTTCTGGATTCTCCATGATATCTCACTGCATGAGTTACTATGAGTTTCCTCAAGGCATTTGGAAGGAAAGAAGTCAGACCACTTACCTGGTGCTGCAGGGCTTGAATGCCAGTCTTCAGATGCCAGCAAGATGAATGTTAAGTTGCCTTTCTGACTTATCCTCAGAAGTCATATGCAATCACTGCCATTGCATTCTATTAGAAGCAAGTCACAAACCTCTCCAAACTAAATAGATAAGACCTGCGCTTTACTTGGAAGAAAAAGTACCAGTATTGTAGATGGACAACAAAAGAGAGGATAGAGTTGTGGCCGTCTTCACAAATATATGGACAGCCTCCAGATTACAGCCAAACTGCGGTCACCATCACACACACACACATAATATCATCCCTTTCAGCATTAGTCTGGAGCCTACCATTCATTGTCTACAGTAGCCTCAGCTGTTTTCCTTAGGCAAGTTACTTTAGGCAAAGCGTCTGAGTACCATTCCTGTTAGTTTGAATCCTTGAGAACCAATGAGACAGAGCATCTGCCTCTCACATATTTACACATAATAGGCAAGCGCAGGTTAACTACAATAGTCATTTCCAATGGAAAAAAGGAAAGTATAGCAGGTTCATGGCAGGCTTTGGGCATCCTGTTTCCCTTCTGTGTTTTGGGCTCAATTCTAACCCTGAGTGTTCTCTGTGGTTCTTGATTCTTCCCTCTGGGGTCCTATCCTCTTTTAATAACTTTCCTTTGTCATAGCGAGTGATCTATGTATAAAAATAAATAACCTTCCAATTTGCATCCTACCTGGAGATGTTTTATTTCCCAGAAGCCTCTCTTCATTTGATAATGCCTTTAGCTTCAAATTGGCAATGTTTCTCGAAATAGTTATTAAACACTTAGTGGAGTTTCTATGAATCTGACTAGATTTCCTTCTCATGAACAAAAGCTATAGTCCCAGATATCTTAAAAAAATCCTTTCTATACTCTGAGTTCCCTATGAAGCTGGTGGTTGACATGTATGCCCTGAGATACTTAGATGCCCTGTAATGTTTGACAGAGACTGTATGTTCTGAAATCTTCAGATAAGCTTTTATATTTGGCAATAGTCTGTGAGGTCTTCTTGGAGTTCCAATGGATTTTTCAGTGTCATCATAGATTTTATCTTGAGCTTAAGGATCTTCTAAGTTTGCCATCTGGGAGGCAGGCATGGATGGAAAGTCCCACTGCACAAGATGCAAATGAGCTGCCTTGTCTGGCCCACCTAAGGGGAGGTTTGTTTTTTTGTTTGTTCATTTTGTTTTGTTTTAACTGGTGTTCAAAGAAGTCACAAGCCTGACTAGATTTAATGAGACAGGAAATAGTCTACACTTTTTGATGAGAATGGAAAAATCCTACTGGAGCCATCTTCGGAAAATGTGAGTGATCACTGTAAAAGTCAATCACTGTAACATGATAAAATGTTTTTAAACTGACACCATTATTTAAATGTACAGTAGTTACCTGGGAGAGCTATACTTTTATTCTTAAAAGTTTGCTTTTGTCTGAAACATTTTCTGGAGCCTGACTTTTGGGATTGCTTTTGAAAAGCTGAAAAGATTCATGATGGCCAAAAGTTTTTGTTCAGCTGTCACAAGTGCTGAGAAAGAACATCTTTATGATATTTAATTTTCATTGTCTTGAATAGTCTCTGATTTAAATTTCTTACTTGGGCTACTTTATTGGTATTCGTGGATCCCAGAGAGCAGAACAGCCTACAGTGTTTTTCTTGGATGTTTCTTCTGGTACAATTAACCTTGGAAATGGAAACCTAACCAACAGTTCTCTTAACATCTCAGCATTTCAGTGAATCTGTAAGCTAAACAAAGATACGCGTAGCAGTGTTGGAGTGTGTCTTAGGCTACGAAAACAGGTAAACTTTCATTAAAACCCTCAGTGAGGAGGCTGGAAAGAGAGCTTAGTCAGCACAGTGCCTGCCACATTAACATGGGGCATGGATTTATACCCACTCCACCTACATAAAAAGCCAGGCTTGATGACACATGCCTGTAATCCTAGGCGCTTGGTGACCTGCTGGTCTTGCTGAATCAATGAGAACCAGGGTCATTATCTCAAGAAGATAAGGTGGAACATGATAGAGGAGAAACCCAGCATGGCCCCTGGCCTCCATAAATACATGCACATAAGTGTACAGGAACACATACACTTGAACACTACGCATATGTGGATACAAAAATATTAATGTATCCTTGGACTATCATTCAACCCAGAGCTGGACTGGGATTCCAGGAGGACAGATTTCCTGGAAAACTTGTAATTAACTAGCCATGTGAACACATTAAAGCCTTTACTTCATTTTAAATGCTGAAATAAGAAGAGATTAGACTGTCGTCAAGAAATTTTTGTTGCATATCTTCTATTTACAAGGCCTCCTTGAACAATTTAGTGGTGAAGAAATTTTAATTATGGCTCAGCTCATAGTGAGAACAGCACATACTTGAGCCATGCAATTTACTTGTAAAGACATTTATAGACTACTGGCTGTGGACTGAGCTGTCAGTTGAGAGCTCTCTCCTTCAGAGAGTTCCTACTACTGACATGCTTGATTGGGATTCTGCTTCCCAATTAAATCTGCTGATAGACTCTTGTTCTTTTCATATCTTATACTTTCCAACACTCCAGCACACCCACCAAACAAAGACTGTCTGAACAACACCAAGGAAAAGCGAATTCTGTGTTAAAGGGACAGTACAGCTGTTCCCCTGGAAGGACAATTTGTGTATAACCAAGAGCTGTACTCCCTTGAGAGTGCATGAGGATCCAAGAGGAAGGTGCACGAAATCTCCAGGTGGTTGAATGTTATGCTAAGGGGTATAAATCAGCATTTTCAATCACATTCATGAAGGTTTTTTGGTTTGGTTAGGTTTTCTCAACATCCTCAAAGACTCCACCTGAAATTATTTTTCCATATGCATCAGGTTCTGATGTATGTCTGAGGTCATAACCAAGTCAAGAAAGAAAAGATTCTCTACTCAACAAGACACAAAAGTCCCAGAGTTCATGTTTGTACAGAAAGGCGTTTGGTAATTCATACTCTCACCTGTCACTTCTTTATTTTGTGCCTGAGAGGATTTGAAGTGCACATGGACAAACTCCTTCCTTTAAAATATCGTCTCTGGCAGTATTTCTTGGATTAGTTCAACGCGACAGTATTCCACACTGTAGTTACTGTTTGTCGTAGCTTCTTCCAGCCCTGACATTTTAGGGTCCAGAGGAAGAAAGAAGCCTTTGGAATCAGAACTTTGGACGTATAATTCTTCCTGTTGAGATTCCTCCAGTCTGTGTTTCCCCTCAAGTATGTGAAGCAACACGAACCATTTAAAAAAATAGTTTTAATTTTAAATAATTAAGTCTAGAGTCTTTCCTTATCCTATTGAGAAGTTACTATACTTAAATCTTAGGGCTTTTGCTGTAACTCTGTTGTTGTCTTCAGCTGTTTTAGAGGTTTAGTTCCCTGTAGATATTTGTCAGAAAACCTAACTTACAAATTTGGCTAGTCATTTCTTAGACTTGGGTCATAAAAGTGTACATTTTGGATTGAGGAATTGCGATAATATTCCCAGCAGTGATAAATTTTACACGCTGTTGCCAAATATCTTATCTACTCTTAGATTACAGGCGTAACAGCGTCAGCATTTCTAAGAAAATAAGTAACTTCCCAAATTAGTAGCAAAAAGAGCGCATGTCCGACAGCCGAGCTCAGAACCGTAGGGGACTAGATGCCTACCAATAACCACAACGGTGGACTCTAGTGGGGACCTCCTCTTTGAAAAAGCACCTGTGTGTGTGTGTGTGTGTGTGTGTGCGTGCGCGTGCGCTCACACTTGTGAGAATGCAGGCCATGTGTGCTTTTGGGGGTCAGAGGACAACCTATGGGAGTTTGACAGAAGCTGCCTCTACCTCCCGAGTCATCTTGGAACCCAAGAACCCGCGTCTTTTAAGATCACCATAAGTGCTGTATTTTTTTTTCAGCTAGAAAATTATTATTCTTCCCTTTAATTTATGTGTTTTCTAGGGTGTTCTATACTTACATAAATCATATGATAAGTTCGAGATTGTCCATCCAAAGGTCTCAGTTAGCACATCCTTTGACTTGAAACATTCTGGACCACATGAAAGCTGCCCAAACTGAAAGAATATAAGGAACTGTCAACACAGTGTGATGCAAATATATGGTCAAGCAGCTGCCATTTCTCACTGCAAGACTCAATGAAGTAACAGGGTGTTGATTCACATTCTGTCTTAGTCTTGCTTCAAGGCTGGCCAAAGCTCTCCATCATTTCTTGGTAAACAACTCCTCTGCAACTTTGTAAAAAGTCTTTGTTTTTTAACCCAGTATACCTTTTATCAAATTTAGTCATTTTGTTCATTTTTTTAAAATAACTTCTCCAGATTACTAAAGAGACCTAGTTTCTTGGTCAGAAGTGTTATTTCTGGTTGTCACATACCAACTGGATTAAAAAAAAGAAGAAGAAGAAAAGAAAAAAAGAAAAGAAATACAACGATTTGAAAATCCTGGAGCAAATAGGGGTGTCTAAGGCAACCCATGAAACACCAACACTACCATGGAGATAAATAAGCTTCAAAAGTTTTTGATTGTCATGGCACTTAAAGATTCACATCTCAGGGAGGGTCTGATTTGCCTGTATTTCACCAAATCTTCCCCTTTAACAATAGTGTTTCCACTGGCTGAGCTGGAACACTAGCTAAGACTCTAACCTACCCAATGAGTAGTTTCTCAAAGGAAACTCATGCTGCTGTCTTGGTGCAGAAGGATTCTAGTCAGTTAAAAATAGCTGATATCCACCACACTGGCATTTCTCTTTCACTCTCCTGATTATCTTGAAAGCCTGAAAATATGTTTTTGGCTGGTTCTTTACCACCATCCACTCATAAAAGCCTATTCCTGACTTGTTCTTATATTACACAATATTTTGTTATCAGTGGAAAAACCTATTGTAGTCTCCAGAGATACAATATATTTGGAAGTAGTAAAACTAGAGTGAATTTATGATTGTATAGATCTTTTGGATATTTTAAGAGATTCTTGTTAAAAACACACCATGTTTTACGGTATCTCAAACTCTCTTGCTACATTTATAAGAAATATAATTCTTTTAATATATATCCTTGGTGTTACAGCAACCCGGACACTAGGGGGTTAATAAAAAAAAAAAAGCTCAAGTAAATATAATGTAAAAGGTGAAAATTATATGGGAATCCATACATTCAAATATTATAATAAAATGTCCTATTTAATTTCAAATAATTGCTGAGATGGGACACAGAAAAGACATCATAGCATATCTGAAGCTGGCGAAGGTGGTGTCAGAGTATAATGTAGAAAGGAGAAAAAACTAGACATCTTATGTTTTAGCAGTAACATCTTACAAAGAGCCAGAAACCATCACATGTAAAAACAATGTTGGTGTAGTAAGTGCGTTTCTATAGAACTAAGGCAGGAAGTAGGGGAGAAAATTGATGTGTACTTCTTCATGTGTGATAGAACCCCGCCTAACAGTTTCACTTAGGATCGGAATTGGGAATGGGAAAACCTATAGAATACCATTTATAAAGAAAGGAATTTCAAAAAGCAGTGATAATGAAACATTTTCACTTTCTAAAACTCTTTTTCTGCCCCAAATCCCTAACAGCTGCAGTATATTCTGACTAATTACAAGTGAATCATAAGGAACACAGCATGATAAGAACCCTAAGTGCTATCAGTGTGGTGCGTGTTCATTTTAAACCCTGATGTTCTGTGTAATCCGTGTTTTATTCACACTTGGGTCATTAATTTTTAAGAGACTTTTTTTTTTTTAGAGAAGTTTTTAGTTTCATGGCAAAATTGAATATAAGATATAGAGATTCTCACATCCCCTATCCCACACTCATGAATAGTCTTCCCCATTGTTAATATCCTTTTCCAGTGAGGCACAGTCGCTACAAGCGAGGAACCTGCACAGACACCATTAGCACTCAAAGTCCACAATATATGCTGGGATTCCTGTTTTAGATGACAGCCATTTGTGAAAATACTTGTGTCAAATACTCATCATTATAGTATCCCACAGAACAGTCTCACTGCCCCCAAGTCCTAAGTGCACTGTGTATTTCTCATTACAGTAGTTAGCATTGTCAACTTGAGACAATCTGGAGTCATCTGGGAGATGGGCCTCTAGGTTTGCTTGTGGGGAATTGGCTTGAGTGCCGTAAGTAGTGTGGGAAGACCCATCTTAACTATGGGCATTCTAATCTCGCAAACAAGGGATCCTGGACTGTATGAGATGGAGAAAGCAAGTGATAACTCAGAAGCATTTGTTGCTCTGTTTGTTGTCTGTGGTGCAAAGTAATCGGCAGCTTCAAGCTCCTAGTGCCTTGACTTCCTCACTGTGATGGACTGTATCTTGAACTGTGAGACCAATTAAGCCCTTTCTCCTTTAATCAGCCATTGTCAGGATGTTTAATCACATTTTATGACAACAACAGGAAAAAAAAAAAACTAAGACACTTATGGCATCATTTTTCAAACAAATAATACTAAGATTAATTTGAGTCTCTTACTTGCTACAGTAGTTATATATCCTCAGCACAATGCCCAATTTTAATAAGTAGTAAAGAATTAATTATTGGTTCAGGTGTCACTCATGAACATTATATCATTATATACTGATGGAATTTGTCTTTGCATTGTCAACAGAAAGATAAAATATTTTTCAGACAAATTTTCCCTCTTAATAGCAAGGGCCTGCTATTTTCAGGAAGCAATTTATCAACAGAAATCTGTTCTTTCCGTACAAAATTGTCTCGAGAAAGTGCTTACCAGTGGAGAAATATATTGTATTAGGTTTCTTTAAAGATGTGCGGTAAGTAGAGCAATCTAGGGTGCATAGACGGATGAATAGGTGGATTGACAGATGGAGGGAGGTAGGGATGAATAGATGGATAGATATTACAAGGAATTGTCTCATTGGATGACTAATGCAATTGTGGGAGCTAGTAAGTTTGTGTTCTGTGGGTGAGGCTAGAAGGCTAGAGATTCAAGGAAGACTTAGTGTTGCGGTTTGGTGGCAGAATTCCTTTTTCCTCATGGGACTATAGCCTTTTCACTTAAGCCGTTCTTCACCTGATTGCATAAGGCTCATTTCCATCCCTGAGGGTAATCTGTTGCATACCTATCTAGTGATCGAGCACGCACCATTTCAAAAGGACGTTAAACATCTAAACTGGTAGTTGCCCCAAGACTAAACACCATTACCTAAAGAACTTTATACATAATCATGTATGCCAAGAGATATAAATGTACTTGCCTAGTAGATAGATAAGTAGTTTTTCTTACTCTTAATCTTTCCCTTTCCATATACAACTCTCCTCTTGATTCTGACCTCTTAAACTGTAAACACATAGGGATCTTCAAAGCCTAGGGAGGAAGAAAACTTTCAACCTACTCTCCTCCTTCAAGGTTTCAACAATGACTGGGGCTCTCTATGAGATCAATCTTACGAGTAGTTTTACAGAGACAACACACAGTACAATGCTGTCCAAGTAACACTGCTGCCAAAAAAAAAAACCAACAAAAACAAACAAACAAAGGATAACTAGAGTTAAAGCCTGAAAAACTATCCAAAGCTTTATTTACATAGGTAAGACAGAGATTATGACACATACAGTCTAAGTGCCATGTAGGATGGGCTAACCCCAGTGCAAGAGACAGGCAAGTTGACAAAGGATTTCATCCACATTCACCTTGGTATCTAAAACCAAGTTATATCACACAAGCAAAGGCAATACAGGATGTCAAAGCCCAGTTTATTGTCGCTTGAAAAAATTCGCTTTTTCACCTGAAAAGATGAACTTTATTGCTTCATCTAAGTACTTATAAGTCTCAGCCTCAACCTTAGAAGTGTCTATAGTCTAGAGTTCTGTATTTCCTTACACAGTCTTCAGTTTCTTCCTCAAGATTCATATAAACTAGAGTCTAATAGCAATAAAGTGTTAGGAGACTATGATATCTAGCTTCAGTTCCAGGAAGTAATTAAATTGGAGGTCTGTGAATTTTCAACTAGTCAATTAAAGTAATAATTCCTTTTTTAAACACCGAAACGAGTATGTGGTAAAACTGGATATTTATTAACAAACTATTACCTTCCACCCTGAGGACAAAGCTATGAACCAGGAATGTGTGCCATGACTTCATAAGTCTAAAAAGATCACTGAATATGTATTGCCTGACTTTTTAAGAAATTCTCAGAATTGACCTAGCTCCTAGATTCATCTGGCCTTCCTGGATTTTTCTCGAGTTCTTTTAGCCTACATTTTTTGGGTGGACATTTCTGCCTATGACAGTTGTTTCCCCTCTGAATGCCGTGCTGGACCCGCCCCCATGTGCAGGGCAATAACACTAACAGTGTCGTAGACTCCTCTGCCAGTACTACCAGGAGCTCCTAGTCATGGCCGTGTTCTCTAGATGTTAAGGCTTTTCTGTCCCCAGCGGCAGCTGACACAGCTTTCCCACTGCCTTCCTAGCTGAAGGAGGCTCTAGTGACGCTCCAGCATCCCCAAGCTATCAGCTGTCCTGAGGTGAAATGTGTGCTGCTTTGTCCGTCCTTTTAATCATTTGTTGATTGATATAAAATTTCCAAACAATGAAGAACAGTTAAGGACTAATTCAGCAAATATGTAACTACCATTCAGCAACCTGTACTTGACAATCAAAATTTTGCTGTACTCTGTCTGTTTACCATCTGTCTTTTAATTACTTTTTATCTGTCCACCTATAGTTTGTGCATTCGTCCATTTATCTCTTTAAAATTCTTTTTTATGTTTTTGATATTATAATTACATAATTTCTCCCTTCCTTTTCCTCCCCCAAATCCTCCCATATACTCCCCCTCTTTCAAATTCATGGCCTCATTTTTCATTAATTGTTGTTATGTGTGTGTATATATATATATATATATATATATATATATATATATATATATATATCACATATATTATCTAAAATATGTAAATACAACCTGCTCAATCTGTGTACTGTTACTTGTATGAATATGTCTTCAGAACTTAACTATTTGGTGTTGGATAACCAATGGGTACGTTCTGCCCTGGGGAAGAGTATTTGTCTTAGCTTAGTTGCCTGGATTCTTTGTGTAGGGTTGAGCCCGTATGAGCTTCCCCATCTACATTAACTTGTCCATTGGTATATTCCTTGTTCAGCTCATATTTAGACAGTCATGATGGGTATACCTTCTGCCATACCTAGAAGAAGACACAATCTCACAGCAAACACCCTTTTTCCTCTGGCTTTAAAAATATTTCTGCCCATTCTTCTGCAATATTTACCTATCTTTTTTTATAAAGATTTGTTGTGCATGCATGTCTGTGTGTGTGTGTGTGTGTGTAAATACAAGAGTTCAAGAGTCCAGAAGAGGGCTTCAGAATCCCTGGAGTTGGAATTACAGACAGTTGTGAGCTGTCTGACATGAGTGCTGAGAACTGAACTCTGGTCCTCAGCAAGAGCAGTACCTGTTCTTAACAGCTGAACTATCTCTCCAGTCCTATGTCTGTCTATCTATCTTGTTTGCTTACTGGACAATTTGAAATAACGTATTACAGAAAGAGACTTGACTTAGCTTAATCATAATGCTTTTCATGTTTTAGAAAATGAATGCCATTTGATAACATGACCATTAAGCAAAACAACAGTTGTAAATTCTGCCCCTTGGGCCTATGACCAAAAACCAAGGGCTTTTGACCAAGTTAATAGAACCAAGCATTAATTTCCTCCTACAGAACAGACTTCAAATTCAATCAGAAAGCTGTTGGCTACCCCCTTAACAGTCATGCATTATAGCACTTAGAGGGCATGCCTTGCTTTGGGAGGCCACTATTATAGTTCACAGATTCACAGCTAAGACACTTGGTTATTTTTCTAATCCAGCAGCCCACATAGCACCTTCTAGCACTGTGAAGGTTATCCAGTGGGAAGAAGTGTCCATGTCAGTCCCAGTTTGATTTCTGTGTGGTCTGTGACCAAAGTGTGCAGTAAATCTAGCAATAAGATCTCACCATCAAAAAATAATAAACAAACAAATAAATAAATAAATAAATAAATAAATAAATAAATAAATAAGTGATAGATAGATAAGAAGATAAATAGATAAAATAAAATAAAGCCGGTGGTGGTAGCTCACATCTTTCATCCCTGTGCTCAGAAGGCAGAGGCAGGAAGATCTCTGTGAGTTTGAGGCCAGCCTGGTCTACAGAGTGAGTTCCAGAACAGCCAGAGTTACAACAGAGAAACCCTGTCTTGAAAAACCAAAAATAAATAAATTTAATAAAATAAGATCTTACCATCAAGTTCTAGAGGGTAACCAAAAGCAATGGCAAAAGCCTATAGTATTTGAGAATACTCTTCCTGGCTAACAACTCAGAGGAACATATTCCATACTCGGTACTGGAAGTTTTGTTTCATAACCCAAGGCTTCTAGGTATCCATCTATGGAGGATACCTCAGTTCAAATATTTTGTTTCAGATTATATGTTTTTTGAGACAGGGTTTCTCTGTTGTAACTCTGGCTGTCCTGGAACTCACTCTGTAGACCAGGCTGGACTCAAATTCACAGAGATCCTCCCTCCTCTGCCTCCCAAGTGCTGGGATTAAAGGCATTCGGGTTACAGTTTTAATAAGCTTATCAGATAGTATATTTTCATATAGTTTGTTCATATATCATTAACTATCATTTTGACGTGTTTTCTTTCCACAAAATGCATACATATATAGATACACATAGTACTCCCTCAGTATCCTTCTAGAACAGAACAATTGAGACTAAAAGTTGAAGATACACATCTTTTACATAAAATGACCCAGACTCTACATGCAAATCCATGTAATCCTCCGATATACTTTGATCATCTCGAGTTTGCTTTTAATAAGTAATATATAATGTGGGTGTTACATAAATAGTTGTCATACTGACAAACGTCTGTTTGTGTGCAGAACAGACACAGAATTGAAGATGCAGCACTAGAGGGTATGGTGAACCCACTGTAGTCCATCCAACACCCCATCTGTTCCTTCAACAGGAGTTATAATTATAAAAGATAGCTCTCACTTCCTTCTAAAACTTCATAGTACTTCACTGGGTGAAAGCTATTCATTCTTCCCCCTTTTGATATTAATGGACCCTTATATTTCTCTCAACCTTTACTGTAGTGAACTACCTTGCATGTTTGTTGAATTAAATTTGTGAAGCTGTGTCTCTAGGAAAATATCTGGAAATGGGGTTCCTAGGTTAAATAAATATGAACCGTGTGTGTATGTGTTCCCTCTGAGACAGTTGTGCCATTTTGCATTCCCAGCAGTAATGGATCGCTCACAGAGTTGTTTCAAATGTTTACAGAATGTACTATTCTGATATATATGTGTATTTTGTGTTTTTCTTCTTATGAATGGGGTTTGGTAAACTTTTATGTTCTTTCTCTCTTATGAAATGTCTCTAATTTTCACTCATTTCCTGATAGGGTTTTGACTTTAAAAATATTTGTGTGTGTGTGTGTGTGTGTGTGTGTGTGTGTGTGTGTGTGTGTGTGTATGTGGGTACTGTGGAGATCTGAAGTTAATCTCAGGTGTCTTTTCTTGGGAGCCTTCCACCTCTTAGTTAAGCAGAGTCTCTCATTAACCCAGAACTCACTGAGTAGGTGTGGCTAGCTGAACAGAAAATCCCAGTACTCTGCTCTCCTTTGTGACTTTTTCAAGAATGGACCCTTCTGGTCAGCATTCTTCCACTGATACTTGATACTGTGTGCTCCTGGGAAAAGTCAGTGAATTCTCCATGATGAATGTACATACCTTTTACAAGAGTAGAAATCCTCTCCTACTGCCTGTTTACCCCTTACCTATCTTCTACACTATTGATATAATATGAAATTATCTACAAATGATGCATAGACAATAAAAAGTATGAGGACATTATTCCTGAATCTGAATAGGAAGAGGCAGTAACCATGGGGATAATTTTCATGTACACTGACTATGTAATAAGTGCATGTGTGTCTTCTCTTCACATTATTCTAAGTTTTCATCAATGAGTGCATATACCACGAGGGTCCATACATTTGTAATGCATTCTGTTTATTATATAAATAGTATCTATTTATATATATATATATATATACTATAGAATAGTATCTATCCTATAAAAACAAACTATGTCCCCAGGCTGCCCCATACCTTACCAGCTGTTCCAGTGAGACTCTTTTCTTTTTAGGTAATGCTTGAAGACAAATGTCATTCTATGTACAAATCAGAAAAATATTCATTTAGACCACCAAAGTTAGCTCCTAAACTCCAATTTTGTTGAGGCAGGATCTTATATAGAAACTAGACTCACATTTAACATATATACATATATACGCATGTATATGTTACATTTTCTAAAATGTGTGTTTCTCTGTGTATATTCCATCCTTCTGTCCATATGAGGACTCTAGGACAGAGTTCAGTCACTGGGATGAATATGTCTTCCACTTACATAAAATCAACTTCTTTCTCATAGTTATGTACAAGTATGTACAAGTTTATATTATTCTATGGGAAGTGAAGCTGAAGAGAAAATCAGGGTTTTGTTTGGCCTGAAAGGCATGTAGTTTGGGAGGCCCCACTTTAAGAAAGAGGTGCTAGAAGTTGTTGATGTAGGCCAGGGTCTAAGGCTTGATCTTGATAAACTTTATGGTAACGATGCCTCTTCTTCTGGAATGGAACACTTTCATTTGAATCTCAGCAGCATGTTGTCTTTATCCACTCTGAATTCTATCTTGTTAAAGACTGTGTTGTGTGCAGTATTTAATCCTCTCGGCTTCAAGTTATTTGCAAATCATATAGTTTCTTCCATAACCTTTAAGTCACTAGCAAGGTGATGAACAAGAGGATTGAAGACTTTGCTGAATCAACCTTATTGAAATATTTTCTACCAAAGGAAAGAACCCTTCCTTCTTTCATGGTTAGCTTCTTTTTTCCCTTTAAAATATGATAAACAAACAAACAAACAAAAAACCTTTCGTGTTCCACTATTTTCTTATTAAAAGTAGAGATTAGGAAATCTACTAGACATCTAGCTCCTAAGCACTTACTTAGGCTGTGTAAAAGAAGGGTTCTGTCATCTGCATTGCTCATCATGAGACGGGGGGAAATTCACTCAATCTTTGCAAAACACTTGACAGTTTAAAATCATATTTATAATGCTTTTCTAGGTTCTAATAATATTCAAACATCACTGAGAAGTATGATTTGATTCTAATGGAAATCATAATTATTTAATCTAAGATCAACTTGCTTTGGCTGTGTGTCTCACAATCCCCTTAATTAAGTAATCAAATATGAGTAAAATAGTGAGAGCATCCTGGGAGTTAATTATTCTTACACTCCTAGTCCCCTACTGGGATAAAATAATCTTTTAGAGGTTATTTTTCACAGGAGAAAGTATTTTAAAATTGTAAGACAAATTAATTGATACTATTAAGAAATGAGTATAAAAGTTAGACTAAAGCTAGGTTGATGAAGAATACATATTTAAAGTTAAAATTCCAAGAGCCTAGACTGGACATGGTGGTACATAACTATAATTCCAGATTGTGCTTATCTAGTACCTCCTGTTTTCATTTAGAAGCCATGTCAATTCCCATGCTTGTCAAGAAGGTCCTTCAACTCTGACATGCAGCTTCAACCCCTATTTTATCAGCTACTGAGTCCATGGCATCTGGCCAATCCCTGCCTATAGTTAGATATACCACATACTTGTTCATTGAATAAAATGTTTTAGAGTAGATTCTCTCTCTCATTTTCTCTCTCTCCCCTTCATCCCTTTCTTCATCTCTTTTTCGCTCCTCACTCTGTGTGTGTGTGTGCGTGTGTGTGTGTGTGTGTGTGTGTGTGTGTGTGTGTATGGTAGGAATTCCCCTGTAAGATAAATTTTCTATATGAAAAACTGCTTTAATCCCTGGATGTAATCCCAGTTTGGGGGAAGCTGAAGTGGGAGAATCATGAGTTTGAGTCCAGCCTGAACTACACAGCAAGAGCCTGTCTCAAAAATAAAAAATAAAACGTCTATACCAATCTATACCAATAAATTTAGAAACCCACTAAATTTAAGAGAATTCAAAGACCCAGCTAAATATGAGCATGTAATGAATTAAACATATCACTTAAGTTGCATGGATTTTCGTAGAACTCAAGACCTCTAACTCAATATGAGAAATAATAGTTTATAAAGTATGAACATGTCAAAGGAAGAATAAATTGGAAAGATAATATTGAGAACACTCACTACTTTCAGAGTAGTAAAATTCTATTAGACCAAGAAGCTAAGTTTGAAGTATCATTTTGGCTTCCACATGGAGAAAGATTTCTTTTTTTGTTTTTTGTTTTTGTTTTTATTTTTGTTTTTCCAGACAGGTTTTCTCTGTTGTAACTCCAGCTCTCCTGGAACTCACCCTATAAACCAGGCTGGCTTTGAACTCACAGAGATGTGTCTGCCTCTGCCTCCTGAGTGCAAGGATTAAAGGTGTGCACCAACACCACCAGACAAGATTTCTAATAAAATAGAATTGATCACAAGGAAGAGTCAACTACATAAAACCACAATCGTGTGAATGCAGAACAGCATCTGAAAATGAAAAGTCAGCTCTACTCAGCCATTTATCAAATAGCTACTCATTTAACAACAAAATGTCTCTCTAGCACAGAAAACAAACCTGTGAGTAGAAAATTGGTCAAGGAAGATAGAAAATCTGAAGAATATATTCAACTGGAAAACCATGCTCCATTTGACGAGTGAATAAAATGCAAACTAAAACAGCAATGTACAGTAATACAATTTAATAATGTGGAACATTATTAAAACTTGGGAAAAATTAAATTGTAGCATCTAGTACATAGTGTTGTTAGGCTAAGAAGAGCATTTTCGTCAAGTCCTGTGATTAGAAAATGAATTCCTCTTTTTGGAAGTATGTTTAGATCTTTAAAGATTCAAGATCCTTTAAAATGCTTGCTCTCATTTAGAAATTTCACTCGTTAGAAATTCATCCTGTCAATTAATTTACAAGTTACCTCAGACACAGGGACTTTAAGGTGTGTCTTGTTTCCTTACCTACTGTGGTGCTGTAGATCAGGGCCCCTTGCATTCTAGGCAGGTATTCTATACTATGCCAAGCCTAGCTCTTTACATGATGTATCAAATAAACACTGGAGTCTAACTGGGGGTGAAAGACTGTGTTAGGCGTGAAGGACGGGAGAGCAAAGAGGCATCAAGGCACTCATGTCTCGGGAGCGCACAGAAGCAGACGGCAGCTGATATTTAACAACTTGAGTTTTAAGGAACTTTCTAAGTGATTTTCCTAGAGTAAAGTTTTTTTTTTCTTCTCAGCCTCCAGAAAAGACAGAGAAGGTTGAAGGATTTTCTCAAGGTCATTTAACCCATTGCATAATAATATAATATTAATAATATTAATAATATATATAATATATATAATAATAATATTAATCATAGTATGGGGTAGATATAGTGCTCACTCTCTCTCTCTCTCTCTCTCTCTATATATATATATATATATGTATATATGTGGTGATAAGAAGTTGTTCAATAATAGTAAAAGGTAGAGAAAGCATTTAGATGGGTGTTATCATCATAAACATGAGCTTGTATCAAATTTTAATGCCATGGAAAATATAAAATAATATTATGCCAATGCATAAACTGACTATAAAGCTCAGCATATATAAATAAATTCATTTTTATTACTGAAAAATTATAAATACATATGTGTGACACATACGTATTTAAATACATATATAAAAAAGTTTTTACACATGTAAACATTATAAATACATGTGTGACACACATACTTATGTGTACGTAAAAATACTTTCATTCATTTAACATTTGCGTCTCTTACTAGATTCCAAGGTAATGAGGTGGTTCTTAGTTCATTTATCATTGAGCATTTACTCCCATAGCCCTCAGACCTAAGAGATATTAGATAAGATTGTTTTTTTAAATAAGATTTAATTGACTGAATGAATAAAAAAAAGTATAACATAATAGACAGTAGTCACCCCTATTCTATGGTTTCAATTTCAGTGGTCCAAAAATATTAAATGCAAATGTCTAGAAATCAACAAATTCCAAGTTTTAAATTCTGTATCACACTTAGCAGTGTGATGAAGTTCCATGTCATCCCACTCCAGTCCTGCCCAGGATGTGACTCATCCTTTGTCTACTGTATCCCACTGTGTTTGCTGCCCACCTGTGAGTCACTCAATCACCTTCTGTGTTATTAACTCAGAGCTTTAGCTTCTCTCCAACTCACCTTGCATAACAGCCCGATGCTAGGTCACAATGCCTGTGTCACTCACTTTATCTTATCACATCACATAGTCATTATTTCATGTCCCATCATTGCAAGAAAGAAGAGAGTACTATGCAATAGTATACTTTAGAAAGAAATACTATTCTCATTCATCACAGTATGTTCTTATGCTGTGCACAGGGCATTGCCATAGTCTGCCACTGACAGTGTTCTGTTTAGGTATGAGTTACTGTTGTTAATCTTTTATTGTGCTTAATCTGTGCACCAAACTTCATCATCATTAGTATATATAAGAAAAGCATTGATACAGGGTTTTAGGCAATCTGTGGTTTCAGTTATCTACCGGGATGTTAAGACCTTATGTTCCACAGATAAGAGGGATTAACACACATCGAAGCTTGAGCATTAACTTTCTCTAAACCCGGACATTGTGACTTACATTCCTTGTTACAATTTTTCAGTATTTGCAAAATTCTCCACAGTAAACATATATACATCTAACTAACTTGTATGTTTAAAGAATGAAGCAGGTTCTAAAAGGGATGTCTGTTTAAACAGAATCAGCCACCCTCTGCTTTAAATAGAAGAAGCATCAATTTGCTGGAAGATAGGAAGTTGGGCCAGATGATATTCCAAGGTTCTTGTTACATATGTGTTACCTGGCATACCAGTTATCAATTTATAGTCTCTCAGCTGCAAATTTATGCCCTGATGTGTGTTCTGCAAATATGGAGATGAGCCATTTAAGATTTCCCTTTGCGAGGCTGAATAATAATAAGCCTTATCTGATGGAGGAGAGGAAGAAGGGATTTTCCTTCTTGGCTCTGCTATACTCCCTCAGTGGGAACAGTTACTGGCTCAACCTGTTGACAGCAGCTTCCAGTTTTCCCAGCAACCACCTTGGGAAGTTTCATGTGGAGAGACTCCAGCAAGATGCCTCTCTATAAATAGTTTTCCCTGTCGCTGTAGAGAGTAGATCTTCAGCAAGTTTTAGAAGACACATCTTCAGCAACCTCTGCGCCTTCCTTTCCAGGCATTCTCAGTCTGTAGTATCCTACTTCAGCTCCCTTCAGGTGAGGAGCATCATCCTTGGAAATATACCTCAGTCCTAGGGTAGTGGCTGCTTCTCATAGCTGCTGTTGCTATATTTCAAAAAGTTATCTTTGCTTCTTACTGGTCAATCCCTCCCTGTTCTAATCATCTGTTATAGTTAACGATTTTTGTGTGTGTGTGTGTGTGTGTGTGTGTGTGTGTGTGTGTGTGTCAGAAGATGGGGAATAAGGTCTCACTATGTAACTTTGATTGGCCTAGAATTCACTATGTAAAAGAAGCTAGCCATGAGCTCATGGGAAATCCTTTCTCCTCTGCCTCCAAAGTACCAACCTTACAGGTGTGTGTCATCTCTATATAACGAATATTCCCTGTTCAAATTACAATATTGTTTCTGTGCGTGGCTTATGCTCCAGTACACCTGGAATTTATGAATATCCAAGATTTCACTAGGATTTTCATTCTTTGGGCAAGAAAAAGTAAAAGACAAAGCTAAAGTGATGCAAGGAGTGTGTTTCTCACATAGGTCAAGAACCATAATTATGCTGGGCGGTGGTGGCACACACCTCTAATCTCAGCACTCAGGAGGCAGAGGCAGGCAGATCTCTGTGAGTTCGAGGCCAGCATGGTCTACACAGTGAGTTCCAGGACAGCCAGAGTTACAACAGAGAAATGCTGTCTCAAAAAGCAAAAAATTAAAAAAATATCGTAGGATCATAATTATTCAAATATGGAAAGCATACGAAGCATATAAAATTCCAAATAAATGAATAGATACACTCTGTAAGCTGGGTAAATATTTCTTAAGCAAGAATGGAGGAAAGGTAAAGTATTAAGGAAAAAATATTCCCTCTGCAGTGGCAAATAGCAGGAAAGAGAGCTATTAGCAAACAAGGTATTGGGGAGGGCTGCCCGAAGACAAAACCATGAGTGCCAATGGAAAAGGAACTCCGAATCCCCATACAGAGGCTAGCAAAGAAAAGAAGCTGGAAAAAGTGGCTCCTTGTTTTGCAGGGCAGTGCTGTTTATCTGATTCCAAATATAATTTCTTCAAGTTAATATAACTCACCTTTTGATTAAAGGACAACTCAAAGGTCACAAAAATGACATACTAAATCTAAACCTTTCTTAAGGAATAGTTTTTCTGAAAGAACGAAATTAATACAGATTTGAAGTACTTATTTAAGTGTCTTACACAGAGAAATTTGCATCAAAACTAAGGAAGCAACACCAGCAATACCCCACCCTGCACGGAGCATCATGAAGCCTGAAGCATATTGGGTAATAATTGTTTATGCGCGCAGAGGTGATGGACCGAGCTTAGACACATGCTTGCTGGCGAGTTTTAGTAATTGTTTATTAGTTGTGGGGGAGGGAAGCTGAGTCCGGTAGAACAGGACTCTGTAGGGGGGAGGGGGAGAGGAAAGAAAGAGAGAAGAGAGGGAGAGAGGGAGGAGACAGCAGAGTGAGAGACCAAGGAGAGACGAGGGCAGGTACATGGCTCAGGGGGCTAGTACCTTTAGACAGAGGGTGGGAGTGTCAGGAGCATGGGGGCTGGGTGAGCTCCCAGGCACCTAGGCAGCTCTGGGCAATTCACAATACATTGACCTTACTTAAGGATAGTTATTGTGACAGTTAGTGGTTTGTTGGCTTATGCCTTGTACTGCCTGGGTGTAAAATGAAGGGTCAAAGAAATGGCTGTTTTCAAAGATTTTGAGATAAAACTAAAGCAAATTATACAAATGGAATATTTAGCATATTATATTGCATAGAGCAAATAGTAAATACTAGCATACAGCTAATTATTAGTAGTAATATATCAAAGAGCAGTTTCATCACACATTATTTATTTACTCAGAATGTCCCTGAACTTTTTGCTATGAAGAAGCTACTGATCTAGTGAGGGAAGGTGCAAGCATAGTGCCCAGCAGTTGTTGGAATTGCACACTTCTACTTCATGTGAAATGTTAACGAAAATCTCCTGGGTATTTTTTTTCTCTGTCAATTCTGTCAATTCCTCAGGCTTCCCATCTTCATGCAGCTGATTTTGCAACCTAAATCCTCTGTCTAATTCATTCACAGAAATATTGTTTATGCATGGTTTAGTAGTCTAGGACTCAAGATCTTTCAGTATTTTGTGTTGCCTTTATATCCCAATGTTGTGATAATAATGAGAAGCATTTCTTTTGGATATTCATTCTAATTATAGTTAAATGGTTCATTTCTTGAATACTTATTGTATGCCAGACACTGTACATACTTCATCTCACTTCAGGCTCACCATGGGGAACGTTAAGGCTCAGTGAAGTCAACCTCACACGAAAATAAAGACACAGACTCTGAACCCAGACTTTTCTTTTAAGCACATCTGTACCATTTATTTTTTCTCGGCATCCAAAATCTCGCACACACAAATGTTTTTTCTCTGTATTTGAGTACTGGGATTACAGTTGTGTGCCACCATGCCTGGTAGATGTGGTGAGATCTATTAGATAGGAAGAGTAGGTTTTAGTGGGGAGAATGAGAACATTACAGAACAGATCCCATGAGAGTTGGTACTAGGAGCCAGAAAAGAGAGTCATCAAGAGAACTAGTGTCATTAAAGGAGTGTTTATTGTGTAGAGGAAATGGGAGGGACATAAGCCAAAACCTTTAGCAGTGAGACATCCTGACTTAGGGGTAAAAGAAGCAAAGTAAAGAAAAAGTAATAACAGTATTCAAGAATTTGGAAAGCTGAGTGAAAGAGATCAGAAGAAACTTCACTGATCAGAGTTTCTTTGGTTCGAGATCTGAAATCCTGGGAGTGGAGATGAAATTGGGAAAGAAAGTATGAAAACTGAACTCCTGATAGTTAAAAAAATTTTATTAGTATGCGTATGTGTGAGATAGAGATAGGTAGGTAGATAGATAGATAGATGATAGATAATAGATAGATAGATGATAGATAATAGATAGATGATAGATGGATAATAGATAGATAATATAGATAGATTATAGATAGATGGATAATAGATAGATAGATAATATAGATAGATTATAGATAGATTATAGATAGATAGATTATAGATTATAGATAGATAATAGATAGATAGAAAATGAAAATGCATGTGCCATAGTACACATGTGGAGGTCAGAGCACAACTTTCAGGAGTCAGTTTTCCCCTTCTCCCATGGGATCCTGGGATAGGACGCAGGTCATCGGTGCCTGCGCACCATCTCACAGTCTCTGCCTATTCTTTCAAGTGAGTAATGAATGGATTTGTGAGATCTCTCTAAGGTCCCTATAAATGGTATACTTCTGTGAGATAAATACTGAGTCCTAAAATATCTTGGTTTCTTAAGACTATATCCTTTTATATTCTATGCAACACAGATTACCCAGGATTCAAGTTTAGACAGAACTTGGAAGTATCTGCTTGGACTTCTAGCCCAAGTCCATCTTGATTCTAGAGCTTGTTTTCTAATATTATAGGTTGAAATGCTAACTCCCTCCGTAACTCTCAAAATAAAATTAAACATTCAAAACATTTGCTGGTAAGTTCAGGAGGAATTGAGAACAGTATTTATTGAAAGTTTAGCTTTTAACTATTAAAAGCATTAACAAAATGGTCAATTGTTTACTGTCTAGGAACAGCCCTGCTTCAGAAAGTTGTCTTAACACAAATAAGACTCACTTTACAATCCTGCTCCTTACGAAGGAGATACTTGGAGGATCTGTTTTCCTCCCTTGTGGGGACTATGTTAATTCAACAGTATTGACTTCATTTACTGCATCTCCACAGGTTTACAAGCCAGAGGTCCTTAGAATTTTTTCAAATGCTTGTTTGTAAAGATTTCAAAATGGGAATGATCCATTTCTTTGTAGCTTTGATAACTCACAAATGCTGTAAGCTAGGGGTGGAGGTGGGGGAGTTATTTCTGAAATAAAATGAGATTGCTTTGAAGAAACACCTGAGAGATGTGGTTCAGACTATTAGGTTTGGAACAATAGCTATTAAGAGAGACCAGAAACAAAGGCAGAACTAAGTGACCAAGGGAAGGCAAATGCATTCAGGAATACTGGGGTGTGACTGAACCACCTTCTGTGACTACTGAGTGGGCGTTAATACGGAGTTCTTTGAATGCCAGTGTTTGAAGGTTGCTTAATGATATTTTCTTTTAAATTAAAATATGCATTCATGTGATTTAAAGCACCAAATCCTTTCAGAATTCTTAATTTAAAAATCTGTACTGTACATGTAAGCAGAATCCTATTTATCAGGCTGGGAGATCAGTCTCAGTCAGTAAGGTGTTTGCCTTGCAAGCAAAGAACTTAAGTTTAATTCCCAGAACTCCAAGTTTAAAAATAAAAATAAAAACGAGGATGTAGTGGCACATGCTTTTAATCCCAGCCCTGGGGAGGGGGAGATAGGTGAATCTCTGGTGCTCACTGGCCAGGCAACCTAACCTACTTGGTCAATGAGAAAACTTATCTATAAAAAAATAAAAATAAAAATTTAAAAGTTCAAACCCAAACAGATCTATAGAACCTTAGTGATGATGTATAAGAATTTATACAAGAATTTATACAAACCTGGCCACCATTGTGTGTATGCACATGCACCAGCCAACACACAAATCAATAAAAAAAAATGACCGTAATAATCTTGTCTTTCTCCTATGGAAAAATTATTCTTGTAAATTTCCATTTTTTTAACTTTTGTTGTAATTTTCATAAAGGCAGTTTTTATTGTTTCATCTTCTGCCTGAGACTTGGATCTCTTTACTTGACTCGTGTCTTAGAGATCAGGGCTTCCCTACGTTTAGTAATTTGGTGTTGATTTTTAAGTCATAGTATTTACTCTTTTTGAAGCATTATTTTTTTGTATCTGTTGATAGTGAGTATTTTTTCCATTGTTAAAAATATACATAGCATAAAACTTGAAATGTTACTATTTTAAAGTGCACAATTAAGAGAATTTTAGTATCTTTCAAAACATTACATAACTATCATCACGGTCTATCTCCAGAACATGGTCTACATCTATTTGTCTGGTGAGTCTATTGGCTTAAAGTACTACTTAAGTCCTCTGTAGAGGACTTAATGTCCCCCCATTGATTTAGTCTATCCTTTGTCTTAGTTTTGTTTGCTGTTGATATGATAAAATACACAGACAAAAGCAGCTTAGAGGAGAAAGGGTTTATTTTAGCTCACAGTTCAAGGTTATCATCCATGTGACATTAATGTGAAGCAGCTAGTAATATCCATGGCCAAGCGCACAGAGAGACTGAATGCATTCATGCTTGTACTCAGTTAGCCTTCTCCACCCACAGTGGACAGGTCTTCTAGCCTCAGGGAACACAATCAAAACAACCTCACACAGACATGCCCGCAGGCCAACCTGATCTAGACAATGCCTCCTTGAGACTCTCACCTCCTATGATTCTAGATTGTGTTACCAACAGTTAAAACTAACCATCATAGCCTTCACTTTGAATTTTACTTCATACATTTTAGAACCTCATTGTGAGTTGCATGTATGTTTATAATTTCCATGCCATGATAGATGGATCCTTTTAGCAATATAGAATGTTCTTTGACTTTTCCAACAAATTTTGACATACTGTGTCTCATCTGATATGCACATAGCCATCCCAACATGGTTAATGTTTGCATGGCATGTCTTTTTCCATCCTTTAAACTTATGTGTGTGTTTAGATTTGAAGTTGGCCCTAGGTAGACAGCATATAATTGGACCTTTTTAAAAACTATTTTATAAATATCTCTTTTTTAATTGGAGAGCGTAACTTATTTATAGGTAATACAGCCACTAACAAGAATAAAGAGCCTACACGTCTTACTTTTTGTTTTTTGTGTCTTATAACTTTTTTTGTTTTTGTTTTTGTTTTTTGATACAGGGTTTCTCTGTTGTAACTCTGGTTATCCTGGAATATCCTGGAACTCATTCTGTAGACAGGCTGGCCTCAAACTCCCAGAGATCCACCTGCCTCTGCCTCCCAAGTGTTGGGATTAAAGGCGTGCACCACCAGCTCAGGCACTTTTTTGTTTCTTAATATCTATTATATTTTTATATTTGATTCAAAAATCAAATTTTCACTTTTGCAGTTCATTTAAATTTTCTTGTTTATTTTTGTTCAGTTTTTACCTGTTTTCTTAAAGTAGGGATTATGGAAATTACTATTAATGTTTAAATTTGTAAGGAATCTAGTTTGAATTTATACAAACCAGTTTTTACAGTGTAGCAATTCTGTATAAGTTTGTCACTCTGTTCATGACAAAGAAACAAAAATGTTATAAGACACAAAAAGACAAATAGCAAGACGTGTAGGCTTTTTCTTGTCAGTGGCTGTATTACCTATAAATAAGTTATGCTCTTCAATTAAAAAAAGAGATATTTGTAAAATAGCTTTAAAAAAGATCCAATTATGTGCTGTCCCCAGATTATATTCCTGTGCCTTGTGTGTCCACTAAGAAAGACTTACAATTATTGCTTTGTGAATTTGTCTTCAGTTATATGGGAAACGAAGAGAACTTTAAAGCTAAAATCAACAATATTGGGTTGTATTTACCTGTGTTTTTAATATTAATGGTTTTATTATTTAAGTTATTCATCTAGTATGGTGGCTCTCAACTTTCCTAATGCTGTGACCCTTTAATAGTTCCTCATGTAGTGATGACTAACCATAAAGTTATTTTTTGTTGCTACTTCGTAACTGTAATTTTGTTACTGTTATGAATCATCGTGTAAATATATGGTATCCAGAGGGTCTTAGGTGATCCCAGTGAAAGTGTCGCTTGACCCCCAAAGGGGTCACGACCCACAGGTTCAGGACCCCTATGCTAGTGAATCCAGGGTTTAGAATTCCTTAACAACTGGTCTTGTTCCTTTCTTTTCCCTTGTATATGAATACTATTTTTTTATCTTGTATTTTGTTTTTGAACGCCTAATAACCTTTTATTTAAAACTTAGCATCCTTAAGGCTTAATTTCATTTATTATCATGTGTACATGGCATATACACATGTGTTATGGTGGGCTCTTACTGTTGGTGTTTATGTGGGGCTGTAGCTATCTTAGTGACTTTTTAAGACTATTTTCTAGCCAGTTGTTATTTGTCATGTATGAGCACTGAAATGTCTTCCACTCGTTTAGTGATCGGATAGTGATCTGATAGAAATTGCATAAGTGTGGGAGAGAACCCAAATTCCCCTGCATTTGCAGCTGGGCTTTCCGTGCATTAGGGAAGACGCTGGTTGATCTGGACAACAGTTCACAGCTCAGTCTTTGGCTTTAGTTTCTATTTCACAGTCTGAAATCAATTGTGGGTGAATGTTTAGGGTCTTTGCTCGGTGTTTCTAGTCATATACCCTGCATACAGGTGTGGCCATCTAGATAACTAGAATCTGTAACCTTTTCCCCAAATACCTCAGCCTCTATCCTTCCCTCCCAAGTGTTTTGGTTTGAATTTTCCCCAATTACGTGTGCCATTATTTTTCTTTACTTTGTTCTTTTTTTTTTTTTTAAAGCCTCCATAGCCCAGGGGGGACTTGAACTTATGACCCTCCTGTCTTTGTCTCACAAGTGCTGAAATCATAGGCCTGCACCTATGCACCTACATAGAAACTCCCTTATGCTACTTCTGTATCCTGAGAGTTCCAGGTGAGGCACAGTGAAAGTAAGAGCTTTGCGCTGGCTTCTTGAGGTGCCTCCTGGCAGACACCCAAAGCAGGCAAACACAATTCTTTGTGAACAAGCCAGCCTCTCTCTCTCTCTCTCAGGCTAGAATCCACAATGGGAGCACAGCTACTTTCTCAGGACCGTTTTTTTGCGCCCGGAGTGGAGCTGGACAATGGGGAATGAAAATGCCAAAGTTCCCCCTGCTATGTTTCAAGCCCATTTTTTACAATTGAATTCAATTACTATAAATCTTTGATTCTTTTCCAGGGAGGAAAAAAATGTTTTTTTAGTTTGTTTTGTTCTTTTTTTTTTTTTTCCTTTAGGATGTTAGTTCCTCTGGATCCATGTAGAGAAACATATCTTTGGAGCTACTGACTTATTATACTACATCGGATTTCTTTATACACATCTTCTCCAGGTGGCTTCTGCACATTTATATATGACTCCTGATCTTCACACATCTCATATGTTTCATACATGCTACTTAAGGAATATACTTCTGTAGCTTATGACTATGCATATATGTGAAATCCCCTGCCCTGTGTGTGTGTGTGTGTGTGTGTGTGTGTGTGTGTGTGTGAGAAAATGTAAAGCTAAAGTTTCAGAGTATTTATGTAATTCATGATATCCTAAACAGTATTGTAGAGATTTATATTTAAGCAAACATAGCAATGGGAATTATAACAAATTGAATACCTTAGAAGGAAAATTAAAATTAAATTATGTCATGCATGGGGTTTAAGAGTGATCCTAAAAATGTCAAAAGCTTAGACAAAGGAAAACTGTCATCAGAATATACCATATGAAAATCTATTTTCAATAAAAATAAATAAATTAAAAAAAATTAAGAGCTCAATTTTACAAACCTTCTGTAACTCTTAGGACATTTTTATCTAGAAACAATTAGATGGATGCAAAGAAATTTAAAAGCAAGTATGAACTAATTTTATGAAGGTTATCCATGCAAAAAAAAATTTTAGAAAGAGCATTTTGTCTGGCCTTACCTAGGTTCCAACCCCAGAAGTGGGTTCAGCTCTGTGGGTGATGCCAGCTATTTTTTTTAATGGTCTACATACCCTTTTAAAGGATCTTCGCCTCTGAATAAAAATGAAAAGTGACCCACTTCCTCGCTGTCCTTACATGCTCTCTTCCCCATCTCTACCTTAGGAGGCTACTGTTACTATTTTCGCCAACTCTCTGTACAACCCAAGTCAGTTAGTTGTTTTAACCTTTGCAAAGGTTAGTTCCTCCTCCGTAAGATGAAAGGTGTGAACTAAAATGATCCATCTCCAAGTTCTGACCCCGCTTAGCGTCTTTACAGTCTTCCCATCCTCTTCATCCATAGTTAGCATCTGGAACCTTGATCTCTTAAACAATATGAACGTTATTTTTCATGCTCCTTTAAACTGTCACTGATTTCCACCTGTTTCTTTAACACAAGGAGGGCACAATACAGATGTGCAAGCATCCCAGCTAGTGCTTTGCCAAACACCTTTGCAAAAAAAAAGATGAGTTGAAATCATCTTTTCTGAGTCCCCAAATTGGTTGTGCTTGAGTCGCTTTTAAAGTTGTTAGAATTTAGTGTTCTGAACACAGAACTTTCCAGGTTGTCACTTTCAGAATTGGAAAGGACATGGTCCAGAGCCATAGCCAACAAATGTCAAAATAAGTAATTTCATCTGTTCTAAAAAATTAGCTTAAATGCTTTTCTTCTTTTTAAGCCATTTGAAAACTGCAGTGATTACCATGCTGCCTGTTTACAAGGTAATTATAAGGACATAAAATTGACAACAAAATTAGTGTTCTTGGTTGTTTTCTAAAATCATGTTAGCACTTCCACAGCAGACTAGATAAATCTCTTTCTCATTGCTTATAGTCAATTAAAATATTAATACATATTGAATATAATAATGTGATCATATGCAAATATTATCTGCATGAAAAATTTACCATAGATGGAAAATCACCACTAAGGAAATTAGATAAAGGGTGTATTTGGCTTTATTAGCTGTTTTTCAGATGTAATCTTTAAAACCAGTGGTAGCAAGAATTTATTTTTAAGCAATCTGTGTCTTTAATAGCTAAGGTTTAACTAAAGGAAATCGAAGCATATGGCTGTAAATGTGTTGATCTTTGTCAGAATCAAATGTTCTTATAAGGCTTTTTTTGGTAAGGATCTAGTATATATCATTTCAGCCTCATTTTAACACGTCATACCTATAATTCTTAGAATTCGAATTCCCCCAAACTAGGAATCCAGTGGCTTAAGTGCTAGACACTGGGACATAGGAAATACATTCGTCAGGGGCAGGGGTGTTTTCACAGAGACTACAAATGAAGCTAAACAAATGAGCATGTCAACAAAGAAAGGGAAGAAAGGAATTACTATTAACCTGGCAATACCTTGCATGTATGCAGACATGTGTGCAGAGAGACATTTGTAGGTGGCCAAAGCTTAGAGTACAGAGGAGGAAATAGCCTTTCGAGACCACTCAGGGAAACTTAATAAGGTTTATGTGTTTGTTGGGGTAAATAATGCCAAGGAATGTAATAATTCATAAACCTGAGTGGTTTAGCACAAGTGAATGTGTTTGTTTACATACCAGAGTGAGTGCTGGGTAGGGGCCTTTCCACGTTTGGTCCTGGGAACTCACCTTGCTCCTTCCTGTGGCACCACCTGATCTGCGTTTCTGATTAATGCTATAGATGCTGTTGAGGGGTCAACCCAGCCTTCTACTTCCTATAGAAACTGATGATTTCAGGAGTTCACTGAATAAGAACAGGAGAGAGATTTGAGTCAATAGAAGGTGAGAAATAGGGGCCAGCAAATGCTAGCAACTCTAAAAACCTTAGAATGTTAAGACAGTACTAATCAATATACAATACTAAACAATAGTTTTTCAAATAAATGTTTTAAAAAATGTTTATACTGAGTGTATGTGAGAGAGAGAACTAGCGGGTATTCAAGGGGTCTTGAGAGTCGATTCTCTGATTCTCTCCTTCCACTGCGTGGATCCCAAGTCATTAGGCTTGGTAGTGAACACCTCCACCCACTGATCCTTCTTGCCAATAGTAAACAGTAGTTATAATAAACAAAAATAAGAAGAAGAAGTTGTAGATGGGAGGAGACATATCTGACGGTTTATTTCTTATGTGCCTTTGATTGTACTGGCCATAAACAAACTGAGCTTATTATTTTTGATGAGGAAAGATGTTGGGATCCAGGTTACCCAGACTATGGAAGCTTCAGCTTGACAAGGTTCCTGGGCATCCGCTGTCAGGGAATTGGAATCCCTTAACTGCCTTGCCCATTTCTTATCTTTACTGTACGGTGACATATGTTTCTCATCAATAATAAGGTCTGCATAGCCTAATAGTAATATCCAAATTAATCCCTGAACTGGCCACTATGGGCTGGAATGAAACACAGCCATGCTATTCAGAAGTACATTGTAATCACCTCCGGACTTCCAAGTCCTGGAATGTGAGAGCGCCCCAGGTTTATTGCAAGTGCATCATAAAGCTATTTCCAGGAGTAAATGTTAATCTTCCCAGGAAGAGATAAGCCTTAATAGATAGAAGCCAGAGAGCTTAGAAAGTTAGTGCACCTGGAAAAACAAGCAGACAGTTAGCCTTTCACTAATGAAGAATATAGCAAGCCTGCACCAACTTAAAAGTAAACATTCCCAGGACTTAAAGAGAGAAATAGCCTTCAACCTAGCCAGGCCACCAGATAAGACTAGATGTTTAGAGCTTTGACCCAGAAGAATAAATACATACCAAGAAACTAAAAAACCATAAAATCCTCCCTTGGCCCTTCTTGGCACCCTGAACTATCTGTGCAAGGCAAATGGCAATATAATTCCATCAGCAGTGACATCCCTACCATCCACTAATTAATCATTGTATCATTTACTCTTTGGTGATAACTGAGAAACTTGAAGCCTGCAGCTGTAAAGAGGAAAGACACCGTTTGCATTGGTTCCTGTTTGAGATATGCCTGACACCTGCATCCCTCAGAGAAGCATTCCTACAGTTTGCTACTTGAGCCACAGAAAAGTCTTGGACAAAGGACAACGGACATAGAGACAGAGACAGACAGACAGGAGAGACGAGAGGAATGAACTAACTGAGGAGAGTAGATTGCAAGGCCTAGAGAATTGGATTGCTAGCTTAGAGAAACTTTGTTTTATTCCCTTAATGTGCACATTGTTATTTTCTTTGATTTCATTCTTTGTTTTTCTTTATCTTTCTTTATTTTACTATTAAAGAGGCCCTCTTGCGTGTCATAATCACCATAAGGCGTATTCTATGTGTCTTATTAAAGAGCATTAAGCTTGCCAACTAAGGGTCCCATAGAAGAGTGAGGTACTGCATTCACTTGTCATAGTTTACGTTGTTTATTCTCCTCCGTGGAAGTTAGGGAACCCATCGAGGGAACTAGAGCTGGACTCAGACCCCCTCAGGAAGAATTAGAGAAGAAAAGCTTGCAGGTGTTGAGAAGAGAATGGCAATTAAGTGAAGTCACTAAGGAGAGAAGGGCAGTGAGACCTAGAAGACAGATGAAGGGAATAGCCTTACACTGGAGGCCCTTTGATTGGTCGGCTGATCTGTGAAACACTCAGATGATAAGGAAAAGTGACATCAAGGCTTCCAGCCAAATGTCAAGCACAGTATCTGAGGTGGTAGTCTGTGTCTATAAACACGGACTTCCAATCATCGAGAAATAAGCCACCTAGTCCAAAACTGTCATGAACCATGAAATACTGAGTCTGTTTTCAAGGAAACTGCCTTTCCCCCCACAGGATGTGATTCCTGCTTCTCTTTAATGTGTTTGAATAGTCAGGTGTTCTGTTAACAACCTTAGAAGATACAGATGTAAGTTAATATGTCTGTAATTATTAGTTTGAAATATATAATAATCCAAATCTTTGGAAGGTTTGAAAAGATATGTTAGATATTGGTTGAGTAATTTGGGGTATTATTTCTCCTGTAAGTAGATGGAAAATAATTATAATTTTCTTTTGACAAAAAAGGGGCACCTTGATTTTTTTTTGTATTTGATTTAAAATATGTTTAAAAAAAACAAATAGGAACATGCTCTTTCCTTTTAAATATTTTATTAAGTCTTGGAGAATTTCACCCTCCCAGATCCACTCCCACTTCCTACTCAGCCCCCAGTGTTGTATCCACTTTTTAAAAAATTTAGTATTTTATCCGCTCCAATTTGTGCTGCCCATATATTCCTGGGTGTGGCACTGAAACATGGCCAAACAGCTAGGAGCTACATTCTTAAAGAAAATTGACTCTCCCTTCCCCGAGGAGGTGTCAACTGTCCGAGTATCCTCAATTAGCAGTGGGGATCCTGAACCTCTTTCCACTAGTCAGAGTCTACTTAATTCAAGCATTTTGTCCATGTTCCATTTATTTAAAAGTAGCTTTAGTAAAATTATGAAGGTGTTTGTCTACTCATCAAGACAAAATACTAACTCAATATAAAGAAATAAAGCATAGGATTCATATGCGTTATTTTAATAACAGCAAATTATTTTGTTACTTGAACTCTTTCTACTTCTCTCCTTGCAGAAAATCCACAACACACAAAGCTGGTTTTATTTTCTGGAGTGATCATGTAGACTATTGTACCCTGATAAGTGTAGAAAAGCTTACCCACACTGACCCCAGGTAGAACGCTCCAGTTCTAACACTGCATCTATACTGGCTGTTTTAGAATCGTAGACTCAGTGTAAAGGGGAATGTTTTGAAAGTCCCATATTCCTCTCCTGGAAGCATCCACACCTTTATTCGTTCATCTAGTGTTGAGTTTCTTTCTACCTTAGCTTCATCCCAAGCCAACCTCTACCTTCCATGAGCCAGCTACACTGCTTCCTCTCTGTTCTCTGGCCTCCTTTCCCCTTGAGTCTGTCTCACATCCTGTTCATTTCACAGATCTGAAAGTCTTTCCTAGACTCTGTCCTGCAGAAAGGCTGACATATGTCTTACGGGATTGTCTCTGTGACTGAGGCTGCTTACCTAAAAGAGGTGTTTGTGCCTGTCCTTCAAAATTGGATTAAATTTCCCATTTAATTGTTCTCTGTTTCCATGTAGCTTTCATGTTGTGTTAATTGATGCATAATCTTTTACCTAACCACTCTTTGTCACTACACACTACTCTCCATGAGACAGGAAAAATGCATATGATAGACCATAATATTCCCAGGTCCATAGAAGAATCTCTGTCACATAGTAGATAATCAGTACGGAGTTTTGGATTAATGAATGAATAATGATATTTAGTATCTGATCATGGAAATTCAGACTCATTCAGAAAGAATCCTGGTTCCTTAGTAGCTCACCTTCTTTTAGGGAAAGTTATGCAGGAAAGTGGTTGTGAAATGTGATAGTGGTTGGAAGGGTAAATATTAGAACAGAATACATGAGTTGAGATCTTATTTCCTGCTCTATTAATTTTACTATTTGTACAGATAAAGGATACTGAAAAAATTGAGAAGTCCTTCTGGTAAAGTGAAAGAACCTTAGTGGGGCCCATCAAAGCATTAGAAAGCAAGGTTCTAATCACTTTTCCTGATCATGGAGCTGGCATTCATTCTCACCACTGTAGGTAGCCATGGCACAGGAAACAGAAACCAGAGTGTACTGTTCTACAAACCGAATTTTCTGATTCTTTGTGTGTGTTTGTGTGTTTGTGTGTGTGTGTGTAGCTCAAGATGTTGTGTTTGGGATCTATGGAGAAGGTTGTGTTTCACCTAGGAGTGGTAGAAAAAGAATGCCAAATCACTAGGATGTTTTGGTTAGAGATTCTTACCACAGCCCAGGAACCCCTGCTGTGGAAGCCAGAGTTTGGAGTCAAAAAGCCACTGAATTAAATTGACCAATTATTTTTCCTGAAAACCAGGAAATCTGGAAAGTGTTTCCTCAGGGTCAGCACATAGAAGCTGTCTTCCAGAACTAGCAGAGGTTGTATCTCATGCTGATAGCTGAACTTGGTACTGTAAGAGTCACCCAGGTGGTGCTGGTTTTGAAGGGATGAAGGGGTTATGGAGAGCAGCTGAGGCTTGACACTGTGAGAGGCCAGGAGAGGGTATTGGTGAAGGTGAAGCCTCAGTGGTAGTTGAAGGCCCAGGTTGAAGGGGTCATGCAGAGAAGTTGAGGCTTGGCACCATGAAAAGAGCCCAGGAGAGGCTATTGGTGAAAGTGAAGCCCAATTGCAGCAAGGGATCCCAGCAATTTTGGAGATGCCAGTGCCATGGGGAAACCACAAAGCACAGCATCAGCAGTGGAAGGGAGCCAGTCAGAACCTGGAGGACAGGTATGATGCTGCAGAGGGCAGCACCCTTTGGAGGAGCCCAGAAGATCATGAGTGAATTCCAGATATTTGGATATTGATAATGTTTTTCTGTTGTACAAAGACATTGTGGAAAGCTTATTAGATGTTTTGGTTTCATTTGGACTTGTCCTTGTGGTTGTTCTTCTCGTAAATGGCTTTGCTTGTGTAGTGTTCAATTATGTTGTAGGATAAAGCAATTTTTTATTGTCTTATACAGAAAGGAGAAAATGTTATAGAATTTTTTTTATTTATGTTTAAAATGGTTGTTTTGTGCATTGTTGGGGAAAAGGGTTCCTAGGCCTTGGCATTTGTATTGTCTGCAGGTGTTGGCTTTATGTAAAAGATGTGTGATTGCTCATGATCTGTGTGTGTATCAGTGACACACCTGAGGAGCTTCTGGTTAATAAAAACCCCTGAGATGAGAGGTTCAGTGGAACTGTCCAGTGTGGCACTTGTCATGATAGTGGTTCCCTCTGCTGAGGACTGGTGGGGTTTACACCTATGAGAATGCCTCCTTGTCGTCTTTGCTGAGCCCATAGTAGGTGTTCAACTACAATTATTAATAAAAGAACATAATATACCATAATCTAACTAAGGCTCAGTTTCCTCATCTGTGAAACGAGGGCAATTACATGCCCTGCCTATGGTAGATACAGAACGTTGGCTACTCATATCTATTCCATTTCTGTTATTTCTCACCTTCCTACAAGAGAGTCTCAAATGTTAAGCAACTTCATTTCTAATGTCCTTGAGGCTAAGGCTTCACTTGAAACTTGGTTCTACACAGCAAATTTTGAGACCAAAAGCCATAGGGGAAGGCAGTTAGCTACAGGCAACAACCATGCTGGAAGAGATGCCTGGTTCCGGGGGATGGTTTAAATGAAATGGCTTAAATCCAGGTGCGAGTGTGCACCCTTAGAGGATGAAAACAATAGGTAGTTCTTCCAGAATGCCAGGTAGCAAGTGTAGGTATTGCTTCCATTAATTTTAATTCCAGATATCTCGTGTCTGGTTGGGATACACCAGTTTGGTTTGCTACCTTTCCCAAGATTCTTTGAGCTATTTGATATCCTGATAATTTATTTCTTTTTTCAGTAGTTAATGGAGATCCTGTCACTTTGCAACAGTTAGATTGTAGAGATTAGATTTTGAATAAAGTATTGAAAGACTTGCTCTAGAGGGAGGGTCTGTCTTTGAGATCTAAACACAAAGTCTGTGACAACAGTGGTGGTCCAGGGCCATAATCCTAGCACTCAGGAGGCTGAGGCAGGAGAATGGGAGCTTTAGGCTTTGACTGGGAAATGAGACCTTGTCTGGAAAGAAGGAAGGGATGAACCAAATGGGGAATGGAAAAAAGGGGAGGGAGGGAAGAAAAATGGGGAAAGAAAGGAGACCACAGCAAACAGAGATGAACAGTCATTGACATACTTGGCAAACAGCCTAATGCTACTTTCTCCAATTTCGTATCAATGTCCTTTCTCCAAATTCTTTAAGGAATACGTTTGTTAACTGATTGGCTGAATACACACACACACACACACACACACACACACACACATACACACATACACACATAGCCTCTGATAAAGACCATAACAAATGTTCAATTCAGTTGCAATTAAAAAAAATAATGTGTTGAAATAAAATGTAGAATACACTACAAATTATATTACCAGGAATTTTTCTTCTTTGTGTTTATCTTATTATTTCTTGAAAATTAACACATATTATTTAAATCTTAAAAAGACAAGTTGTTTAGCTTCTGAGACCTCTACATTTGTGTAATGCATTTTATTGTTATTTCTCAAGTGCTTTAAGTTCATGGCAGTTTTGCAGAGCATTATACAACACACAAGCTGAAGGCAAGATGAGCTAGTAACTAGCAGATCTGGGACTAGAATAAAGCTCCTTTGACTCTCAATCTTTGTGTTCTTGCTTCACCATCATTAGGCAATGATTCATGGAGAACAGCTCTCTAAAAAAAAAAAATGAAATATAGTTTTATTTTTTAGAACCAAATGAAAAGTATTGAACTTGGGCCCAGCTTACACTATTGACTAGGTTTTCAATTTAGGGAAAGCTGATAAATCTTTTTTTCAGTTTAGTTTCTGACTCTAAAATGAAGGTACAAGATGACCCCAACATACATAATACATAGCAATGAGAGATAAAAAGCAAGACTAAACAATAAAAGATATGGCCAAGCTTTACAAACAGGTTAACATTTCAATGTACCTAAAACAGAAATCAAGCCAAATACAGGACTGGGCCTAAGGACTCAGAGATTGATCCAGACTCATCTTCTGGGTAGCAGCAGAAATAAAGACATTCTGTGAAGTGGGAACCAGATCCAGGTTAACTGTCAGGATCCAGGGTCAGAGGGAAAGCAAGGTTCTGAAAGCAAAAGTTCTAAAGTATGCAAAGAGTCTCAGACTAAGAAGCAGAACTGACACAACCAGCCCTCATAAGCTGATCCTTCCAGATGAAATTGATTTTATGGAGCAGTTGGACAGATTTGTTTTAATCTTGAAGAGCTACCCCAAGAAATAACAAAGACACTTTCAAAACCAGGAAGAAATAGAACTACAACAGCAAAGAGGAAAAACAATTAAAATTCTCAGAAGTTAGCGTGTGTGTGTGTGTGTGTGTGTGTGTGTGTGTGTGTGTGTATTTGCTAAACAAGTCTAACAATATTGACTCACAAGCAACAAAATTGCAAAACCATCATGAGCCAGGCGGTGGTAGTGCACAACTTTAATCCCAGCACTTGAGAGGTAGAGGCAGGCAGATCTCTGTGAGTTGGAGGCCAGTCTGGTCTACAGAGCGAGGGTCTACAGAGTGAGTTCCAGGACAGCCAGAGTTACAACAAAGAAAACCCTGTCTTGAAAAACAAAACAAACAAAAAAACAACATTGTGAGAACTGAGTAAAATTGTATGAAAACATTCCCTACTTGGGGAATGGAGTCTGTGAGACAGCTTTATAATCAAGCTGTCTAGGTTATGGAACTGAGAGATAGTTAACTGTAAGAGAAGGATGATCTGTCACAAAAGATAATATTATATTGGTAAACTCTATTTCATCTCTGAGTCACATGAATGACTGCGGTTCTGGGGCAGTTTACATCGGTCTACACACAAAGGGAGAAAGGGTTGTGCTTTATAATGCCCATAAAATAAGCCCACTCTTGTTTCTTATACACATAGGAAAACAGATAAAGGTACTTCATGAATCAACAGTATTATTATCTTTAACACAACAATAAAGTCCATCTGAAAAGAAAGCTATCAGATATTGAGAGTTTACGTTTTTGCTAAGGTAAGATATGTTGGTAGTACATATTTAAATGGAAATGAAAAATCTGAATTTGTTCATCATATATTTTTATGCAAATGTATACATATATACCTCAAGGGCATGTTCTGTGTGCAAATCGCCACCACCGCTCAAAGGTGGTGGCGATTTGCACACTATTGATTAATCATGATTTTCATACAAGTGCGGTGTGGGCAGCTTCTATTCCAGCTAAGTATCTTTACAAAAATAAAAAGCTCAGATAACAATAGGTTTTTCTAAATGTTAAGATTGCAGCGTGACGGTGTCCAGTCACTCCCTAGGCCTGTGGGATCTTGAATTAGAAGGGACCGAGTCATCCAGCAACAGAAGGCAAATGGTCACGTGGTGCCAGTTGATGTACAGGAAACACATGTACAGTGCCACTTCCTATCTTTTTCAAGTACATTTTTTTTCTTTCAGAGGAGAAAATAGCCACTTAGAATTCTGTATTTTGGAAGTCAAGCCAAGCACGATGCTTGACCCAGAATTATAAATAATCTGTAATGTGTAACTGAAACACTTGGAAGAGCTTGCTAAAGAAATTCTGGAAATGGCACCTGCAATAGAGCTCCACAGCTTCAAGACACATAAAAGCTAGTCTGACATCAGTTGAGTTGGATGGGACTGCATGGTACCCATCCACACTGCGGCAAAGAAACTGGGAACTGGAAATAGAGCTTCAATATTCCTATGCCACCAAGGACTCTATCATTCTAGTGAGCGAGGGCAACTCATGGGAGTGGAAAGGGGCTGAGTGAGGCAAGGGAGGTTAATGAAGACAATAATGATAGCATGCTTCCTTAGACAAATCATCAAGGTTGGAAAGCAACCAAAACAGGGGACTGGAGGCCATTTCTATCCCAAGACTCCTATTTCGGATTTGGGTGTCTACCTAGAATTGAGGTACAGAACTGCAGTTAGGGCAGCAGGCACAGCTTCTTGTGGTGACCCACCGAACCTTAGGAGTGTCTCGCCCAGTGATTAGTGCAGGAGTGCAGCTATATTAGGATGTGGAAATAGAGGTTTATAAAGCTCTGATCTAAAATTGCGCTACCCTAAAATGAGTAATGAAACTGTGCTTGTAATTATGCACCTGCTTCTTGAATCTAGCCCTTGATTTCTATTCTTGGAGTCATCAGGTTCTATTACCTCTTGCCTAAATGATTGTAGTAACCTTCTAACTGGCCTTCTGCCCTCAGCCTCTTCTAAGTCTAAAGCATCCTCCTATTCCCCACTGCCTATTAAGCACACAACATGGATGCCAGCACCCTCTGTGATCTGCATCCAAAGCTGTATTTCCAGACACCATTGCTTCTCTCCCTGTACTTGAGGCTTCAGCCAAATTGGCTGATCACCATACTCCAACATCCTCCAGCGTGTGATGTTTCTAAAATACAAACAGGATGCGGTTATTGCCCTACTTAAAACTCTTCCCAGCTTCCTTTTATCGCTCCATAGGAGTCATCCCGAAGTGCTTGGTCTACAAACTCTCAACACGTGTCTCATGCCAAGCTCTCCAACTTTATCTCTGACCACCAGACCCCAATCCACCATCCTCAAAACCTAAACCCAGTCATCTGGAGCCACTTTAAATTATCTGATCAGATCATTTTCTTGCCCTAAAGGTTTAGTTAAAGCCATTCTTCTGCTTTATACACCTTTTTTTTGCCCTTCTCCTGTTATCCTACCAAGAAGGCTCCATGCCTAGCATGGAAAAAAATTAGGGGAAAAAAATGGTCATTTCTTTCTAAGACTCAGCTCGGGGTTATCAGCTGCACAGAAACTTCCCCATTTTGAGATGCCCTGCTTGTGACCTTCTGACATACATCCCCTATTCATTCCTCATGGGACCTCAATGCCAAATACATGTTTTTGTCATGTATAAATGAACTTTTTAATATTAACCGTTTCCTAAAATGCCTGTAGTCTCCTTAGTGGCTGGGGCGATGTTTATAGATCTTTATGAGCCCAGCAGTTCAGACGGTACATACAGAATAGAGTGCAATATATGATAGCAAAAAACCTCTCTAGCCCAAGGCCTGTGAAGTAATTACTTACTGTGCTAAATGAATATTTGCAGAGAGAATAAGACATGATGGGTACTCCTAATCTATATGCCGTCGCTGTGAAATGCAAAAGTAAAGTCTCTCTCTCAGACAGAGCACTGAGTGTGTTGTAAAGCAATGCTTCTCAAACTTTAATGTGCCCTAGAGTCATACCCATGTCTTGGGAAAATGGTGCCACTTCAGTTCATCTGAGTCACAACAGTGATTCTGCATTTCTGATGAGCTCCTCGGAGATGCCATGGTGCTGGTTCTGCAGAGACCGCTGTGGGAAAGGATTTCACATGGGAGGTTCAGAGAGGGACAAGAGGAAGGAACTCAATGGAAGCGCAGGAATATTTACTGGTTCCTGCAGAAGTCCCCCCTACCTGGGCATATATCCATACTTCAAATGAGGCTGTGCTGGAGGCTGAGTCATCTTTGCTCCCTTTATTTCTCTTTAAACCAGGCCCCCAGAGTCAGGCTTTTCCCCTGCTCACTCCCCCAGTATGATTCAGCCTGTGTGATTTTCTCTGTAGAAGAGCTCCCCAGGTTCCGTTTTTAAACTGACCCGAAGCTCTTCTCCTGTCTGCTTCCCATAAATTTAAATCATCTCTGCTTCGTTGTCCAAGCCCTGGAAATCCAATCTTTCCAGTTTTCAGATGCCTCTGCAGCTGCCGAATTGTTTTGCCTCCATTTCCATCTCAAACAGCTTTTCTTTTCCCAGGGAGCAGAGCAGCCTCCCCCCTGAAAAGGCCAGTTTCCAAGCAGCCTTGATTGATAAGTGCAGATCCCGGTCTGAAAGGCACACTGCTCTCCCGACCCACTTCCAGGGCAGCGTGGAGTGGTCTGGATTTTGAACTGTAGGATGGCTCAGGAGAACAACAGTGCTTGTACTGTTGACTGATCAAATGTCATGAAGGAAAAGCAAACGTAGGAGAGATACTGGAGATTTGGCTGGCAGCTGCAAGAGCCTGTGAGTGCTTGTAATATCATGGAAGCTGCCAATGCTTTGGTAGTGTCAATTTATAATTAGAGATGCCATATGAAGGGGAATTTTGACATTTACCGCTACTAGTTGACTTTTTCAGTAATATCTAGCTTCATCTTACAGTTCTGTCTCCTTTCTGAAAAAGTTAAATCCAGAGGTGTCAGATCCAATCTAGAAAACCCATAAGAACATTTTGTGTGTAAAACATGTATAACATTATTTAATGAACACATATAGATACTAGCAAATAGATTGTTAGTTTTCACTTAGTTATATTTTTAATTTATAGAAATTAAGGTATAAAATTGTATTGTTTAAAAGAAGGTTAAGGGGCCATAGAGATTTTTTTGGTCCAGCAATGTTCAATGGACCCACCTAAGCATTTTAAACCCCTAAGAATGATCTTGTTGAAGTCTCTTAATTGCTACACCTTAATATTCTCCCAAACTGCATATAACCTGAGCCCCTAAATATCAAATACCTGACATGCCATTTAAAATACAAACCTGTTTGATTATTTTGGCACTGGTGGAATTAAAATTAGCTCCATTTTTCTGTTGGCTATATAAGCTGCTTTAGCTGAGATCAGAGCTAATGCTCATTTCAGAGGAGGCATCAGCTTGATGCCTCCTTAAAGATCAAGCAGCTTTGTGTATGAATGCTCAAAACTTCTAAACATAATTTCCTCAAATTTCCAAACCCAGCTATATCAGCACAAGCGATGTATCTTTAACATCTGCAGAGCACCTGCAGCCATTAAAAATGCACCCCCTTTTTTTTAACCTCAATCTTTCTTAAGCAGGTATAGGCAATCACAGAAGAAAGAGTCTTTGGAGGGGATTACAGCCCTTGATGTAGAAAACAGTCACAAGTTGTAGAATTTTGGAGTTGGCATGAACTCGAATACAGAGTACTACTAAAGCAAAATATAATTGTCGTCAAATCTGGGAACATATCAGCCACCAATTACACCCATATTCTTTCTGGCTTTCCTTCTACCTTTCCTTGGAACTTCAGTTCACATATTCAGCTGCTTCAAATTGTCTCACAGGTCACTGACGCTTTGTTCATCCTTTCCTTTGTTCCTCTGGGTTCTATTTTGGATAGGATCTGTTGTGTGGTTTCCTGAAGGCTTCTCTGTAGAGCTAGGTTTGCACTTTCCCTGTTCAGTGTAATGTTCATCTCAGAATGAGTTTTGACCTCTGTCAGTTTGATTTGAGCCTTTTGTTTGTGTCATTTTGGTTGTACCATCAAGGATAGAGTTCTAATGTACATTTAACATTCTCTAATGTCCTCATACACTGCTTGTAATATTCGTCAGTTCTGAGCGCGTTTGCTGATAATTTTATCCCCGCATCGTCACATGCTCCCAGCTTGTTCGCATGCCTGGTGATTTCTGATCAAATGTCAGACATTGTACAATTTTTTCCTTATTTGATGCTGTGTATTTTTGTATCCCTATAAGTATTCTTGAGCTTTTTTTTTTCCTTGAATACAGTTGAATTACTTGGAAACATGTTGGTTTTTAAATTATGTTAAGCCAGAACACAGCAATGGTAACATCAAAGGAGGATTATTTCCCACTAATGAGGCAAGGTCCTTCTGTGTGTTCCCCCGAATTCCAGCTGAGTTGATGAGAACAACACTATTCCTCAGTGAGCACTGGGTATACTATTAATTCCCGTTAATTCTTTCAGGTAGCTGTTCCTAGAATTGGGTATACTGATGATCATTGCTCAGATGAATCCTCAAGGAACCCTCTGTGGGTCTTTGCAAGGGAACATTATAATCTAACTTTTAGTGGATTTCTGAACCATTTTATTCATATATATATATAGTGCATTCTGGAAACTCTTAACTCCTTTTAGTTCTTTGTCCATACAAGTCCCCTTTTCGCAGTCCTGTTTTATTGTTTTATCTTGTGAGCCACTGAGTTTAACCAGGGATGTCTGTGTGACCAGTGAGTTTCAAATTATCCTTTGGAACCTGGTGGGCTCACCTGTAGGAACACAAGTGAAGACCATGACTGAACCCATCAATAGCCAGTAGTTCAGCAGGCCGTGGTGGAGGTCCTGTGAGTCCCTCTCTGACCCATGATTGACTGATGATGGGTCAACCTTGTGCAGGCCCAGTGCAGACAGATGCAGCTGCATCGAGATGATGGTTGCAATGGTTATGCCATGCCCAGAAGATAGCATTTCCTGGGTCCTTCTTTCCCTATATTGTCTGGTTCTTACATTCTTTATTCCTCCTCTTCTGCAATATTCCTGAGCCTTAGAAGGAGTAATATAAATGTCCTGTTTAAGGGTGGGAACTGAGCTGTCATTTATTCTCGGTGCCCTGTGCAGTCATGTATCTGCACCTGCCATAGTTCATTGCAAAAAGAAGCTTCCAATACAGGGCTGGAGAGATACCTCAGCAGTTAAGAGCACTGGCTGCTCTTCCAGAGGACCTGGGCTCAATTCCCAGCACACATGTGGCAGCTCACAACTGTCTATAACTCCAATTCCAGAGGAGCCAGCACCCTCACACCAATGCATATAGAATAAAATTAAATTTAAAAAGAAGCTTCCAAAAATATGGGCTCTTACTATTCCTCATGAGAACTAGTCAATAAGACTCAATTGCTGAAAATATTACATACTTTAATCACAACATATAAAGAAATCAAGATGAAACTGAGCTGGAAACTTCCTCCCAGCTGACTAGCTTTCATAGTGCTCTGCAGGCATGTGGGAGGAAAAAACGCATCAAGATCTTACTCAGCTATAAACCCTGCAAACTACAATACTGACCTGCCAGGCAAGATGTGGCACTGGTGCAATAGTGGCATGGATGATATGAGAGTAACCAACCATTCTCTAATTGGATTTGAGGCCTACTCCACAAGAGGGAATTTGTGGCTACTACAATCCCTATCAAAAACCCATGGATGAGGAGGTCATAGACCCTAAGAGAAAATTACTACAGTTGTTTAGATACAAGTGACAAGAAGCTAAACTGGCTTCTATGCATCGTTGAGGTTTTTATCTATATCTGCCACATTTACATACCTGTCCGTAGCCTATGCACCTTGATCTTCCCCAGGTCTATCTCCTCAGGTCAGACAGCCTTCTATCCTTCTTCACTACAGCCTTGCAAATTCTCTCTAGTCAATAAACTGGGGCAGCTGTAGAACTTGTCTTGTTTACTGTTTCTTGTAGGCACTCATCTATTATTTGTACAAGGTTTTAGAAAATCAATTCACGAATTTTATGTTATTGCTTTTGTCTTATTTTAGAAAGGGGTGGTGTCTCTAGTTTTCTGAAATGTAGTTGAGATGTCATTCATTTGCACGTGGTACCAGGGGAATTTGTACCACACACAGAAAGTATGATGCAAATTGATTTGGAACATATATATGTAAAACACTAGAAGATACATACACAGTCCCATTGAGATGGAAAATGACACCAAAATGCTATGAACTGTGATGGATCCCTGGGATTATAGTCAGCATTTATCTTCAGTTTTCTACATCACCTTCAGCTATGAAAATACATGGCTTTCACAAAAATTCAATGTTATCTGATATGTGTGTGTGTGTGTGTGTGTGTGTGTGTGTGTGTGTGTGGTCTTGAAAGAGAAATTATTTCATATATAATATATTTGATTTTCTAGAGAAAATTAGGTGTATTTGCCAATGAATGGAACTCCAGTAGTGGAGGTAATCTGCTCATCCTATTAGAAACTCTTATCTGGACGTTGAACGGCCAGCGTCTGGGAGGCAGGAACTGATGCCTTTGTTCTGGCTCATAAACTGTAAAACTCCAAGGACATGCTGATTCCATTGAACGTGGTGACTTCATATTTTCTTTAATAGTCAAGAATGGATGATGCCTATAGAACTTTTAGATAAAACAATTTCTGAGAATGCGTTGAAATTTGACGTCTGAATGTGTGGGTAAGTGAGCAATTTTATGTCATTGAAACAAAAGGACAATAAAAATGACTAAAAAAAAAAAAAACCATGATCTAAGCAAGCTCTACTAGATAGGAACATATTAATCTAAATAGACACGTAAGTACACTCTTAGGAACTCAAAAGAGTGCCCCAGAGAAAAGCACAATCAGAGGATGTAGGGCCAGAAGTGGCAGCCATGTCTTTCAGTCCCTCGTTCCCAAGTGCAGCCATCGTCTGGTTGGGTTTGGATCCCAGGTCTTCCACTTAGAAACAGCACAACTATGCAAAAGTTCTTAATTTTCTCCTGCCACATATCCTCCTCTATAAAATGAGGACTACAAAGGACATCCTTATTGGAACTAATACAAATGAAGAGCTTAGTCGGCCATTGACAACACTAAGCTTCAGCTGAATATGAGTTACTGTTGTTCTAGATGTGTGTGGAGACTCTTTTAAAAGCTTTAAATTCCATGCACTGAGTGTGCATTTAGAAATATGTAACTAGTTCCTCAAAGCCGTGATTATGCAGGTATTATCCCTTACAACCATTTGTGGCGACAACAAAGTTGAAAACAACCAATTTAACATTCTAATTTAGCAAACACTAACAAAATTCTCCGTACAAATTGCAAAAAAAAAAAAAAAAAAATGATACTGGTGGCACACAAAAGAATTATGTGCAGTCTTCTCACTTAACAAAGGAAGTAATAGAGACCCAGAGAGGAAAAAAGGTGGTGGATGGAGTTAAAAACGAAGTTATATAAACATCTAAGTTCTTAGTCTCTTGTTGTTAGATTTATTCTTCTGAGCTGTAATTCCTGGCTTACACCCTGGCGTCAGCTTCTTCTGTAAAGGCGCGGTCAATAGCTTGTTTTCTTCAGTTCTTCAGAGTTCTCTTTTCCTCATCCTGTGACACTCAGGCTTTAAAGAGAATTGATTTCCACAATTTCAGTAACCAGCCCCAAACTTTAACTCCGACACAAAACATCATCTAGTGAGCCTGAACGTGACAAACAAGACAGGCCACAGTCAATAAAGGTTAAAATACGAGGCGAGAGCGAGGAACGTGTTTGAACACCGTGAAGATAATAAACAGCTCTTGTTCGTCATACTTCATGCATTTGAAAAGCATTCACATCAGACCTGGAACTGAGCCTTTGTTGAGGATGAGAGGACACAAGGGCAGGGTTCTGTGCTGACCAAGAGAAGGGAATTCAAGAAAGGAAAACCACTGGCTGCTATTGTGAACCCTTGATAGTGACATGATAGGAAGGAAGTGTAAATGAATGGCACACAAGACTAAGGTTCTCACAGAGCCAGGCTTTCCATCTGACTCGTGTGAGTAAGACTTGGGGTGTAGTATATCTGCTGTAATCGAAATAGGCAAGCATCAAATGAAGCATGGTGCACAAAAGCACAACTCTATCCAGAAGCTGATGAGGGCGATGCAGGTGAGCAGACCATTGAGTTGAATCTCCAAGAAACACCATCGTTTTGCTGGATAATGCAAAATAGGAAGAACAATTCAGGCTGAGAGGAAGGCTAGGCAAGTACTGAAGGACTTTGCCTTAAGAGTGCCGCGGGTCATCTGACATGGTTAATCACAGATAGTTCAAAGCAGAGAAGAGGAAATCTGAGTCGATAGCCATCGATACTTTGCAGGGTCTTCAGGATTTATTCTTTTCTGGCAGGTTCAGACATAAAGCAAATACCATAGGCCTGCTCTGTACTACACGGATGCCCAAGACTATCTTATGTGGCCTTTACTTATAATTGTTCTGTATTCTTCTGTCTTGGATGAATTAGTTCACTCAATGTTGATAAAAGGCAGGAAGGCTCCTGGGAGAAAGTTTGAGAGATATAGCTATGGTCTATGCTGTCATTTAGGAATTGTGCCCCACAAAAAAGTCAGACCAACTGTCCTTGCTATAGCTTGGGTCAGAATAATCTAAAAAGAAACAGTTTAGAACAAGAGAACACTTACTTCTCCTCTTTCTATGTAGGCACTAGGTAGGACTTCTTGTTCCCAACTCACCACACCAGATAGCAGGGTAGCAATATTGAGCGTTTTCATTACAAACTGAAAAAGGTCTGTGCTGTCCACTGTCCCAAGCCCTGAGTGGTGCCAATGCCTCTAGTTGACTAGCTTTGATTTCTGACATCATTTCGTTTAAGTCTCCTGGCTGCTGGCCCTAATAAATAGGCCTTTCTATGAAAAAGAGCATCCTTTACAAAAGCGCAGAGTTCACTGCTCAAGAAGTGACTCATTTAACCCAGATAGCCTCAGCCTAGAACACTGTGAAAACAGCCGCTAAGATTTATTCCAGTGCTGCTGTCAAAAATCTATTTCTACATTCCAGCAAATGCTTCAAGTACGTTTCTCTAATGAAACTCATTAGTGTAGGCTTTTTGTTCTCTTCATATTAATGGGAAGTTGAATAGTGTAGTTTGAGGGGGGAAAAATGCTCTGAAATTTTGTACCCATCAGGAGGAAATCATTCATTTCTGTCATTCTATTTCAATGTAAGCCTCTTCTGCGCTGCAAAAGATGAACTATGGGTAACAATAGAAGATAACCGTGCTAGCCTTCTCCTTCTGCTCCCCTCCCTGTGTGGTTTGGGAAGTACGCTGTATGTACTTTCAGAATCTTTAGTGGTTATAGAGATCTAGTGAAGAGTTTCTGAACACTTTTGACCGCTTAAAACTTCCTGCCCTTCCCCCCCCCCTTTTTTTTAACAACGTGGGCATATCATGAATCTGGCACTCTGGGTGCTTTCCAGGCTGAGTAATTATATTCCACCTACCTAGGTCCCCCTGGTGGTTTCAATTTGCATACAGAATTGTTCCTTGCTTCGGTGTCTGAATTTTTGAGGTGTTTACTTTAGCTTTGATACCTGCATCAATCCCACTCAGCAGTCGGCATGTTTATGAAGTGAAGGAAATTGCTTTGTGTGTTTCCGTATGTATGTTGTTTTGACACAAGCACTCTCATACTGTATATTCAGATGCTCCTTTACGTGGTATCCCTTTGTATTTAATTTCATGGGTGTGCACACTCACCCTTAGAGACTACATTTGTTTTGTTACTTTCTTTCTGTATACATATTTTTCAGTTTGCGAGGGTTCCTGGCAATGCAATAGGTGCATTTAGCAGGAGGTTTTGAGTTCCTTAGTAGTCTATGCATCTCGAGAATTTGTAGAATTGTTAACAAGGCTTTCTGAAAATACAATCTCTCATAAGAGAATGACAAAATTCACAATTACCCCCATTAATGGGTAAAATGTATTAAAACATTTTGATGGTCAGGCATTCTATCAAATATTTTCTGTACAGTAACTCATTTAGTTTGCCTGAAGTCCAGTTGAGTAGGGAATATTGTTTTTCTTGTTTCAAAGATGAGGAAATGGAAGTCCCAGTGCATGAGTGAGCTCACTGAGCATCACGTAGGGGTAAGTCGTGAAGCTATACTTAAAATGTAGGCACTCTGGCACAGGATAGCAAATGGTTTCGTTTCAGTCTGACTCTGAAAGCCTGAGATCCAGACAAAGTCCTCTTCGAAAGTAAGTGAAGTTAAGAGGCATAAAATTCCAGTGTTTCGGTGTGAATCCAAAAGCAGGAGCCAATGTCCTCATGGAAAACAGTTAAGCCCCCTCCCTGATAGACACAGAGGAGCCATTTTGTTCTGTCCACACAATCAGCTGATTAACACACCCATGCCAGAGAGAGTAATCCACTCTGCTTAGTCAGGAGTAAACTCAAGCTCTGATCTCATGGGGAAAGTGCCCACAGTGGTTTTTTTTTTTTTAACCAATCACATATCTGGGCACCGTATTTTCTAATATAACCTGGTAATATAAAATCAACAATCACTGAACTCTTAGCCATTATCTGAAAACTCAGTTATATAGTACCCTAAAAATCACAGACAATAGATCACATATCCCCCATGTCTCAACACGGATTGAACACATAATCATTGCCTAAGAAAAAGTTGGTTACAAAATGAAAATTGTGGTTATTCAAATATTTTTAAGCCAATTTATTTCTAACTCCCTTAAATCAGGTTCATGATGTATATTTATGTGACCAAAAGAGGTAAGAGGCTTGATTTTTTAGCTTCCCAAATGCTAAGAAGCCATGTCCCCTAGCAACACTGTGAATTCACGTAAGAAACTCTCAAACACCATTTATAGCAGGCTCTTTTCTTCCCTTCATTGCTACTCCACTCCAAGCTCGTGATTACTAAAGAGAAAATGAGCTTTGGAGATTTTAAGTAATATTCTTAAGAGGACATCATAGTGGTTGGCCAAAGGGGATGATGTTCATAATGTTATTTAGACTCACTTGAAAGTCTTTAGAGTCTTACTTTACTTTGTTCTCACTGTTACACTGATTATAATATATGACAGAACCAGTTATTAAAATTCAACCAGTTATTAAATAAGGAGCACTGTGGTGATTGGCCTGAAATAAAATAGACAAAACACACATACCTTTATGTACAGTTTTTGCCTTGCATATATATGTATAAATTATTTATGTATGTCTTCATATGTAACAGACTGCATCTGTGTGCTTATATAAATTTGTGTGAATGCTGTGTAGGTACATGTAAACACTTGATCTCTAGTGAAAAAGACTCATGTTTTGTTATTTCCACTTTGAAAATCTTGTAGCAAGCAGGACTTTCAACTAATTGTATCAGGACTCATAAAACATGACTTACAACCATAGGCATCTATGGCTGTTTCAACATGTGGAATCTCTTGTTGCTAACATGTTAAAGGGGAAAGCACATCATCTCATGAGGTGCTTAAAACACAGTTGGTAAAATTCAGTGCTCGTAAATTGAGAAATATATCACAATGGCAAAATTACAAGTGGAGATGTCTTTATATGTGCATTTATCTATTCAGAATATGGCAAGCCTATGTCATTGCTTATATTCAAAATATAATAGAACCCCGGCCAAAGCAAAAAGATAAGAGGAAGAAATATAAGGCACAGTGGTTGGAAAAGAAGACGCATAGTGAATTACTTACCACTTGTAAGTTTCTACCTGTGGATGAGGCGAAAGTAACCAAAAGCTATCAGGGCATTCAGCCAAGTTGCTGGATCAGTAATAGGGACGCCAATAGGACCCTGGTACACTTTATATCTGTATGGAATACATACAGATACATGCGCTATATGTGTTGCATGTATAACTCTTCCATGCACATTCTACATAGTCATGTGATCCTTTCTGGATCAAAGCAACGTGCCTATCAAATGACTTCAGCACAAGTTGAATAAAAAACCATTATGAACAAAGATGTGAGTATATGAAGCCACATACCGTAAACAAAGTGACCAGCTAGGTATCATAAAGATGCCATTTGGCTTCTGGTTGGGGCTTTGTTATTTCAGCAGAGTGTTCATGGAATTTTATAGGCATACACTAAAATTAGTCAAGAGAATCAGGGATCCTAAATGATTTTGGAAATACAGAAAGGTTACCTTTAGCAGATATGAAATCTTACTATGGAGTTATTGGTGACTAGGCTGATGTGGAGTGGTTGCAAAGATAGACAAAATGAATATAACATGGAAAAGCAAACCCTGAAGCCATCCCCCACTGGAATGGAGACTTAGGGGTGAATGCTTATGTTCGAGACCCTACACGATAAAATATTTTAATGTATAAAAAATTGTATGAGCCTCTTCACAAGTCTAATTCATGGAAAATTATAACAATTTTAGGGATAAGGAAAGGGGATTAGGGCTGGGGAGATGGCTCAGTGAGTAAGAGTTTGTCCCACAAGCAGGCACTCCATCTCTAGGACCCACAGGAAAAATCCAGATAGCCATATGAGCCACACCACCAGCATTTAGAAGACAAACAAGAAGACCCCGGGGCTTGCTGGCCAGCCATTCTAGCCAAATCAGTGGGAAGATTTGTCTCAAAAAATTAAGGTGAGGAGTGATTAAAGAAGATACTTGACATTGACCCCTGGCCCCTGTATACCAGGAGTATTTGTGTATACCATCCACACATAAGAACACAAGCATATACAGAAGGAGAAAAAGGACTACAGAGTAACACACTGGTGATTCTAATGTATCTGCAATATATTTATGAAGAAGCTATTTAGTGACTGCATTGATTCTACTTTCTGTAGTTGTAATGTTTAATGTGTTCTTAAAGTCAACAATTGTCTTAAAAATGAATGTAAAAGCAGATGTCTGTATGTATAGATACGCTTAAACAAGCTTCATTCATTATTTATTCATTTAACTGTTTGATAACCAGTTGTCAAGAGGTAGGTTCGAGAGACAGATGGAGGTTTTATTTGTCGCTGAGCTATTTTGAACTATTAGTCCTCTGGTTCCCCTGTAGGAAAGAACACTGAACAAGAAGGAGTTACAGAGGTCAGAAGGTATAGCCTTGTTCCAAGATGATTATTACACCGTGCTCTGCAAACCTGAGTGTGCTGCAAATCTGGAAGGAATCGCTCCTGATATGATGGATGAAAAAGTCCTGGTGCAGAATTCTCCTCAGAGGCTGGGCAAAAAAAAGTCATTAGGATGAAATTTGCTGTAGAAAAACATGAAATCCTGCCTCGAGGTTATAAAAAATAATCAGTTGTATAAGAGCAGATCATAGGAAACTTGCCCTGAATGTTAGTTATGTGAAAATGAGCTAAGAGGTTTGATTGACCTCGTTTGCAATCAGATGTAAAATATCTATAAAATTATACTGCACTGAGAATACAGTGACCAGGTCACCAGGAGTAGTATCCTTGTAACTGATTAGGTGATATTTATGTAAGCATTTTTAAATATCTTTGGCTAGACAGCATCCAGTAGATGAAAGCCTGAATGATCTAGAAACCCTGGATCACATGAAACCATCAAATGAAACTTTCAGCCTAGAAGATTTCAGGGAGGGCTACAAATACTTTTATGAATTGTTCAATTAGTAGATACTCCAGTGGCAAACATTTTAAGGGCTGATCAAAATACATAATAAACCATTTGCTAAGTACTCAGTTTGTCAGTAATGAGAAAGGCTGCCTAAAAGTGGTCCTTCTATTGAGTACAAATGAAGATGTAGCAGTATTTGATGACTTTATGTCTAGAGATGCGTGAGTAACTGAAGACTGTCTCTACCGTTACAGCACCTCTCCTTGTGAGGCTGCTGAGTGATCAGCACACAGAGCAATAGTTGGACGTAGGTTAAAGAGCCACTATTCAGCAGCTTCCTGGATAGCTGTTATAGGTCAGGAGTCGAGGACATTCTGGATTGGAGCACAAGGCTGAGGCCTCCTTCCCACTGGCTTGCTCCCATCATGCCATCCAAAAAAATTAAATTCCAGGTGCAGCACACATATAAAATTGAAATATATGTGTACAGCAAAATGCTGTATGGAAGGAGTCTCCCAAAGTGTGATTCAATTGCTGTTATGGAAATGGAAGTAGAGATATATTTCAATTTAACAAAAAGGCATTGTGTAGTCAGTCACATGGTCTTCCATGAAAGAAGTTCACTTCTCTAAGAGCAAATTCTCTCTTACTGGAGTCTAAATACTCTACAGTGCAGGAGTGCTGCCCAATAATTATACTCTTAGGAAGTTAGACTGCGGGGGGAGGGGTATTCTCTGATCCAAATTCTGGCTTTTGATTTCTAGAAACTTCCCTCGGTTACTTAAAATGTCATGACTATAATGTGTAGGGAGGATCCCCCAAAGAAATTTGACTCCTGATAGTTTGTATAGAATTCCATTTAACTTCCCAGGAATTTTGATGACAAGCAAGGCCTTATGTGTTTGTTTCCAATGATTCTGGGCCTCTGTGTTCTTTCTTGTTCTCCCTAGAAATATATGTTTTTCTTTGTTCTATAGCTAATTATTTGAGAATTATGTCTTTGTCCTATAAGATTCATCACCACCATAAGGTAAACACCATTTGAGACTGTTAAATTGACCATCTTTTTTTGTCAACAATTTAGTGATAGTCTTTGGTAAACAAACCAAAGGTTTGGAGATTGATTTAATCTTAACCCATCATCAACAGAAAATATACAACATTCAACATGATACATGTGTCTTTCTATTAATTTAATGGAATATCAAAATCTGAGTCAAGTACTGAAGATTCAGGATGTCTTCTAGCAGATTCAGAAATGAACAAATTGAAATGGCTATAAAAGTATAATATATCATCTATTATAAATGATAATCATCAAATATATTCCCAGACCTGTGAAAAACTGAAATCACTCAGAAAGCCAAGCCATTTCAGTTATCTGCAGATGCGAGCCCAAGGCGCTGCAGGAAAGACTGTCATTAGAATCCAAGGAGACCTTTTTTTTTTTTTTAATCCATTATTGTTAGACTTCTTTTCAACCAAACTTCTTTGTAAAGCTGTCAACAGAAATAGCATTATCAGCCCCCTCATAACTCACTCTCTGAGAGGCAAAAAGTAGTTGAAATAAGCAGTAGGGGAGAGACAGATGAGCCAAGAATCAGTACTGCATGGTAAACACTTAGATTTCATACACTGAAAGTGTGGACAATACCTTAAGGAGAATGAAAGCCCCCCCACCTACTTCAGAAGGCCTTCCATCCTCTTCCATTTAAAATAGTCCCTCCTTCCTCCTGCTTTGTTTTATGATTTATGTGACATCATCGCACTATCCAAAAATTTGTTACTGTCTATGATGTGTACAGCTTCTTTGTCTGTTTCACCATTGAAATCCAATGATTCAACACAGTGTTGGCACGCAGTTACTGGTTTTTCCAAATAGAATTGGATGGTGGTTCTTAGATAGAAGAAGGTCACTAAAGCCTAAAATGAGAAGTTGACTAAGAAATATCCAGAATAGATTGTTTTCCTCGTTGGAAAAGAAAGATGGGATCAACAAGATGACCATGACTAAGCCCACATGTCATCTATGATGACATCCGATAGTTGACATACCTTCTTCATGTAAATGCAGTTTTTAAAATCAGCAGCAACTGAGGTGTAAGATATTTCTAATGACATGGTTCTGTAAGGGGTGGGTTTTTCCCCACTTACAACAAACTAACAAAAAACTCACATTTTATTGCCACTTACAAGTATTATGTAACTTTTATTCATATGAGATCATTCTAAGTCTGTGTGTTTACTAAGATTCTTTAATGAGGTGACCTTTTTGAAGATTTCACAAAAGTCAACATTTGAACCCATTTAACCAAGTGGGTTAAATTTAACCAAATGGCAAGTGGCTATGTGGAACTTCCATGGTACCATATTTTAAGTCTATAAAATGTGACATTTTCTAAAGATGTTTATTTTTATTTTATGTGTATGTGTGAATACCTGCATATATGTATGTGTACCATATGCTGCCTGGTGTCCACAAAGGCTCAAAAAGGGCACTGGATCCCTTGAAACTGGAGGTTGTGAGCTGCTGGATGTGAGTGCTGGGAACTGAACAACAGGCCCTCTGCAAGAGCAGCAAATGTTCTTAACCACTGAGCCATCTCTCCAGCCCCCAAAAGAATATTGTATCTATTAATGCAATCTCTACTTTAAGTATGCCTTGGATTATATAGAATGTGTTTTATTGATAAGATCATGAACAAAAAGAAAATAAAAACTAGATCCTTTGTGTTCACAATTTCATACTTGAGTACGACAGGAAAAGGCACAGAGGTATTGCCAAGCCTGTTCCTTCAAGCCACTTAGCAGGGGGGCGCTCTTTGTTTATTTAATGGATGAGTCTAGAATGGGCTGTCAAATAAAAGGAAGTAAGAAGATTCTTTGAGGATGTTGTTTTCTTTGAAGTGAATGCAGCAATTCATATGCCTGGCATAGCACTGAAACACTGTCTTATCAACCCTCATCCATTCTCTACCCCCAAATCTTAAGCCTATGACCACTATTGACCTCTGAAGATTGTTCCCCCAGGGAATCAGCCTTTCTACTCTGAAAAGTCATTTACTTTAACTGAGCCTTCTTGGCACTGGTAGTAAAATAAAATGATGAAGTAGTGTTTCTTTGAAAGGCAAATGATAATGTCCTTTCATGTAATGCATGATTCCTGGGAGGAGACTTCACAAAGCACCCTTGAGTAAATAGCATCATGCTTTCAATAGATACATTTACTGTTTTGATAAAAAAAAAAAAAAAAAAAAAAGGTAAAATCTACTGGGTGTGGTGGCACATGCCTTTAATCCTGGCACCAAGGAGGCAGAGAAAGACAGATCTCTGTGGATTCCAGACCAGCCTGTTCTAAGAGACCCTGTATTATAAATAAATAAAAAAATAAAATAAAATAAAATAATAAAATGCTTGTCGTGGTGAGGTAAACAAACTGTGGAGTGCGTATAAGAGAGCATGTAGTCATGAGCTCACTTCAGCTGCCCATATGCTAACAATGGAGTGATACACAAAGGATTAGCCTGGCCCTTGCACAAGGCTGACACGCAAATTCATGAAGCATTCCATTTTTTCAATTGGTAAAATCCCTTTGCACTTCAAGCAGTTTTTTGTCATACAAACAACCAGCACATCATTCATTCTGGGAAAAAAAAAATTCACAGTTGGATCTCTTTTGTGGCAGAGTAACTGTACTTATTTCTTTGGAAAGAGGAAATCTGAGTCTTTAGCTGTTTTTTACTCTCCCCTTAGTTTAAAGTTTAAGACAGCGATAGGAGCTCATGAGTTCCCCATGCTCATTCTCTGTGTCTCCTAAGAAAAGCTTTCTCTGCACCTGGTCCCACCCAGAGGTGGGGCCTGTGATGCTCTTCCTGTTCCACTTGGACAAGTTTTACCCTTTCAAATACGACTTGTTGGATCTCCCAGCCCCTAACCTTTCTGAAGCCTTACCACTGCTATATCCCCTTGACTGCCATACGCTGCGCAGCTTCCGTATAGGGTATCAGACATCTGTAATTGTGTTTGTATGAATTTTAGTATTGCTTACTGACTTTCATAGTTATAGATTTTGTGTGTGTATATTCATCCCCTGCCCTCAATTTGTCTTTTTCTATGACTAGTTTTAAACTCTATAAGGGAAAAGCAGGTCTTTTCAATTCCCTCAATTCATGGCTTACAGTAGATACCCATATTTTTTAAAGATGAACTAGTGAGTGAGTAAATACGGTTACATATTTACCTGTAATGCATATGCTTTAGAACAAATGAGTAAATGATTGGCCAAGCCCCCTTAATCATGCGATTTCTCATGGCTCAGTTTCTGTATCCTAAGAGGGATCTGAACGAATGCATACTTCTTGCTCAGTGTTTTCTTACTGTATGTGTGATAACTCAAGCATTGGAAGAAAACAGTTTTTCCTGGGATTTTGGTCTGGCATGGTAGTTAACTTTATGTGTCGACTTGACTAGGCTACTAGATGCCTGGATAATTAGTAAATTATTGTTTTCAGATGTATGTGTAAGGGTTTCTGGAAGAGATTAGCATCTGATGTGTAAAACACCTAAAGACCGACTCTTACCAATGGAACGGTTATCATACTTTCTAACACAGATCCAGAAAAAAAAATTGCAGAAGGGCTACTTTGTTCTCTCTTGAACTGAGAAGTCCCTCTATTCCTGCTCCGGCTATCAGACCTGAGCAGTTGGTTCTTGTATATTTGGACTTTAGGGTCTAAACCATCTGCTCTTCTCATTTCTAGGCTTCTATACTCACTCTAAAGCACACTGCCAGCTTCCTTGGCTCTTCAGTTTGTCCATGCATGTCACGGGCCTTTTTAACCTCCTGAATCAGGTAGCACCATACCCAAAATACCCTCTTACATATCTGTACATGTCTCATCAGTTCTGTGGCTGTGGAGAAACCAGTGAAGTCCTCTCGTCATCCAGTCTTCACATCCACACCAGACTGTGGTGTGGACAGCCAAGATCCATCTCTAAGCTTTCACCTTCACGCAGCAAACCAGTCCAAGGACCAACCATGGCACGAATGAGCAAAAGAAAACTTCTGTGCACTTTCTCTACCTTATAGCAAGTTTATTCTGAAAACAACGTATCACTTGCTTAAGTTCCACAGAACACGTGGGCAGGAGCCTTTTTATTTTTCTCTAGCTTCCTTTTATTAGGAAAGTGAATTGTAAATATAAAAACAGAACAAAATCATACCTCAAACAAATTGTAGGTACTCCATTGGGTTTCTTACACTAGGTTTTGGTCTACTTTTTTGTATTCATTTGCAAATATGAACTAAGCTGATGTTCAGTGTTATTGTAGGAAAAAACAAAAGGCCCAGTGTGTCTTCTACATCACATTTCAGATTGCAATGATAGTTTACCTGTAATTATCTATAATTCATGTCCCTCTAAAAGGATAATGGGCTGCATTTGTCCTATCTAGCAACCATTCACTAGTTAGATCTGTAGGTCCGCAAGAAGTCACTGGGCGTCATTTTTAAACCTTTCCCTCAGGCCTAATAACTCTTTAGGGATTTTAATACCCTTGGTTATATTTTTTAATTTTAATCATTTTGATGCAGTTTCTTCCCTCCTAGTAAATTAATTAAAACATTTTTTCATTTTATAAATCATAATAATTATCTGGCAGCTGCACAGATTACCATCATCTTTAGGCTGATCCGTTCAAATGAGCTTTTAGCATCCAGTGCAGCTTGTTCCAGAATTGATTTGATTACAGCCATCTGTATTGACCATGAAGACAAATTCAATAAAGAGACTGAAGGAACTGTGATTTGCCCACCAAAGATGGGAACAGCAATAGGTGCAAACCATTCATTGTCCCTTCCAGGAAAGACAAGAAATCAATAAAGCAAAGACTTATCCCTGGAGCCAGGCAGGCAGGGCATGCCAACAGCCAGTATCAAAAATAAAGTTCAATTGCTTAACCAAAATGTAGAAAGAATGTTGTTTTTTTTTAAATTACTTATTTTGAAACTTTGTGTTAGTTGATTATCTTTTTTCTTGAATATGGCAGGTATATAGATCTGTCCTGAATTCTATCATCGAACAAGTTCCTTGGAAAACCAGAGAAGCGTTTACTGTGAAAGTTAGGCACTTGATCATTACAGTTATATAATGAATAACAAAAACAACAGAAAAAAGTAGTCCTACAAATGAGTAGAAGCTTAAGACCAGAAAGAACGTGAGAGTGGCCATATTTACACTAATGTTTGTTTTTATTACAGTTTGGAAGGAGGGAAAAAAAAAGAGAAAGAACAACATAATTTAAACAAAAGTTTGCTGTGAAAATTAAGCCTATATTTCACATTTTATATTGTGTATTAACTCACAAGCTCCTTCTCGTTCTTCAGAACCTACAAAAATGAAATAGAATAAATGACCTATGGTCAAAATTGCAAAAATAACTGAAAGGTCATCTATAGGCTTGCTTTTCCAACTCCACAAAGGCAGACATTTTCTACAAACAGCTTGTTTTTTTTTTAAAATCAGAAATACATATGAAGACAGAAGATGAACAATTGTAGTTTTATTGCCCTGATTTACTAAGACTGGAAAATAGAGTTGCATAGGATATTGAAATGGTTCTTAATTTTATTCTTCGTATTCTTCTAACTAAAATATATTTTATATTAATATAGTGGCTAAATATATGGGCTCTGATCAGTCAACATTGAGGCATGGTCCTCATTCCTTTACTTAATAATATATTTGAACCAAATTACTTATCCTGCCTGAGACTTTTTGTTAAAATGGAAAGACAGAATCTCTACCGTATAGGAGTGAAGCAGATATCAAGAGTGTGTTGCCCGGTACTTGGCGCATAGGACACATTCACTCACCCTCACTGCTATGATTAGACAACCATGAATTGGGAGTTGCTGTACCCTCCATCAGCTCGAACCCTGACAACTATAGCTATGCAACAGCTGAAAAGTGCAGGCAGAATTTGCAGAAAGAAGAAATCCAACCAAGAGAGCCAGTGATCTTCTCACAAAGAGTTACATGCTTTGAACAGACAGTCGGACAGACACACACACACACACACACACCTCCCTTACATGTCAAAGACAACTAGGATCATTAAAATGTGGATTAACTTAAACAAATTATCACATCTAAACAAAGGGAAACTTGGTTAAAAAAATCAGGAGATGTGGATTGATCGGGAGAGTTATATTTAAACATGATTACCATGTTGCAGTAGAAGTGTTTCTTAGAATAATCAGGTTTGAAGAGACTAATAATAGAATGCTAGATCTGTAGCTATTGCCTGTGAGTCACTGGGCTGAGCAAGGGGAAAGCTAAGCCCACTGTGACCTCAAGGTTTAAACATTGCATGAAGGCCACTGTAAAACCGCAAAAAACAAAAGCAGAAATGAGAAAAAAAATCATCATTTTCATGATTTGTGACTTTTCCTCTGTGGCTTTCCCTTTCAGATACAGAAATAATAAACTCTGTGACTTTGGAGCTGGGTACCGTTTCATTCATTTCTTATCTCCATTACATTGCACAATCCCTAACAGGTACCTGGTACCCGTTCAAATGGTGGGTTGGGTGAGTTAAACAAAGGTTATGAGTAAGAGACACAACTCAGTGGATAAAATTCTGCTTGTGTGTCTCTAGAGATCTCAAGATAGCCCTTGGGCTTTCTTTATATTTGTGTTGCATGAGTTTTCTGAGGTTAGGTTCTTATTCATGCATTTGAATCATGGCTTGGATTCAATGAATAGATTTTCTTAGTTCTACTTCAAACATGCACAAGAAAAGGATACTTACTAATTGCTGTCTCTGTCAGAACTAGGGCTAATTCATCATTAAATCAAGGATAGTTTTGGAAATGCCTATGATTTTTCCTGGGCCTGAAGCTTTCTGCTGTCTGTAAGTTTATGATGAGTTTTAATGTGTTCTAGCTTATTCCTTTTCCAAAAGATAATAGAAGTATGTCTGACCTGAGACACACTCTTTTTTATTTTATTATTACTTCTGTTTAGTTTTTCAAGACAGAGTTTTTTTTGTATCCCTAGTTGTCCTAGGTCTCACTCTGTAGACCAGGCTAGTCTCAAACTCAAAAAATCTTCCAGCCTCTGCCTCCCGAGTGCCAGGATTAAAAGTGTGCACCACCATACCTGGCTGAGAAGACCCTTTTAAATAATGCTGCATAAACAATGAAATGAGTAGCTTTTAAAGATGCCTGCTTCTGGAATGACCTAACTAGCTCAACAAATCCCACTGGCGACCTTTCAGAGAACTGCAGCTCTTGGTGACATTCAAGTCCCCACAGTCTTCACAAATACCCTGTTATGAATAAGTTAGCATGTTCTAGTTAGCATTATATATCACCATGCTAGTTCAGACTTTACTTTGAGGCATGTTTGTCGAATAGTCAATGGTTCATTTTGGTAAATGTTCAGTGTTAGTCTGTGAAAGACTTCATAGATGCAAATGGAGTAGACAAATAAAGCCGACTATAAGTTATAATCTCAGTTTGGAAAGACAGATAAGCAATTATATAAACAGATGGACAAGGCTAATTTCAGATGATAATTAATGCTTAAAGTCAATAGAGAAATAGAATAGAGAAATGAAGACTAATAATTTAAATTGCATAACCAAGGAAAGGTATCTCTGAGGATTGTTATTTTTTGAGCCAAGACCCAAATGATGTGAAAGAATCAGCCTCAGGTAAACCCATGTAAACAAAGAGCAAAAATCCAGAGTAATAATACTTTCTTTTGTCGAGTCAGAATTCTAGCAGGCCTTTGTATAAATTAGCAAATTGATTCTCAAACCCACGTAAGAATGAAAAGAATGCAGAATTTAAAAAAAAAAAAACTTTGGAAAGTTGCAGTTGCTATGCTTACGGTAACTTCAAAACTTAGTCTAAAGTCACAGTATATAAGTCTTTGTATCAGTGTAAAGATAAACAGGTCAATGGAATAAAATATAGGATTCAGGAATAAGCCCACACGTATGTGATTAATTGATTTGAAACAAAGATGTACTTTAGTAAGAAAAGCAAAATATTTATGAGAATTATTATTGGAAAATTAGGTGGTTTTTTAAATAGGTTTTATGATTTGGTTTTTTTCTTTGTTTGTTTTCTGAAACCAAGTTTCTCTGTTGTAACTCTGGCTGTTCTGGAATAGCTGTAGACCAAACTGGCCTTGAACTTACAGAGATCCACCTGCTTCTGCCTCCTGAGTGCTAGGATTAAAGGCATCCACCACCACTGCTCTGCTTAGATTTCATTTTAAAAGAAGGAAGAGTATTTATTTATACCTTATACTACGAGTTTGCTTCCTACTCTCTGGCCAGAAACAACTTAGATGAAGAAAGGTTTGTTTCATCTTTCAGGGATAGTCCATCATCAAAGGAAGCCAAGGCACTGACATATGGGTACAGCAGAATGTTGTTAGGAGTCATTTTATTGCTACGTTCCTTTATCAAAACAGTGGTATTTGGTTTTCCCCCATGTCCCTGGCCTATCTAGTCTCAGGTTCTTGGCCACTTGGATAGTTCTGGGCGTGGTTCAATCTCCTGGAGTGGGCCTTAATTCCAATCATATACTGGTCCGTTACTCCTACAACTGTCACGCCACTATTCTGCCAGCGTGCCTTAGAGCCAGGTCTCCATTGTACATCATGGGATTTGTAGCTGGTTTGGTATTTACCTTTCGTCTCTGGTAATATGCAGAGTACCTTCCAACTAGTGTTCCAATGGACACTAGTTGTCAAGTTTTGAAGGTTATTGGTAGGTACTAATTCTACTTTTCCATGTTAGTGAATTATGTAGGTGTTATCTTCAGCAATAGGGCTTTGCTATCAGTTTTTGAAGAACAACCAATAACCTTGTTCATAGCCTGGGTTGTTTGTGGGGGTTCCCACGGAGCCCCACTGGCCAAGAATTTGTTTAGATGTAACCTAATCCCTAGCACTAAAGGTTCCAATTGTTGACAAGACAAAGTTGGAGCTTTGGCTTCCCTGTCATTTGGTGATTCCAATTTAGATTTCTTTCATATATGTGTGTATTTTAAGAAACTTATACTCTCTTAATTTTCCATAAGACCCCTCAAATTAAGAAAACTACTGAAAATCTTTCACTAGCTGCTCCCCATTGTACCCAAAACAAAAACCAAACCCTCCCCTGTGCTCTTTGAGAGCCTGTACAATCCAGGTCCTGTCTACCCCTCTGACTTCTTAGTTTCCGCTATTCCTCTCCAAGTTTCCTCTCTTACCCACTTCTTCCCTTCTCCTCATTTGATCTTCCTATTCATCCTCCACACACACACTCCATCCATAACTATCTATTATATTTCCCCTTCCTAGGAAGATTACTCCCTCCCCTTAGTCCTTTACTCTATACATAACCTCTGTGGTTATACAGGTTGTAGCCTGCTCATTGAAGACCTAACAGTAACATTCACATAAGTGAATACATACTACATTTGTCTATTTGTGTCGGGGTTACCTCACCCAGTATGTTTTTTTTCTAGCTCGATCCATTTACCTCTGAATTTCATGATTTTCTTTCAGCAGCTGAATAATATTTCATTGTAGAAATATACCACGTTTTCTTTATCCAGTCATCAGTGGATGGACATTTAAGCTGTTTCCAATTCTGACTATTATTAATAGAACAGCAATGCATATGGGTGAAGAAGTGTCTCTGTGGTAGGCTACAGAGTCCTTTGGGTATATGCCCAAGAGTGGTATGGTTGGATCTTAAGGTAGATCTCTTCCAAGCTTCCTGAAGAATCACCTTACTGCTTTCTGTGGCGGCTGTATATAGATTTGTAGTTTCACTAGCAGCGGAAGAGTGTTCTCTTTACTCGGAACATTTGTTTATTTTAAAAGTTATTAAAAATGAGGAGACAAACCTGAGACTGGGAGTTTAATTGCTGAATATCGTATCTGTTAAGTGATTAGATTCAGAATATGTGAAGATGAATCCAACAGTCAGGAAGCAAGCATTTCCAGTTTCCATTAAAAATTAAGCAAACATTTTGAACAAGACAACTCTCCACAAAAGGCATGATATGCAGAAGGCAAACAAATATATGAAAACCAATGAACATCAGTAGCTGCTAGTTCAGTAAACATCTTACAAAGGTAAAGGTTACAAAAGGGAGTGGGGACAAGGGGCAGCCATTCCTCTCATACATTGCTCATGGGAATGCACCATATTTGACCTTTTAGCAAAAAGTACCGTTCGGCAGGGTTGTTGTTGTTTTAAGTTTAACTTATGCCTGTGTTTAACCACCTTCCAGCCATCTATTACTGGGTATTTATTGAAGAGAAATTGTTGTCTGTGGTTTGCAAAGCCTTGTATGCAAATGTCCTGCAGAGTTATTTCAAGCAGTACCAAACTAGAAACTTCAAACTGTGCAAGAGATAAAGGGCTAAACAATCTGTCCTGTATTAATATGTGATTCTGCTGGGCATAAAACAGGAATAAGTTATGGACCTAAATAGCAAAATGAGTAAGCCTCAAAATGCCTTTACTGAATGACCCAACCTGAAGTCAAAGGAGTAGACAGGACCTGGATTGTACAGGCTCTCAAAGAGCACAGGGGAGGGTTTGGGTTTTGTTTTGGGTACAATGAGGAGCAGCCAGTGAAAGATTTTCATTAGTTTTCTTAATTGATTCACACTTTAAAAGCATCACTTCAGCCAGTGCATGGAAGAGCAACAGAAGCAGCAAAGAGACTGGCTAAAAGCTTACAATGATCTTGTCAAGAAAACAGGATGGTTTGGACTAAGGTGACTAGATTAAAAATGGAGAGGATGTCAGGTGGTGGTGGGACACGCCTTTAATCCTAGCACTCAGAAGGCAGAGACAGGCAGATCTCTGTGAGTTCAAGGCCAGCCTGGTCTACAGAGTGAGTTCCACGACAGCCAGAGTTACAACAGAGAAACCCTGTCTTGAAAAACAAACTAAAAAAAAAAAAAACCGGAGAGAAAATACTTAAGAAGATATAATCTCACTAAAACCAACAACTTTCTGCATTTATTTATTTTCATTTTTGGTGTTTGATGCATTGGGGTATTTGTTACAGAGCACCGTTATAACCCAGGCCTCAGTATATGAAAGCAGGTCCACTATCTGACTTACTGGCAGCTTGTTCCGATCTTGTGACCTTAGACTCTCAATATAGCAGCAGTAAGTTAAATCACTAAAGTCTTCTTTCTTTACTGACAACCAGTTCTTAAGTTCAGTACAATTAAAGTCAATGCAGGAATGGCAGGAGGACTCTGCTTTAACTTCACGTGGTGAATTGAGGGTTCCCTAAGATTCCTTGGATGCTAGACTCTTGAAATTTCTCTCTTCTTGATGAAGAAGTATCCCCACTCCATGATGCTTTTATATACCCCTAGGCAACTCAGAGATTATTTAGAAATATTTAGGAGGATTCTGACCAACAGCCCAATGCAGAAAATATATTGCTATATTAGTTCATTCACTTATTTAATTTCTCTATCCATTATTCGAATAAGCTTCCTGTAGCATTTGTTATAAGTAGAGAAATAAAATACAAACCAAAAGATTGTGCCTAAGTATTATTTCAGCATCTCTTATATACTCAGGAAAACGTTTCTTTGGTCTTCATAAGTGGACTTCTTTTCTCCCAGAGCTAAAAGAACCAACATTTACGTCAAAGAAAGCACAGACTTTCTTCAAAGACAAGTGATCTTGAATCAGTAAAGGTATCTGGCTATGACAATAGGTTTGAACAGCTGCAGTGTAAGGTCTACTTTATCAGCTATTTTTATGCAGGTTCTTTCTTCCACAGCACTGAAAAAAACATCCCTTGAAGTTAAATTATCTCTCGGTTAGCAGTTAACTGTTGTGGTGATGCTCCAGCAATGCCACATGGGAAGGAAGCCACCAGCCTTCCATCTCCGCAGTCCTGTGTAAGTGGTAACCCCCTCCCATAGCCCTCTGTTCACTAACAAAATAGAAAGAAAGCATAGAATAATGGTGGATACCTAACAACATTGAGGTCCATGACTGAGACATCTAACTGATAATTGATAAATCGTAAGGCTCTGCCATTGCCAACGCTATTGGAAAATAGGATTCATATTGGAGCATCTTACTGAGAGGCAGGAAAAAAAATGCAAGAAAGCACCAGAAACATGGCATCCATATGACATTTCATTCATCGAGGGCACTGCAGGTTTTCTTTATCCTTTTCCATGGCACATCTAGGGAGGGTTTTCTGTGTTTTCCATTGTGGGGACTGAATCTGGAAACATTACAGAAGGATCCAGATCACCTGATTCCCCATCAGCCTCGCCAGTCTACCCCCTACCCCAGCCAATCTCTCCTTCTGAGAAGCAGAGTTCTCCAGTCTTAGTTCTTGACTGTCCTCTGTGTGTTTATAACCCGTCAGCCTGAATAGTTACTGTTTGATGACTCCAAGGTTTTCCTTGCTAATCAGGGCCTCTGCAATTTTTGTCCCCTGTTGAATGCCTACTAGACATCTCAACCTTACACATCTCAAAGTAATCACCTAACTCTCACAGTCTCTAAGCCTGCACCTCCTGTGGAGTTCCCTAGCTTAGTAATGACAACTCCAACCTCCCCACTTGCTCAGAAATCCGTGGTGCTCTTCTAAATTGTATTCCATATCTTATTAATCAGAAAACCCTGTCATTTCCACATGAGAAAACCTAACCACATCTCTTTAGCTGCACACAGAAGCTACCGTCCTCCCCAACCTGGATTACTGTAAAAGCCTTTAACTGGTCTCCTGGTTCCACCTTGTCCTCCCTAAGATCTATTTTTAGTCTAGTAGGGGCTATCCTTTGGAAACACATGCTACTTCTCCCCGCAAACTTGCAGGACATAGACCTCGTATTTCATTGGAAAGCAGTCATTCTAAACAGGATTGGCCTACATGAGCAGATGCGGCGGCCTCACCGGCCTCAGCTTTCACCGCTCTCTCCATTACTGAAGTTCTTCAGCCAGTTCTGCATGTGACCCCGCCAAGTACAGCTGCACCTCAGGGCCTTTGTGCTTGGTCCTTCTGCCTCCCTGCTCTTCCCCAAGCAGCCCAGCGGATAACCCTACTTGTTCTACAGTTCTGTTCCAAGACACTGCTTTCCCAAAAACAAAAGCTTTCCTCCCTTTATAACACACTTATCCCCTGACCTTCTCTGTTTTTCTAAATTGCATCTACCATTGATGAACATTTTCCCCCCTCACTCCTTTTCATTCTCTCCTGCCACAAAACCATAAGCTCCCTGAGAACAAGGAGGTGATTTAGTGCCTGCTGAATGCCCAGCACACACGACACTGTTCAACACATATTAATTAGACTGAACTAAATTAAAACATTATTTTTATACTCTCAAACAGAGTTGAGTGTCAGCATTTTCATGACTCAATTTAATTAGCAGTTTCTCCATAAACACTTGTTTAACTGGTACAAGAATTAAACCTGTGACAGCCCATGTTCCACCCTGAATATAATTTGGCTTCTCTATCAATGAAGTTGCTTTCTGGCAAGATGTTTTCTACTTCTCACCAGGGCTTTTATTTGCTCTGCACCATGAGGGTCAATACACCAGTTACAGGCCTTTACATTGCCACGAAAAAGTAATGCTTGTGCCTTCTCGTGTATCTGGAATTACCTACCAACTGACAGCAAGTGTTCTCTGTCTCTTAAGAAGAACCAGACCGAATGTCCAGGTCTGAGTTCTTAGCAGTGTCCCTTAATTCAGCCAGTTGGGCTAACTCGGTCATGAGTGCACACGAGTCTGCAACCAACTGGCAAAGCACTTTCCTCCTGCCATGACTCAGAATTTTTTTTTTTTTATAATTTTAAAAATATGAAAGTAAAGAAGTATTCATTCCTCTGGAGTAGATAACTTTCAGTCGGTTTTTCTTGGAATGGGTGAACGCAGCATACGTTAACACTAGCTGCCATAAACAGATACAGCCCAGTCCTCAGTGGATCATCACTCTATGTAATTTTGTTTCTTGTTCATTTCTCTGTACCACTAATGTAGTAAATGGTGTGTTCTTGCCCTTAGTCATGGACCCAGGCGCCTGCTTTTGTGGCCCCACCTTGCCATGTGTCTGTAGGGTCCCCTCCATTCAGAAAGTGAGAGAAAGTGAGGTTCTTTTGATGGAGGGTTATGATATGAACTAGGAGAGTTGTGCAGAGAACCAGCAAGAGGGTGTGTGGGCTGGGAGTGTGCCTTTAACTGCTAACTGTAAGCTGTTCAGACAGCCGTGCAAAACTTTCATTACTTTGTCCTTATGCTGTTAATCTTTCTCTAGATTTCTTCAACTTGACAATTGACATTAACCATCACACATACATACACACACATACACACACACACATACACACACACACATACACACACACACACACACACACACACGGAAAGAGAAAAAGTACTCCAAATATATTATGCTTTTGCACACACTTGAGATCACATTTTATAATATTCAACTGTATGTTTAAAAGAAAATCAGCATTTGCCAAAAGATAAAATTCTTATTTTTAAAAACTCCACGGATTATATGATTCCATTTGCATGAGGCATCCAAATGAGGAAAATCTATATACAGAAGAAACTTAACAGTCGCCTAGGGCTGGGGATGGGAAGAGGGTAAATGGGGCATGATTGGTGCAAAGTTCCCTTCTTTGAAGGCTGTGGATATAGGCCCACCAGATGTAGACATGGAGTCAGTTTATTCTTGTGTCTGATTCAGTCCCCAGCCCTAAGTACTGGAGCCCTGGAGTGTTTCTGCCTCCGTTCAGTCCAATCTTAAGCCAAGAACTGGAAAGCCTTCAGCCTCAGCCTCCATATAATCTAACCAACCTCCAAGACTCACCACTGTCTTCATACAGATCCCTGGAATATAGACCCTTCCTGGCTTCCCCACAGGGCTATTCCTCCACAGAAGGTAGAAAAGTTCTAAAATTAGATTGTGGGAATGATTTCACAATTCTCCATTGAAAATTGCTGAGTTGTGTGCTTGGCAAAGATGACATCTCAATAGTCTTTTTATTTAACTTGTTTATTTAACTTTTCCTTTTCATAAAAGCTTTGAGATTGTCTCTTAACTGGTCTGTCAGTCACTAGTGAACAGGTCAGTTAGCATATAGTGATTCCCAGCCTGCACTAGCTGAGGAATCATATTGGCTAACTAAGAACAACAACACAAAAAACCTGACCCCATTGTTAGGAGGTTCATAGTCTGCAGAAGGAATGCGAGCAGTGTGAAGTACACTGTGCTATATGCACTCCAGGAGCTCTACTCGAGATCGACGTGAGGCGCTATAAAGCGGAAGAAAGGCTAGTGATATATAGACATACTTAATATTTAGAGAATTGTATTTGCCATGACAAAGACTATTACTTTCTTTCAAGAGGGTTTATGCTTTATTCATGCTTTAAAGTACTTCCCTTTCTCCATTTATGACATTAATGTATGTTTCCTTAATTAATATGTCAGCTAAGTTGTCACATAGTAGGAGATCGTTACCTACAAAGTCATCATGCAAATTCCAGATTGAATTTGGTTTAAAGACATCTTTCAAAAGCTGCTCGTATTAGGTGATTCCTGACCTCAGTCTTCGAGGATAAGATTCAAAGGGAAGAGCGAAGGAAGGTGGACAAAAACATGAGGGTGCGGGTGCATTTGGAACACTTCTTTCCGTTTCTGTCTCTGTTTATCTGTGTCTGTCTCTCTCCCTCTGGTGTGTGTGTGTGTGTGTGTGTGTGTGTGTGTGTGTGTGTGTGTGTGTGTGATGGTTAGTTTAAATTGTTAACTGCATGAGATCTAGAATCACCTAAGAGATGAGCCTCTAGGCATGTCTGTGTATGTGTTGGGAGGTATCACGATTATGTTAATTGAAATTAGAAGACCTGCCCACTGAGGGTGGCACCATTTCCTGGGCTGGAATTCTAGACTGCATTCTCCTTCCTGACTATGGATACCATGGGACAGCTGCTTCAAGTGTCTCCTTCCTTGAGTTCTCCACCATGATGGATCATAAGCTGGTACTATGAACCAAAACAAAACTTTTCCCCTTAATTTGCTTTGGTTAGAGTATTTTATCACAAAGAGAGACTGTGTATGTGCAAATGTGGGGGTGTAAATGTGTATGCAGGTGTGTATGTGGGTAAGCCAGAGACCATCCTCAGATATCATGCCTCAGTCTCCATCCACCTTATTTGCTGAGACAGGGTCTCTCATTAGTACCTGGAGCTTGCTGATTAGTCTACACTGGCTAGTCAGAGAGCCCCAGAGATCATCCTGTCTTTACCTCCCCAGCACTGGGATTGCAAGCGTGCACCACCATACCTTGTTTTGTTTTACATAGGTGCTGTGGACCAAATTCGGGTCCTCATGCTTTTGCAGCAAGCACTTTACTGACTTAAATATTCCCCCAGGTCCGCATATTGGTGATTATAAGTATTTGCTACAGGAGCAGACAGTCTCTTATCATTTTAGTGGCTTAATGACTAGAACTTGGTCACCGGAGTTCATTTGAACACTGTGACTTGCATCATCAGTCAAGGTATTGCTATTTAGTCAGTGGTGGGGAAAATGGAGGAGTGTGAGAGAAACTTCCTTGGGTACTCATGGACAGAGGGTTCATCAGCTGTGCAAACATCCTCCATGCCGGATCTCTGTCGAAAGGCCCTGCTGAACGCAGTAGCAGCAAGGAAACATAGTGCCTGGACAGACCACCCTTCCCCCATCACCACAGCACTATCCTTGATTTGAAACAGATCTTTCATGGACAGACTGATCTCAGACACTCTCGTTTGAATAGTTTTTATCTTTTATGTTGCACAGTGTCGAATTACGCCTATTGCTTATTCTCACTTTGATCACTTTGTTTGTGAATCAAGTAAATGTGCTGAGAATGAGCACAAAGAATGTTAGAACTATTATCTTGACTGGAAAGAAAATGCATTGTTCAGGCTATGAGATGAGACCTGTTCAGTAACAGTCTCGAGGGCAAAATTTCACTGTGGTCTGTTGCACCTAATAAAATGTGTTTTCAATCATACAGAGATGCATAATCTACTTTTCTATCTTTCTGAGTTCCCAAATGGCCCAATGAATGAATGATAGCAGTTTGAAGGCACTTAGTTTCTTGAACCTGTTTGCCTGAGGTATAGTTTACAGCCAAATCTCGAGATTTGGAACAAAACTTTCAGTTTTAAGGACCTTCTGTAATTAGGTAATTTTGAAAATAAACTCTTTGCTAATTCATAAGCACATTTTTGCTTCCAGCTCCTCACGCGTTGATACAGATGCCTCTAATTTATGACTTTATTTCTCTCCAATCAATGATACTGTTTTCTAAACACGCTTTCAAAGGGTAGGAATCAGAAGGAGTCAGTAGGATTATTTACTGCCATTTTTCACTGTGGCACCATGGTGGTTTGAGTGAGAAATGTCCCCTTTAGGCTAACATGTTTGAAAATTTGGTTCCTAGTTGGTGGCACAGTTTGGGGGAGATCGTGGAAATTTGTGGATGCAGAGCCTTGTTGGAAGATGCCCGTTACTGAGGGAGAGATTTGAGAGTTTAGCCTTGCCTTACTTCCAGTTCACTCTCTCTCTGCTTCCTATGCAGTTGAGACGTGATCGCCCAGCTCCCTGTTCCTGCTGCCATGCCTCCCCTAGCATTGTAGACACTTAGCCTTCTGCAACCATAGGCCTGAATGAAAAGAGAAGTAAAAAGGAAGGACATGGCTGGTACCTGGTTTCCATACCAGATGAGTGAAAAAAGATTAAAAGGAAAAGGACATGGTGGAGGAGAAGTTTATTGTACAAATGAGGGAGAACATAGTCGGATATGAGGCAGAGCATAGCCAGGGGCAGAGACATTCGGGAGAGTCCTGGGTGAACATGACCAGACTAAGCTTCTGGGCCATGTGAGGAGAGGGGAAAAGGGAGAGGAGGGAGAGAGGGGAACCTGGAGGCCAAGAGGCCAAGAGGCCAAAACAGGCCAAAAAAGAAGGACAGGGTAACCAAAATGGCTGGACTATATAGGGAAGAGCAGCTCAACCCTCTGGGCTGAGGAGTTCAAGGTAGCAGAGTATGCAAGCCAGGAGGGCCCTGTAACAGGTAGAGGCTGAGGGAGGCTGGGACAACCTGGCAGCCAGGTCCACTTTGACATGTTAAATGGGTATCTCAGCCAGCAGTTTGTCCTGAGTTTGAGACCTAACTAGGCCAAAATAAACTCTTCCTTAAGTAGCTTTTGGCCATAGTATTTAATCACAGTAACAGACAAGTAACTGATACAGGGCAGCAAAACAGCTTTGCCAAGATCCATGAAAAAGTCAGCTGATTTATTTCACTTCATTTGTTTTTGTTTTTCTTTTCATTAAATTCCGGACATGATTATTGTAACTAAAAAAAAAAAAAAAAAAGATCTTCCCACTTTTGGGTGTTTATAAGAAGTGAACAGACTTAAATTGTTAAAATAATACTGTAATTTACTAACAGCTGCCTGTCAGCAAAAATGAATGAAGCTGAGACAGGTCAGGGAGTACTTGTTATATCCAGCCTGAGGATCAAGAAGCTCCTTTTCCTTTACGGTTCTGGGAACTGAACCCAGGGTCTCCTACCTGTGAAGTATGTATGCTACTAACATTATGGTTCTCTCTTCTGCTTAACTACTTCCTCATACCTCATCTTAGAACTGCCTTGACACTGGTTACCAAGAAAAGAAAGGCCTCGTGAGAAAGGGAAGAGAGGAAGATAGCCCTTAGTTAGGATAAATTCAGAGGGAGTCACGGCGGTTACCTGAACTGTTAGGGAGATATAAATCAACGACGTGGTTTATTCAGGGATTTAAGGATCACAGATCTATTTAAAAGGTCTCATTAGTTGTTCAGACTCCTATTTTACATCTCTAACTGCTGACATAAACAGTCTTATTGCCAAGGGGATGGTTTATTCATCTTGTACCTGTAGACTACCAGGCACTATATTATGCTTTATAAATGTCTGCTTCAGTCGTCGGTGTAGGGTTTTTGTCTTCATTTAAAGATTGTACCTAAGTTTTCCAGGGTACCCAGAATAATACCAAGGAGTGAGCGGTTTAAAGTCCATAGCTTTATTTTCTCACAGCTCCTGAGAAATTACCCATCAAACATGTGAGCAAACCTCTGAGTTGACGGTGCTTTGTCAGAATTATTTTAAATGGCAACCGTGACTGCCACAAATCTTAGTAGCTGGAGAGATGACACTGCCTTTCCAGTATCTTAAAACAATAAAACATATCACAATAACATCTGAATGAAGTAGCTTTGGGGTATCGGAAAAAGTGTTGGTGACATTCTGTTAGGCTTTAAAAAGAATGTTGGGTAGAAGCCTAAAAACACAAGTGTTAGGGGAAGCCGGGAGCCCTGAACAGGTTGTCAGTGGGGTGGGGGAGGGTAAGGCAAATGTAGGCAAAGGCTTCGGAATGGACACTGTTGGTATAAAGGCAGGGACTCTGGCAGGTGTTGCCTACACTATGAAATAGCATGCCTAAGCATGATCTAAGACTTTCATGCAGAATGCTGTAACTCTCATGGGAGTGAGAGGCTGGACTATTAAATACAAAGAGTTGTAGGGCTATCACTATTTATATTTATTTAGTTGGCTCACTCTCTTAATCTTTCCAGGTGCCAAATGAATCTAATATTTGGAAACATGGCTTCTGGGCAGAGCTCATATCCAGAGAACTATCAGGAAAATATGGCTCCAGGTGTAGTCTTTCCAGGGGAAGACTCTTTTTTTTTTATATTAAAAACCTCAGGGGGAAAAAAAAAATCAAAGACAGAGCTTCATGGGAAGTTTCAGATGGAAGAGGAGGCCTAAGACTTTAAGGCCATGCCTGGGGGTCCTCGGCACTGAGGGATGGAACTGTTTAAGTGCTTATGAGTACCCTGTGGTCACCCAGCAGTCTCACAGGGAACTCTGAGTGGAAAGGGGCTTGTCTTGAAGAGGCCTGTGGTTAGGAAATTTACCTAATGGTAGGTTCTGAATGAGTGCACACAACTCCATAGCCTTTCTGAGAGGATAATTTTGGTGGAAGCATCCTTAGGCTGTACTAAAAGGACCAGAGAGAGTACGGTTTCTGTTGTCCACTAACTGCTGTTTGCTTCCTATCTTCCCTCTTTGTAAACACTACTGTCTATAGCATTTGGGCTCATTAAGTAAAGGCTTTAAGTAAGTAGACTCTGAAGCTCACAGCTATGCAAAATAGAAGAATGTTTCTCAAAGCACCATCTCCCAGAAACTGTCCCTGAGGAGTCTGTTCCATTCCTGAATCTGCTTGAAGGAGTGACATCCTGTATTTCAAGTTCATGTTATAATGAGATTGAGATTTGGGGTCTGTGTGGAAGGAGCTACAAAGAATAAATGACTGGAACAAGACATCATATTTATTGACATCACCTTAAGATAGAAGCTCTATCAATGGCTGAAAAACCATACAGTATTATTCTCCATATGTAAGGCAACCCAGAGATACTACCAGGGTCAGTGACAGCCCTGCATGATACTCTGTGGGATGGTGGTGACATACAGTGAGCAACTGTCAAGGGTTCTTACAGCTTCATAGGAAAGCATTTTGAAGGTTACCTTTAAATGGTGTTTTACATAAAAGTCTCTCAGATGAATGAAGCTGAGAAGGAAGAGATTTAAATGTCTCCTACTCATACATCATCATAATCCCACTTCCAAAATATGTATCATGTTCAAATTTTCTTTCACTTCACAAAGCAATGTAAATTATTTCATCTTTAAGTTTTGGTACCAAAGTACTAATCTAGACTATTATCTTTGTTACTGTGGTCTTTGACCTTACAGTTGGATTTAGGAAAACGAACTCACTTGTGGAGTTGTAAGATGTTTCAGACATCTTTGCTTAACCACTGTAGGGCCTTATTCTCCTTGAGACTTTCAGATCATGCTGGGGACATGGGCAGAAGGAGAGATCTGTTCTGCCTCTGTACCTACACAACACTGGTATGTACCAGCTAGGCCTGAGCTCTATTGATTATATTTTCTTATCTTCTGCATCTAGATAGGCTGGCATTTGAGGCTTTGATTTGGGAGACAAAACTCTTCCCAGAGCTAATTCCTATAGTTATGTAAATATCACCTTTGAGCAGCATGTTGACCAGTCCAGACTGCACACCCCTGATTATGTCATGCATCAAACTCTCACACAGCACAGGAGCATTTCCCTGACGATAACTCACCTCATGTACTGAACAAATGGGGACTGCCCCTGTAGGCTAGAACCTGTTAAAACTATTCAGACCATCCAGCCCAGAGTTTTCCCAGTGTAGCTGTCCTTCCTTGGCCATTTCTTCTTACAGAAACCACAGTTAAAGGCCATAGATCACACTCCACACTCTGTCTTATACTCCCTGGTCATCTCTGGTCCTTCCACCCACAGGTCTGAGACTTGCATTTCTTGTGTTCTGTGGCTATAAACTTATGGCAGTCTTTCGTTTGTGATTTTTAAAAAATCTGGAATATATTTTAGACAAACTACTCTGTTTCCCCAAACTACTAAATTCCTTTCCTGTGTGTCTGTAAAGGAGTGGAGAATACAGTTAATAAGAGATTAGTGTATAAGTCATTTCTAGTATGAATTTTATATAGCTCAGTAGTATTCATAGTGCTGTGAAGTCATCACCACCATCCATCTCCACAACTGTCTTTATCTTGGTAGAGAGAGAGAGAGAGAGAGAGAGAGTGAGAGAGTGTGTGTGTGTGTGTGTGTACTATAATCTTGACAACTTTAAACACAAAAGCAAGGAAAATGAATGAGATCATGCATAACCTGCCAAAGGGAAATGAATAGGGTACAGATGCAGCTTGGGTTACAAATGGGTAACTGCTTCCTAGACTGTGATGTTCCTCACTGCTGCAAGAGAATAGTGACAAAAGGTACTTAAGAAAGGCAGGGCTTCTTTTGGCTCACAGTTCGAGACTGTTGTCCATCATGGAGGGGAAGGCATGGCAGCAAGGGCTTGAGGCAGCAGGTTAGGTTACATCCACGTGTAGAAAGGAGAGAGAGAGAAAGAGAGAGGAGTGTGGATCTTCAGCTCACACTCTCCCTCTAGTCTGTCCTTGAGATGCTGCTGAGCACCAGAGCTCACTAATCTTTTCTTCTGCCTACTCATTCCTGCCTTTGAATTCCTCTAGTGAACCTTTGATAAAAGGTTTATTTTCTATTGCAAAATTTTCTTTTGCAACCTTTTAAGGATTTATGTCTTTAACAATATTTCTATTTTATTCATGTCATTTTCTATACTTTCTATACTTGTTCCCTCCGTTCCTTGATCTTTAATAAAATTTAAATCTTCCCCTACTAGAACTATCATCAGATTTCTTATAGGAACAGTTCCTAGTGTTTTTGTTTGTTTCTTTATTTTTTCTTTTAATCAGGCAACTTTCTGTTTCTTGCTTTTTTTCTATATGGTTTGTGATTTTTGTTATCATTTTTATTGTTGAAATCTAGATATTTGCATCCAGCATTGTGGTTTGTGTTATGTTTTAAATGTGAATGTCCTCATATGCTTATGTGTTTGAATATATGGCCTCAGTGGGTAGCACTGTTTGGAAAGGATTATAGAAACTGTAGTCATATAGGCCCTAGCTGACAGAGGTGAGTCGCTGGGTGGGCCTTTGAAAGTTACAGCCCAGCCCTGTTTCTGACCCACTCTCTGCTTCTTGGTCTACCACCACCTGTGGCCAGCCACTTCATGCCCCCACCAACGATGATTGAGCCATGCTTGTTGCTGCCCCTTATCTACCGTTACCAACCAAACTCTCCTAAAGCCGTGAGCCAAGATAAACCCACTTCCCTTACTTTGCTTCTGCCAGGTATTTTTTGTCACAAAGAGAAGGAAAGTAACGTACAATACAATCACTCCTCCAGTCTCCTGGGGTTTGCTTGGATGTTCTGGTTGTTGGTTTGCTTGCTCTGTTGTTTTAGTATATTTTTGATACTTTAGGAACCTCTCCTGAGCATGAAGAAACACTCTAATTTCACCTGTATTAGCTAATCTCTGCTGCTTCAGAGAGAGTGTGGGGTGGGGTATAACAATGAGGTGCAAATGTTGCAATGATATTGACTGTTCCCTCCACCTGACCCGAGATAACACTCAGAGACCAGAACACAAATTGCTGCCGATCTTAGAAGACAGAATCCTCTTTGCATTCATACTGACTCCCTCAAGCTGTGTGTAGAGCTGCCCCAGGAATAAGTGCGCAGCCGCCTACCCTGTAGCCCAGTGGGGAATAGGTAGTAGATATTGTGATAAAAGTTCAAATTGATTGGGAGTTAGCCAGTTTGTAGCCCTAGCCTTCCTCATGAGGTTTTAAGCCATCAATAAACTCCTGAGTTCCAAAAATAGTTATGCCAGACAGATTCGGCCAGTGAGGTTGTTTTCTACATGGGGACAGACACACTTTCCAGGTGTTTCTTACTCTGCTATCTTCCCAGAACTGTTTCTTGCTGGTTTTCTGTATGAGTTCTCCCGCGCTAAGTGTTCTGAAGACGGTGTCCTTTTCATAGCTCCTTGTCTGTTATGTCTGACAGAGATGCAACCCCAGCGTTAGCTCTGTAAAATTGGGCAGTCGTCTCCTTCTTTAACTGCAGTCGTTTGTCACCGGGTATGGCCCGAATAATGCCACACTGGCAACTACAGAGGGAAATTCGTTCACCTCTGGCTCACGGTGTCTGATCTACATAAGACAGTCTGCTTAATGGACAAACCGTCTCTCACATAAGGCTCTCAGGTTGTTAGTGTCTGTTCTTTATTCCAAGTTATTTGAGTCGGTTCTAGCAAGCCATTTCCCTGACCTCTTCAGATATACATATAGTGTCACTGATTCAACTGTCCAAGAAAAAGATAAAAAACAGAATATCCAAGATCTACAAGTCTTATTTATTTATAAGTAGGTAGGTAGGTAGATAGATAGATAGGTAGATAGATAGATAGAGATATGCACCACTGTTAGCCTTCCACTCCCATTCCTACACAAAACTTGGATTTGTGAAGTATGGATTGCTGTGCAATCTCTGAAGAGATAAAGCATTTCTTAACTATAAATTCAACGGTTACCTTCAGCTTTACCTAGGTCTTACTTCATCCCACTCTTGACTCGTGTTTCTTCCCCATTGTATTAGTTACTTATATTGTTGCTGTGACAAAATGCCTAGCAACTTAAGAAAGAAGAGTTTCTATTGGCTTCCAGCTCCAGCAGATACACTTCATCGTAGCAGTGAAGGTGTAGAGGGGAGAGCAAGGGGTGGCTGATCACATGGCAACCGCAGTCAGGAAGCAAAGACCAGTGATTGCTGGCATTCAGATGACTTTCGCCTTTTCATTCAGTTCATGGCTCCAGACAATGAAATGGCACTGCCTACATTTAGGGTGGTCTCCCCCTCCTCAATTAACATAATCTAGATAATCCCTCACAAGCATGCTTTGAGATTCACATCCACAGTGATTCTAAATCCCATCAAATTAACAACCAAGATTAACTTCATGTTCACCAAGAAACCCTAGTATGAGGTGTTGCTGGGTCCTTTTCATTAGTCTCTTTAACAAACTAGTTCTAAGTGCCTGAACTTCCTTCCACTGAAAGAAAGAAATGAATGAATGCAATATACATCATAACAAGGAAGTACCAGGGGTGCAGTGGGACTCACAACTGATTACTCTCAATAGCTTAGTAAGTTTTTTTTTAACTGAGCGTTCATTCATGCCTTATGACAGAAGTTGGGGCTATCAATTGAAAGATCACTTTGACCTTAATGCTGGGAATGTTCCACATGGAAGAAGTGTGTACAACAACAAAGGTTGTAAGAGAACAAAAGCAAAGGAAGAACCTAGCCTAGACTGAGGTAAAGGAAACAAAACAAAAACAAAACACAGGTCTCCTGGGGTTGGTAACCTGAGCTGAGTCATAAGGATGAGTGAAGGTAGTCAGGTGGTAGTAGGGCAAAGGACAAACAAAGCATTTCAGGCCTGGGAAGTAACTGGACTGAAACAGAAGAGCATACTATAAAGAGGGAAAGATACAAATAGTTTGAGCTCACTCAGACATGAAGTGTGAAACAGGAATAGTGGCTGTCCTGCCGGGGAGGTAAGCCGGGACTCCGTGAAATCGAAAAGATGGCACTGGGCTTCATTCTTTAGAAAAGCACGGTCCAAACTCACTTGAGAATACATTCCTTGTTTTGCTTTGTTTTCTACATCTCTAAATAGATTTATAGGTTTTTTTTTCCCTTTTTATCTTAAGTAATATCTCTGAAATAATCATGAGCTTAATGTGCCATCGCTTTGATGGTTTGTAGGAATGAACATTAAAATAAATAAAAGGTAACTAGTAAGTGTTCTGTGAATTACTTAAAATGATCGAACTTATGATTCTATGCTTTGAAGATGCTTATTTCAATCATGGAGAAACATTGAAGAGCTTTAATTAGTGTGTATCATGAGTGTACTTGCATTATGCAGAACAATGTAGCCCTAGGAGAGGACAGGAATTGGAGGGAGGTAAGGCTGATAGCAAGAAGACTGGTTAGTGGACTCTCACTGTTACCCAGGGAAGGCAGTCCAAGGGCGTGAATTAGGACACGATGGGTAGATGTAACCTCAAACACTTGCCGCATTACAGAGACTAGTCTGGTCATAGGATTCAGCTGTTAACTGATAAAATCATTGTCCTTAAAAAAGTTTATACTGTAGTGAGGGGAATGGTGTGCAATAAGCAAAATTTTAAAAGTTTATAATCTTAAGTAAATAAAATAAGAAAATAAAAGAGTGACAGAAAGAGGTGGGAGGCCGTGAGGGATATAGAGGTAAAATTAGAAATGTTGATTTCTTGAATTAGGATTAGTTAATAAGCCACTGTGAGGAAAAGATAGCAAGACTTCAGTAATGAGCAGGAAGGAGTTATGGATAGGAAAGAATAAAGCAGTTAGATTTTAGAGATGTTTTAAAAATAAAGTCTGATGATCTGGAATATTGACTAGATAAAACAGAAGGAAGAACTTAGGACTGCCTAATCAAAAACCTATATTAGGACTTCGAATCCCATTGACCAGCATAACTGGGGTCTATTTCAGGTCCCATATAGCCATATAGTTCAATTTCATTCTGAGCTCCATTAATCAGTCAGATATCTCTGTTAGATGTGTGAATATTATAACTACCATTTTTGAAAAATATACTGTTCATCATTCTTTGGTTCAATGCCAAAACCTTCATCTCCATATTTTTCTCTCCAATGGAACAATGGCTCATTCAGTTATCAAGTACACCCTAGTATTGCCCATTTAAAATATACTTTTAAAAACCATGAACAAGCTGGGGGAAAGGGGGTAGCACATGCCTTTAATCCCAGTACTCGGGAGGCAGAGGCAGGTAGATTCTGTGAGTTTGATGCCAGCCTGGTCTACAGAGTGAGTTCCAGGACAGTTAGAGTCACCACAAAGAAACCCTGTCTCAAAAAAACTAAAAACAGAACAAGACAACAAAAGAACAAAGTTTTGGAATTGGTGAATTTATTTGAAAACTTGTGGCCAAAACTCTGCTGAATTTATTCCAAATGAATTAATAAAGACCCTAAGGATTTGTTTAATGCAGTTTTATGCTAAATATACTCAACATTATGTTGGAGTGATGGCTTCTTTTAGCAATGTTGGAGACTGCATACCAGAAGCATTTAATTATGAATGCCATAATTTGCTCAGTTGCTGTCTCTCTTTCATCTATACACCATAGATAATTTTCCCTAAATAAATGCAACCATGAATTAAAACAGAAAAACAAAACTGTATTTGCTTAATATAAACCAAACATTGAGTAGTCAAACTAAGTGCCCTGGTGCCAAATAAGAATTTCTTAAATTCAGATTACCAGAGTGTGGTCTGTTCACTTAGGAGCGATCTCCTGGATAAGAATTAGAGGCTATATTTTTATATGTAACTTGGGGGTTTTGTTTTCAGTGGAAAGCTGATTTTAAAGTAAAATACTTTAGTAAATGAGTAGTAAACTACTCATTTGTGTATTTTAACACTTTCCAGAAAGCCATTATATAAAACAACACAACCAGCAGCACTTGGTTTTATGTACAATGAATTGGTTGAAGCATAAATGTCATTCTCTTCCCTAAGCTGGATTTTATTCCAGTGACAGAGCTTATTATCGCAAATGGGTCCCCAAATGGAAAAAATTTAAAAAGTGGAGTATATTTATAAATTACAGCCTTCTTTTTATTATTGAAACTTACCATTTGAAATATTTTCTACTGCTTATGGTAATTACAGAGTAAAATTGCGCAGTAAACTTTTCTTTAAATTTAGAACAAAAACTAGATTGTATTTTTTTATATCATTACCAAAATATGGATCATTTTATGATTTCTATCTCTGTCTCTAACTCTTCAAGGTTCTGAGTCAGGCAGTGAATAGCCACTAGGCCCATGAGCCACAGGGACAAATGCTGTGCAATGAACATGACAGACAAGGACAAGGTGACATAGTTACAGCCACAAAATCAACTGCTTTAAATGTTGGTAGAACTGAGAACATGTCTGGTTTGATTTTCAATCCACTAAGATTCGCACTTCCACTTACAGAAAGTAGATGAGACCTGCCCAGAGACGAGTGGCTGCTTAACAGCAGGGCTTCCTGACCCTCCTGTCAAAATGCAAAACACTTCTCCCTGCTATTTCTTCCCAGGATTCTAGAATGTTCAGAACAACTAAGCTGCATTTGGTATGACAAGTACCAAGGCTGATCTCTGTAAACATGCAGCAGTAACCTTAAAATATATAATTCTCAGCTTATTTTTTGCAAGTAACAGAATTCTGATTTTTAATTTGCTCTTTGAGAATTTTTTTACACATATATATTATATATATACTTACATATATATGTATATATACATATGTATGAAATATCATACACAGCCTTCATTTCCCCTCTTCAATTCCTCCTAGGTTTTCCTTATACCATCCCCACTTCTAACTTCCTGTCCTCTTCCTTTATTTTTTGAAATTACTCACTGAGTCAAATCAGTGTTGCTTTTATACACATAGTTCTTAGGCCAACCACTAGGGCATACAACCTACCAATGTTCACATCCTCAAAGAGAAACAATTATTAGTTATCAATTCCCTGTAGCTCTTCAGTTGAGGGTAAGATCTTGTGACCTCCTTCCCCATCCATGCTGGACTTTTCTCAGGTTTGATCTGGTACAGTTCTTTTGCAGGTAGCCATGTCCAGAAGACAGCATTTCAAAACACACATCCTCATCCTCCGGCTCTTACGTTTTTTCTGCTCCCTCCTTCTAGATGTTCCCTGAGCCTTGGCGGCTTTGATAAGTGTCCCATTTAGAGCTGAGCACTCTCAGACACTTCTTCTCAGTACTCTGACCAGTTATGAGCATCTGCATTGACTGCCACTCACTGCTTCTCTAACCAAAGTTGACAGCAGTGCAGGTCTATGGACATAAGTATAAAAATTTAGAAGGTGGTTTGATAACATGACCATTTTGCAAAATAGCAAAGTAGGTTCCACCTTAGCCCTGGACATCGCCGGTCATGGACTTCAGGTTTATGGTACCAGGCATAAATCCACTCCCATGGAACAGGCATTAAATGAAAGATTGCATAGGATGGCTTTCAAAAGCAAGTTCTTTTTATATTCCAATGTTTATTTTTCAAGGCTGCTGAGCTATACTATGTTAGTAGCTTTGGAAGATAGCTAGGTTATAGTTGAAAAGAATCAAACATGGAGTCAGAGGGCTTGAGTTTGTGTCCACTTCTGCAGATTGCTTTCTTTAAATCACTTACGCCCCCTCACACGGTGTAACTCTCCTCCAACCCCTTCATACCTTGCTTCAGCAATCCAGCAATAAGGATTCAGTCTTCTCACGCTATCTAAACCCTCCTGCATCTGTGTCTCCATTTGTCTGTCACTCATTTCCTCCTAAATTCGACTTAGTCTTCAGTGCTTAATTTTTCCATCCAAGTGGTCTCAGCATCCTCTAGATCCCACAACATTTCTTTAGCAGTGCACGTGCTATCCTTGGAACTGGTCCCGTTTCCTGACTATGAGCCTCTCAGGAGGATGGCTTATGTTTGATTCCTGTTGGCCTCATCACTGACTCAGTGTGAAACACATGCTTGTAGAAGGGTTAATTGGATGAGTATTAAAGAATTTTTGTTTTCTGACTAATAAAGTAAGGGAAACGGTGCCCACTTCACAGACTGTCTTCAATTTTCCGTGAACTAAATATTGTCAATGAATGTCCTTTGTAAACAATGCTGTTCTATAACAATGGAGGATGTTTTAATATCATAGTAAAGGCGCTAAAACAGTATCTAGTTATCCATTATCTACAGTTAAAAGAGAAAATACGAGAAGGTGGAGTGACTGTTCCAGTTAAAAACGCTTGTTGCCCTTGCCAAGGACCAAGTTCCGTTCCCAGGATTTGCTTCAGACTGCTCATAACTTACAGCCCCACTTCCAGGCATCTGATGGCCCCTTCTGACCTCTGCAAACATCCCACACACAAACACACACAGACACATGAAGAAAAGGAGAAAAAAATTGAATTATTAGGTGAATTATGTAGAAAATTTGCTTGAACAATTGAAAGCAGAGGTTTTGGCACTGGATCAGTCTTATCAGATAGGTTGGGATGCTGAGAATAATACTGTTCTCTTTAGTCATGAGACAACATCTGCTTGGCCCTGACTTGGAGATTGAACTCCTTTAAATCTGTAGTGGTGCAGCCCTAGAACTCATAATTGCCTTCAAGCTGCCTACTTGTTCTCTAAACCAGAACTTAAAGTGCTGATGACATTGCTGAATGGATCTATGAATTAACCTCATCACAAAGGCTGATTGAGAGGGGTTCAGCGGTAACCAGGCAATTCACCAAACCTTTTGTCAGGGGGTTGTTGGTAGACAACATTATCCATCAGGAACACAGTGCCTGTCATACTGTGTGACATGCATCAGATATACCAAAGATACTTAGCATGATTGGAGATGGAAGTAAAACCTCACATGGTTTGGGGTATTCCATTTAAAATAAAGACAATAAGAAAAATACTAAAATCATGAAAATGAATGTATTTGCCTCTGTTTTAACTTTTTGAAAATGGGCACTTACTGAACCAGCAAGCACAGGACTTCTACAGGTCTGCACTAGGTTGTCTGCATGTGTATTTATAGCTTATTTCTACAGGACTTCTGAGTGGGTCTCTGACTCTTGTGCCTTCTGTTGGGGCTCTTTTCATCCTGTTGGGTTGCCATGTCCAACTTCAATATGATGGTTTTTGTTCTATAGTGTTGTATTTTATTTTGTTTTAAAAAATGGGCTCTGGATTTTGGAGTAGTACATAAACCAATCAAACAATCCAGTCTGTGACGAATGGTGAAATACAAAATGAAATACTCTTTACTTAGCGTGCACCATTTGATTACTCTCCAAGCTTAGAAACTAACACTGCATGTATAGTCCTCATGCAATAAGGGAACATCTCCTGAGCTTTCACTAGCGAGGTCTATAATTTGGACAATTTGTTTAATCTGTCTAGTTTTGTTTGGCATCATTGAGATAGGAAAAAATGTTATAATGCTTAAATAAGATGATGAACTCAAACATTTAATACAGTGTTAGTTCTGTAATACAGATTCAATAAATGTAGCTACCATTTCCTGCATATTGGGGACTTCCCAAAGCAGACACATTTCTTATTTCCCTTATATAGACCATTAAGCAGTACTATCAGTGGTCTCCTTATCTTTAACATGGGGATTTAAAAAGAACTAACGTCATAGGAATATTTTATGGATCAAATTAAATTAAAAATCTAAAGGAATATTCAGAACTCTATGAAAAGTAGGCACCAAGAGGGACATAGGGAAGTGTTTAGGAGAACAGGAGTTTGAATGCACGAGTTGATTTCAGATCCTTAGGTATCCCCTTACAAGTGACCAACAGATATACAATAAGAAAGAAAAGAAATAAACTGTGTCAGAGTGAAAAATTAATAATAAGTGACATTCAAGAGTCTCTGCAAGATAAAAGACAAAATGATCAGGATTGGGGATAGGTGAGATGTATGTCCCCCATATACAGAAAACAAATGATCAAAATAGTACCTTGGAGATCCAGAAGGCTGAGGTGAGCTTCAGTGGATCCCACAGGTCCACTGGGAAGCAAGCAGGCTGTCGGAGATCAGCAAGAGAGGATCACATAACACGCTCACTCCTGGCTTACACTTAAGGGAGGCATTGTCACAGTCAGTTCTTAATGAGGGCAACTGTGACAGGTAGAGAATGAGGACACTGCCCCAGTTAACTCCTGGCTGCTCTTTCAAATGTAGAAAAGGAGCAAGAGAATCAAGAGAAAACCCCTCTTATGACTATTCTGTCCTCTCCTAACTCGCCATCAGTAGACCAGCAATTCTGCACTGTCAGCACGTGTCAGACTCATGTGGGAATCTGTGCAAGCAAAGATCGTTGGGCCCACTTTCACAGATGCAGAGCAGAACCCAAGAGTTTTCGTTTGCAGCGAGTATCCAGAAGATGCTGGTGCTGCTGGACCAGGGAACGCCCTGTGAAAGGAATCTTTCTAGATGCACACTACACGGTAACCCACTGCTGCATGCAACCATTTAGAATAGGATTTTTATTACTTTAAATTAATAAGATGAAATTATATAGAATGTTGTGTTAATTACATTTTAAATGCACAAGGTCTACACTGTCTGTGAGTACCACACTGAACAGCACTGGTACAGAATGTTTCATTACAGAAAATCCTATTGTGGGAGGTACTTTTATACCTCGTGACTAGATGTCCCAAGAACTGCTCACGTGGAAGAACACTGAAGTTCACCTGCAGTTTTTCTCCTCTCCTGTCTTGTGCATCCTGAAGGTGGATCCCTTTGTGTCTGATAGAATTCAGATCAATTCCCAAAGGAGACAAGCTAAGACCTCTTTTGACAAGTATAAACAAATGGAAAGATCCTGGATACTTTAAAGGATACCTCACAAAAGGAAAGCGTATTCTGAGGAACAAAAACACTACTGTTTTATCAAATAACTCATAACAAAAATGAGTTCCCAAAAATAGGAATGTCAAGTAAACATCGACAATCTTCAGAAACTTGGGCTGCATTAAACTAGAATAAGCAATTATGAAGAGTTAAAATATAAGATAAAAAAGGATTGATATATTGGAACAATGTTCCTATCAAATTCAAAACAATCCCAGAGGCAAAAATATATGTTGGAATTTCAGAAACCAGAGTTGGTGGAGTAGAAGATGGCTCATGCACTCAGTGGACAAAAGGAGCAGATAGGGAAAGATAACATTCATCTTGTGAGAAGATAAACACAGGAGAATAAAAATGAGCTCAGAATGTGTGTGATAAGTATTTCAGAAGGAAGAATCTAACAGAGACAAAAGCAAACTAGACACTAGAAAGCTTTTTCACCATTATGACTTTTAAAACTATCTTAGATAAGTCACAGACTTACTGAATAGGCAAAATTTCAGACCAGAATAGGCTTTAACTAGGAAATTTAATCTTTATAATTTCAAGGATAAGGGGGAAAAAACCTTACAGCTATATAGATAGAAATTAATATGACAAAATAGGGTACTTAACTAAGTAATAAAATTTGCTTGATATCAAACACTTTTTTCCACTCCAAAGACCCAGAAGAAGATGGAGAAATGTTTCTGGAGTATTTAATGAAATAGATAAGGACTTGGGGTAGAAGGATTATATAGTTAGCCATGTGTGAAAGGAAGCAGGGCTGGGGAGATGGCTCAGATGGCTGCTCTTGCAGAAGACTCTGGTTTGATTCCAAGCACCCACACAGCAGTCTACAACTGTCTGTAACTCTAGAGCCAAGGGATCTGATGCTCTTCTATGGGCTTCTTAGGAACCAGGCATATACATGGTGTATATACATACATGCAGGCAAACACTTATATACAAAATAAAATAAATAAATCTGGTAGAGGATCTGGAAGAGTTGGGCAGGGGAAAGAATATGATAAAACTATATTGTATAAAAAATTAAATTGAAATTATATATATATATATATATATATACACTATCTAAATTAGTAAATGTGAGATATATATATATATATATATATATATATATATATATATATTTATAAAATTTGAGAGGCCAAGACAGGATTGGCACATGCTTTGGGACCAGCCTGGTGAGTTTCAGGTTACCATGTTGGTTCTTGTGCCACTGAGGTCCTGCTTCTGAAGAAGAGGAAGAGGAAGAAGAAGAAGAGGAGGAGAGAAAGAAGAACATAGGGTGCAAATTATTTTCAGATGTGATCAAGGGATAAATAAAATTTTCAAGAATGATCAAGGAAAGTGTTAGATATAAAAGTGTTGGAATATAAAATCAAAATTGTAAGATATAAAGTATATTTTTAAAAGGGTTATCTAAAACCTCAGATTTAGATTACTCTTAATTGGTAAATGGGGAGTTCGGAATAGAAATAACAAGTATGCTCATTTTCTTATTTTATGAATGCAAAAGGTATAGCAGTCAGGAGCTTGTGTGTCCCATTCAAATGCTGCCTGCCACTTAGTGCTGTGTAACCTGGGTGGGTGGTTTTCATCTAAGAATTAAGTTCCTCATCTGTAAAGTGGGAATTCTGTAATTTCCCCAAATCTGAGTAAGAATGAAATCAGCTGATGAATATAAGTACTTAGCACTTCCAATCACTCAACCATCATTAGCTGTTAACTTAAAAAGGGGAGATTAAATGATACTCTTGGAAACAAAGAAATAGGCTTGAAGATGACGTAAAAGTAACGATTAAATAAACACACGAACATATTTTCAAAATCCTTTTAAGAGACCATAGGTACTCTACAATTTATTGTATTGAATATTTCTAGAATTGATACTATAAAGACATCAAAATAAACATGTTTGCATTTTAGGTGAGGTGACAATAAAAATTGCAGAGTAATCCCAGTTTAATTGAAATTACATGTGCATAGAAAACAAAATAGGAGAAATTATATGAATATGTTATTAATTATAGTATTATTGCTAGGTATTAGGATTGTGTATATCTTTTTCTTCTTTATTTTCACCAGTAATGGTAATGAGAAGTGGTTAGCTGTGATGCCAGCCCTGTGGCCATGCTGCTCTGAGTCACTAACATAAGCTCCTGGCACTACGTTCTGCTTTTCCTTGCTCATCCCTAGCCACATCAACTCTTGCTGCTCCTCCAGTGCATTAGGCATTCAAATCTTCATGTCTGTGGTTGCCTTTGCTTGGGAATTTCTTCCCAAGCAGGAAGCTACCCACCAGGAAGCTACATAATGGAGCTCAACATCTTTACATGATTATCCTAGTGTGGTTTCATTTCTCAATTTTCTTGATGCAGGCTATAGAGATTACCCTCGTTAACACGGCAATAACTATTTCTTACTCTCTATCTGCTGTAACAGATTTCCTCAGCATGGAATACCTGGGATGTGAGAGTAGAACTTGAGAGACCAGAAGGCTTTTGCAAACATCCAGTGGAAAAGTGGTGTATGAGAATTAGGCACATCATAGGTATATTTCAGAGGGAGAACCACGGGGACTCATGGCAAGATTGGTTATAGGGTGAGAGAGGAAAGTTAGCATGAAACTGACTGGGAGCCTGGAGAAAGAAACCTAGAGGTCATGGTAGAAATGGGGCTATAAATGGAAATGTGGCCATTATCATGAATTGGGCCCAAGACTATCGGTGACTAGCAGTCACAGAAGAAACAAGTCTTAATATGCCAAGCCTAGGGACTCTTCCATAGACTTTTTGGAGACAAGAGGAGGAATAAGCAAAAGAACACATAAAGGAGCCCAAGGTGTGTGAGTGTGGCTGTTTGGGGACTTAATGAAAGTATCTCATCCAGGAGGGTGGTCGGCTGTGTTAGGTGTACCGCTGAAGGGTTGAAAAGGAGGAAGATTTAGAACCTCCATTTCAGCAATGTTGGCATTCTGCCAGTCAGAGGAGGAACATGAATCAAAAGACTGTTTGGAATGTAGGAAAGAAATTAGAATTAGCTACTTGCTTGCAGAGCTGGAACATTGATTTCCATATTTTCTTACTTTAAGTTAATATTTCCTTTTCCATATTAAAGTGTTGGAAATTGCCATTTGATTGCATTTCATTTTTTTTCCTATCTATGGAAAATTACATGATGCCCCCAACCTGAAAATTGCTGTGCACTATTTTGCTAAATGAATATTCCACTTGCTAGCATCTCAGAGAAAATGACACTGTATAGTCTCCACCGCCATCATGAAAAATCTAAGCAAACCCATACATTCTGCTATTTTCTTACCCTGGCTTCTTTAATTGGCTAAGGAGCATGTGAAAGCTAGCAATAAAAATCGATTTTCTAAGCCATCTTCCATAGATGAAGCACATCTAGTTCTCCCTGGATCAAATGGAAACATTAGCAGAGTTAAGTATCATTCACTGTTGCCATGACTACAGGGCCAAACCCTTATAGAAGACTTGTATATTACATTCAGTTTTCTTACCATAGCAACAGCAGTGTTGATTTAAAATGTAACTTGCTAGTTGGAATTTATCGTTAACATTTTTTTGTATATTTTCTGCGATGTGTCTTGTTAGTAGGATTAGGCTTTAGATGACTCTCCTGCTCTTTTGAAATGAGACATCTCTTGGGATGTATGTGAGAAAATCTAGGCTGCTAGTTGCTTACAGGAATAGCAAACTTGCAGGACACATTTGCATGCATTACATTCCCAGGGCTTTAATTGAGGATATTTAAGTGACTTGTGTTCAAATCCAAGGTATGTCCTTTGAAACCTGAATTAGAATGATTATTCATTTCAGAATAATTAACAATAATTTCTATCCTTTGATGTTGCAAAATTGCTTTCTTTTTATTTAAAGATAATACTTTGTTTCATTTCTCTAGAATAGTTCTCTCCCCCTCCTCTCTCCCTCTCTCTCACCCTCTGTCGCTCTCTCTTTCTCCCTCCCTCTATTTCTCCCTCCTTCCCCCCTCTCTCTTTAGCATTCATAACCAGTTGGCATAGGATGAAAATAGAAAGTTTTTAAAATAAGTTAAACCAAAGAGCCAACACTTTGAAAACAACAGACTTGAGTTAAAGGGCTCCTTCCTCTCTCCCCTCAGTGCAATGTCTTCTGTTTGGGTACATACCCGGTTAGAGTGACTGCAGCATTACAAAGAAATACATTTTGGAGAGGCAAAAACAAAACCTTTCAGGTCCAAATGCAGTTCTCCACTGTAGGCCACTTACCCATCTGGCTGTCTTTGGCTGTGGGAAACACTCCTAGCACAGAGTATCCTTTGAGATTTCTAACCCCCTAGGGGGTCAGCCATAGATGAGAAACTGCCCCAGTGAGTTGGCTTATACAGGAGGAACAAAGAGGTTAGTGGTTGAGGGTACCAGAGGAAAGGCTCGTGGGAGGAGTGAGAGCAGCTAGCTTCCTCTGCTGCAACAGGAGCTTCTTTCAATGCAAAACACATGCCAAGATAGATCAGGCACTGTACCAAGAAGATACAATAATTTAGTAATACAGTCTGCCCAGGCAGCTGAGCAGCTGGAAATGAAGGAGCTTTGGGATTTGCTATAAACGGTGGGGAAATTGGCTGATAGCCTCTCTCCTATATTGAGCAAAGGGAGCAAGAGAAAAGATTATAAATGTTTGAAATCAGAGCCAAACCGCATGGTCTATTCTGGTCCAGGAACTGCCAGGAATCCAGCATCCCCCTGCTATCTGCATTAAATGCTGATTTTGGCAGAGAGTAGGACTGATAGACCAAGAAACAATGGAGCTTGCCTGTGTGCACTTTCAGAAAGGCAGCCATTGATCTCAAATGGTTTACGGGGGAGAATGTTATCACCTGCCTTACCTGATGCTGTTAGTGTGCTCTGCTACCTACTCTCTTTGAGCTGATTATCCATTCAAAATAAATAACCAAAGGTCATTGCTGACACCTGGAAAGGAGCTCATGAGATGATTTTCAAACTCCAGATATAGATAGCATATAGGAGCTCATAGACAGCATATGATGCTGAAGCCATAGAAAATTCTGGGTAAGGCATAGAGACAAAGCCTTGTAAATGTAACCTGGAACTCAGATTTCTATCCCATTACAGGTCCTCTGTTGACCAGCTGTGTGACTCCTCATCAGTGCCCATGTCATATCTCTTACTTCAGAAGCTTATGTGAGGATTAATGAGATAAGATGACCTTGAACATAAAAGGCACATGATAGATGTTACACCTTCTGTGTCTGTACCTCCTATCGAATCTTAGCCTCTGTAATCTTTGAAATGAATTCCTTTGCAAGGAATTGGAGCTTATTTAAATATCATCATATACTTTTGGAATTGTTCATTCAGTTTTTACCTTGAGGAATGAAGAGAATGTGAACCCTAAGAAGTTACCTCAAATAGCTCATTGACTGTCCCTCTGTCCTGGGGTGTATGGCAGCCTGGAAATTACTCTTAACATTTGGATAAAGTTCAACATGCTAGTTAGAACACATGAGCTCAGTGACCAGGGGAACAGAAGGATAAGCTGCAATAGGGTTCGTACAACTTTATGTGATGATAAAACCCAGTATCTCTTAAAAAGCTTGTTGGGGGATGTAGACCATATGTGTTATAATAACTTAGATCCTAATTTTCTTCAATCAAAAACAAGTTCATCGAAGATTTATAGTAAAAAGATACTCATATGACCATTTACATGATAATTTTTAACTAAATATCATATAGTAGTTAGAACTCTTTAAAAATTACCAAAATGCCTCAAATTTATTTTTTTCTCCATAAAACTATATTTTTGGAGAATCAAATTTTAAAGGAATTTACTTGATTTGCATCTGTAGTTAAAGTAATTCTCTATTTCCTTTGTATAATCCTTAGGATAATTTATTTATGTGAACTACCTCATAAAGTGCAAGGTACAAACATGCATGACAAATCAATTTATTAATAAGCCTACATTTTAGTTGAGTGTTGGCCATTCAGAGTTACGGAAAAAAATTGTGGGTCCCACTGAGAATGCTTCTGATACAATTTTTATGAATATGCATTTTATATTGCACATGCTTTATTTCAAAGTATTAGATCAGCCCAGGTACTCAGCGATCTTTCTGCAATATACACATGAAAACACAGTCTGTTCAGGACAGTAAGGCATTGATTGGTTTCTGTTTGGAGTTGTTATGAAATTATATGAGGTTTGAACCACCAGGAAAATATAAAAGCTCTAAGCATGTATGCATTTAAAATTATATGACTATACAGTATATTCATATAGTTCATATGTGTTTATACATATTTGATAGAACTATCAGAAAAATAAGTGTTGTAGAAGTAGGTGATGTCAACATCATTTAGTCAAGGAAAGATTTTAATAGGTCAGTCAATAAATAGAATCTGATAAAATGCATATAGCTTTATATCCAACAACTGAGAATTTATGGTATTTTTTTGTTTGCCTGAGATAACCCAGTTTAACCTCAGACCTGCCTTGTAGCCAAGTGCAGCCTTGAACTCCTGATCCTCTTGCCTCCACCTCCTACCTGCAGGAATTACAGGTGTGATCTACCTCACTTGGCCTGAAGATGAAACACTTAATCATAAAAAATTGATTTTGTCTATGTTACAAGCAGAGCTTAACACTAATACAACACTTTCTAAGAACAATTCAATTTAGTTAATTAAACGATTCTCACATATTCTCCAAATATTTTTAATTTAAGCATACAAGTCCAAATAACTCAGGAGAAATGAGTTACAAGACACCTATGTTTTGAACTGATGAAGAGTCTGGAGGCTAAATATCAAACATGGTGACACAGCACAAGTGGAAATTAGAAGTTTCAAATGATTATGCTAGCAAAGCTGAATGAGCTAAATGTTAACCTTGAATAATAAGAGATAGAATAAAGGCAGAAAGAAGGAACAAGGGAAAAGTAGAGAAATGAATGGCATAGAAAACAACCTCTAATGTAAAAGCCACAAAGCCACGGCTACCATCATTGATGATACTCAAACTGAATGCACTTTCTAGTGAAGCATTCAAGATAGGCTAGAGATACAGCTTAGTCTGGACAGTGGCTTGTTCAGCATGAATGAAACTCGAGTTTGACCCCGCCAGCATCACTTAAACCATGTCTTGTGGCCCACTGTCTTAACTATGATCTCTATTGCTGTAATGAAACACCCCAACACCAAAAAGTAAGTCAGGGAAGAAAGAAATAATTTGGCTTAGACTTTCATATCACTGTTCATCATCAAAGGAAGCCAAGGCAGGAACTCCAAGAGGGCAAGATCCTGGAGGCAGGAGCTGATGCATGGGCCATGGAGGGGTGCTGCTTGTTGGCTTGCTCCTCATGGCTTGCTCAGACTGCTTGCTTATAGAACCCAGGACCACCAGCCCAGGAATGGCACCACTTACAGTGGTCTGGGCCCTCCCCTATCATCACTAATTAAAAAATGTCCTACAGCCTGATCTTGTAGAGATCATATGAAATGCTTTTCTCTCAGACATCTCCTTCTGTTTGGAGATGTCTTTAATTTGGATTTCACTTTTTAGAATATTTTTCCAGAGTTTTGTTTTATGTGTATATGTGTGAACATGTATGTCTCTATGTGTACCACATATGTGTAGACACCTATAGAGACCAGAAGAGAGTGTTGGAACCCCTGGAACAGCAGTTGCAGGTGTTTGTAAGTTGCCTGATGTGGGTGCTGGAATCTGAACTCCAGTTCTCTGTAAAAGCAATAAATGCTCTTAATGACTGAGTCACCTTTTCAGCTCATGGATTCAACTTCTGAAAGCTTTTCTTTACAGTGAGTACCTGTTGCTATCCCTGAGATCCTCAAAGGCTTTGTCTACATCACGTATTTTTGTATTTTTCAAGTTCTCTTGATTGATCTGAGATTCTGTTACTTAGCATTCTCCTTGGTGTAGAGCTTTCTTCCCTTTGGGCTATCTGATGGCACTTTCCAGATGTCACAGCTTGAGGGATCTATTAAACATTCCCTTTTCTCCATTTCTACAGATGCTCAGATTCTGACCAGTTTAAACCCTGCTGTGATGTCATTTATCCATGCCCATCGTTGTAATGCCAAAAATTTCTTGATACCTAGGTATTTAAAGATATCACTGATAAGTTTTTTTTCATTATTGTTCTCATTTTATATTTTACTATCTTTATTACTTTTCTCTTTAAATTCATGCACATTCTTTTCCTTCTTCAACTACATATTTTCATGTCTTTCCTCTCTGCCTCACCCGTGTATCTGGATAAGCTCATTTAGCAGTATTCATGCCACAGCCTGAAGGCTATGCTGTCTTGAAATTTCCTCTGCTAAACAAATTGGCTCAGAAACTAGGGGGATGGCTCCACGGGTAAAAGTGCTTGCTGTGCAAGCCCGAGGATATGAGTTCAGATCCCAGCATCCACATGAAAGGTGAAGCAAGGTCCTGTGCTGTGGATGGTGGAGTCAAGAGGGTGGCTGGGGCTTAGTGGCTACCAGACAACTCCTGGTTCACTGAGAGACCCTGCCTCAAAGGAGTAAGTGGACTACATTAAAGCAGGACACCTGGCATCCTTCTCTGGCTTCACAGGTACACAAGGCATGCACAGACACATGTGCATACACCACATATACATACACCGTGCACAGGTATAGACACACACAATTAAAAAAAAATTAGTCCATTACCTGTTAAGTTAGAAAGTTTGCAGGACACAGGCAGAATGCAGCCAAATTCTTTGCCAAAATGTGCTATGAATGACCTCTAGCCAGTTCACAAGAGACTCTTGTTCCCCTCGTGAGCTGTGCCTCTCTGGTTTGCATTTCGCTCTGTATTCTGATTGCCCACACTCCACCCAGTGTTCCATTAAGCATACATGTAGCATTCTAGGACTTGGCAGCCTGTAGCTCCAAATTCCTCCTACAAACTATCCTACAAACCAGTTCCAAAGGCCTAAGATTTATCCCAGCAGCAGCCCCACTTCTCAGCGTCAGTTTTCTGCATTGCTTGCTTTTCTTGTTATGGTGACAAATACCTGGAAAGTTTAATGAAGGAAAGGCTTCTGCTGTCTCACACTGTGAGGACATAGTCCAGTGTGGTATAGAAGTCATGGGGGCCAGAGCGCACTATGGATGCTCACATCCCATCCACAGTCAGGAAGCAGAGAGCAATGAATGCTGGTTCTCTGCTTTCTCCATCTTAACCAATCTGAGACCCCAGCCCATGGAACAGTGCAGCTCACACCCAAGGCAAGTCTTTCTCCCTCAGCCAAATACCCTCACAGACATGCCTAGAGGCTTGTTTCCTTGGTGATTCTAAACATGGTGACATTGGCAATCAAGATTGACAGTCACAATATCTGATGTTTCTGGTTTCATTCTGTTGTTATAGATACCATGGCCAGAAGCAATTTAGAGGAGGAATGGGTTTGTTTCGGCTCCCAGATTATGGACCATCACTGGGAAAAATCAAGTCAGGAAATCAAACAGGAACTTGAAACATCATGTATGAAGGATTCCTGCTTGCTGGTTCACTCTTAGGCTCATACCTGCCCAGGGAATGGTACCGTCCACAGTGGACTGGGCCATCCTATGCTAATTACTAATCAAGACAGTCCCTCACAGACATGCCTACAGGCCAATCTGTTCTGAGAAATCCTTCAACTGAAGCGTATTTCTCAGGTGACTCTAGGCTGTGTCAAGTTGACAGTTAAAGCTAATTAGAAGTTGGTTTTCTAAGGGACTTTAAGATGACTGTTTTTATTAATTAAAAAAAAACTATGCTACTGTCAAGTTCTTACCATGAAAAATGTCAGGGAACCTTTAAAAAGTATGTTAGACCCAGAGTCCCCTAGCTGTTTATTCCAGTCTCTCCAGACTTACTCTTAGTTCTGCTGCAGCCATATGCATACACTGTGGGAGGGAGCCCCTCCTATCCCACCTCCATTCCCTGGGGATTCCTCCTCTTGGTACACACCCAGCCCCTCTAGATATTTCCCACTTCCCTTCTCAGCCTTCCCTTCTAGCTCATCTCTATTCTTTGTGTCACCCACTGACCTGGCAGAAACACTTTCTACCAGGGATCCCAGGAGCTACACTGGGCTCGATGCAGGTAGGTGTTTTTCACTATCCTTCCTGTCTCCCATCCCAGTCTTTGGGGTTACTTGTAGTCTTGCAGCAGGCTGCTTGCAGATGCTCCTCCTCCTACCTTGCCTCCTGGGAATTCTCTTTCTTGGTGCAGACTTGTTTTCCCTAGCTCTTTCCTGGGTGTCTCTCAGCATTTCCTCCTAACCCATCCCCATTTTTTTGTGTTACCCACTGAGCCATAAAAGCACTCTCTACCAGAGACCCTACAGCCCCTACATTTGCCTTAGATCCAGAGTAAGCAAGAGCAACTGAGAAACTGAATAGCCAGCCACCCAACAAAGACAAGACTAGATCCCTAGATCCCAGCACAAAAACAAAACAACATGAACATGAACAACCAGGACAATATCAGCCTTGCAGTGGTGGTGCACGCCTTTAATCCTAGCACTTGGGCGGAAGAGGCAGATGGATCTCTGTGAGTTCAAGGCCAGCCTGCTCTACTGGATGAGTTCTAGGACAGCCAGAGTTACATCAGAGAAACCTTGTCTAAAAACAAAACAAACAAACAAAAGAAAAAAAAAAAGCAAGCAAAAAAACAATATAGCTCTTCTAGAAGCCCTACTGCAATTGGCCCTGAAAAGAGCAATTTATCTGAAACACAAGACAGGGACTTCATAATAGGAATGATGAATATGTTCAGAATATGAATGAATGTTCTAGTGAAGACTGGGAAAACATAAATAGTTGAATGAAACGATGAAAACATTTCAAGACCTGAAAGTAGAAACAGAATCACTAAAGGAAGCCCAAACTCAGATACAAACATAACCAGAAAGTTTAGGGTGTCACAAATTTAGATTGTTTCATTGTTTTACTGCTTTCCCACCACTCCACCCCTTCCCTGACACTCTGTTGCAGCCAGAGTAGCCTTTCGAATTTCCTTCATAACTTTTCCGAGCCTTTCATGTCTTTTCCCCTCTACCTTCAATAGCCGTCCCCCAAACTCTAGAGCGCCAGTTCTTCCTCAGTGAGTCCTGTGTCTGCACAGTGTCAGCTCCTGGGAAAGACAGTTCCCTTCACCTCGTCCACAATGAGAGTACTATTTGTTTGCCTGAAGCCGTCCCTTTGTCTGAAATGCAGTAGCCAGGAGCAGGGGTGTTGCCTTTGGTCCTGAAGAGATTTTGCCACTGAATGCACAGAAGGAGTTTTATACATATTTGTGAAATGAATCAGTCATTTCTGTGAATATCAAGATTAGCACTAGAGTCTCTTAAATTAGATTTTTTTTTTTTCTGAAGGGAAATGGAGTAACCTAACAGACAAAAGCTTGATCTATAATGATAGTCAGTGGTTTTTATTCTAACATGGATTTTTTAATTTTCTGTCATTCAGATATGTATATAGGTGGTAAAAAATCAGGAGCAAAGGTGGAAAGAGATTTAACTATTTACTGCTAGATACCGCTAGACGTTGGCATTTCTTTGAAGTGCTAACGATTATCAGATTGGAATTCACACATATTTGCTTCTGTACCTTGGCACGAAATACCCACTTAATCAAAGAGAAGTATGAAATTAAATAAGACAAGTTATGAAAAGAGTTTAATCTATATGCTTTGCCTAAGTTTCATCTGAAGAAATAGTAACACCATGAAAATAATCTTTCTAAAGTATACTTATAAAGGTGTTTAAACAAAACACAACAGAAGAATAAATCCTATATAGTTGCCATGTCACAAAAATCGATTTGATGCAATCAAATATTACATTAATATTACATTTCAGTATAAAACATGGAGCTCTCCAGATTAAAATGTGTTTATTGTAATAATATAAGCACATTTTTTTCTTGTGTACAACAGAAATTGTTCTGTTTTGCTTCTTGCTGGCATCTGAAAGTATGTACTCTGCTAAATACATAAATAGACATCTTTACCCCCAAAGTGGTAGGTAGTAGAAGGCAGAGGGTTTGGGAGGCTGATCACAAGGTCAGAGCCCTTATGGATGGGATTAGGGCCCCTATAAAGGGCTCCTAGGAGCCTCCTTGTGCCCCCTACAAGGTAAGGACACAGATGATGCTGTCATGAGCTAGAGAGTGGGGGCCCTCATCAGACACTCAATCTTCTGGTGTCTTCATCTTGGCTTGTCAGCCTCTAGAATTGTAACAAGCAGTTCTTTGCTGTGTATACACTGTTACGGTTATAGTGTCTTGTTAGAGCTGCCCGTGGACTAAGACGGGTCGGTTACTTCACTCAGTGGTCGCAGCACCTTTAGGTCTGGACTGTTGATTTTATGATCTTCCAGATCATAAATATGGAAATGAAACCACTGCACAATTTTATTTTTTTTAAAAGAATGAGTTGATGTTTGAAAACTTGAGATTTTGTGTGAGTCAGTCACGCATTGCCACGCATCAAGACACCTCAAACTCAGTAGCTTAAAACAATGGACATTCATTTAGCTCGTGAATCTGGGTGTTTACTTCCACTTCCGGCCACCTCAGCCCACCCTGGCAGCACTTGCTGTGATTCCAAGATCACCCGCATTTAGCTCTGAGATTGTCCTAATTACCCAGGGTCAGGTGCCAGGCACCAGGAGCTGTCCTGCTTTGCTGAACTGATTCAGACTAGCCAATCTAACGTATATCACTGCTTTGCTTGTCTCTTCCCATAGAAACCAGAAAAAGACACTTGCTCACAATCTCTGCCTAGTCCCTTTGGCTTTTGTCTGGCCTCATGTACTTTCCTGTGGTCCCATAGAGTGGGGTATGTCCCTCTCCTTTGATCTTTGAGTATAACAGTCTATTTTTTTTAATGGCGATAATTTCCTGATATATTGGCTCCAGCATTCCTTAAAAAAATAATAATAATACATTTGAAAACAGCTTGATATGTCACTTCATCATCTTAGCAGTTCAGCCTGGCTTACATGGTAGCAAGATTCCAAGAACAACTGGTTAAATGCAGAAGAACTTTTTAGACTGTCCGGATCTCATATCGTGTTTGCTTCTGACACACTGACTAACACAAGGCACTTGGCCCCAGTGACAGTTGGCATCAAGGACAGGGAGCAGACTATAGGGAGTGGTGTGGCTATAGGGAGGGGTGGAGCTACAGGAACCCTGAGCAGAAGGATAAACTATAATCAGTCTACCACACAAACATTTCAGGTTTCAAATCCACTTCTCATTGTCTTTGATTTGTGTAACCTTTAAAGTTTGACCACTGAAATAAGCAAGAACCATTCCACCACTTTGGGCAAACATATTTTCAACTGTCATGATGCTAAGAACTGTTATTCAAAGGCTAAGCTTGTAAGCTAAAAACTGAATTCTCTTTTGTTTAAGGAAGTGGCTGCTTGTGACTAGAGAGATTAGACCATAAGGATCACTCACTTGTGATTGTAATTGCAGTCATTTTAGTCAAAACACAGAGGTGATGGTAACTTTAAACTATCACTCACAGAATCCTTTAAACTTTAAAGATAGTGTCCCTCGAATTCTCGTTATTCTAGATTCAAAATGAAATTTTAAACTTTCTTATTCTACGATTCCTCCTTTCCCCATCCCCCACTGTCACTACATCCCATACAGACCTGCTGGTGCTGTGGAGGATGATGGAGAGCCCAAGTCACCTAGGAAGAAGGAAGAGAAATCAACTGGAAAAGGCCACTGGGTCTTATTTCCTCCTGGTATTAGCTGAGACGAATTCTTCTCTGAGAAGAAGCAAACAATGCGGTCCTGCTCTTACTACATTTCTCTCACGTTCCAAAAATAGTTATGAAAAAGAAAACTCTGACCGTCTCCAGCCGGAGCCTCCTTGATTGTTTTCTGAGGTGGCCAGCACTAAGTTATCCTTTTATCTCAGGAGTAATATGCATGACTGTTAGATGCAGATGCTGGAATCTGTTAGACCTTAGGTAGAGTCACGGTTTCACTACTTAGTAGGCACAGAAACTTACGCAAGTTAAGTTGTCTGCTGGCTTTGACTTCTTAAAAAATAGGCATAGAAAGCAATAAACACCAGTCCTTAAAGAATTCATAGTTGTTTTGTCCCAACTGTGACCTCTGCCCCGCGAAGGATCGCCATTAGAAGGGGAATGCAAAATGCAGTTGACATAGCCGTGGTAACTTTGCAAAGGGATGGAGTTTTTGAGGTAAAACCAACTTGGTGAACACATAGAAGTAGACGGATACAGACTGCTTCTTGTTCAGATCATCGGATCTCGATTCCTGCCTCTTTTCTTTCTTCTATTCTGGGATGCTGGTGTAACAGGTCTGGGTAGGAAAATATAATCTCCTCGGAAAAGCTTAACATAAACTAGCATGAGGTTTGAGATATGCAGAGCCAAGAAGAAATTTCTTTTACCAGCTGCAGGGAAGAAAGAAGCATGGAGGCCCAGGGCCCATGTACAGTACCAAGAATAGTCTCTAAACAAATATGAGCTGAGATTCATCATGGTTTCCAACTTCTCAAAAATAGAAAAATTTGTTATTTTTTCCATAGATTTTTCTATCAGAAAATCATGCTTGTTATTAGTAACCAGATCACAGGATTTCGATGAGGGGCGAATGATACGATGTAAGTGTAGCTCTCAGTTCAGTGCCTAGCAAGTAGCACGTGCTCATTACATGTTACTTGTTAGTTCACAAACTCTTTGGGACTTGAGTCTTGTAACAAAAATTAACTTTCTCAAAGTGTGATTCAGCTAATCAGCTGTGTCTGACTTCACAAGCCTATGTTATAGACCTATCACATAATGTAGCCTCGACCTTGCAAATATTTAGCTATCTCTATGAGGTGCTTTTACTTCTGTAAAACAAGGTGAACTGTCTTCCTTTGCTAAGTTCTTTGGACAAGATTTTACTCCTTATCTCTTTATATGACAAATCAAGTTGTAAAAAGAGATAATGTACTTTAAATCACAGAGAGATTTGATGTCTTATCTTAGAAATATTTCTAAGGCAATAAAAAAAAATCACCACTCTTCTTTGATTTCTTTTCTGCATTGCATTTGCAAAGATCTAAAGGAATCAGGAGGTGTGCCATTTTGGAGAAGAAAGAAAGAGCTCTGTGTAAGGGCTCAACATCGCTTTTCTGTAAGGGCTGTGTTTCCAAGCAGTGTTACAAATGTACCACTTTCCTGTGTGGAGCCTGGAAAGTTTCTTTTCGTTTAACTCATACAATGCGAATAATATTAGTTTAACTTTATACTTAAAGTAATACTTTCGGGATCCTTAATCTTAAATTTCTAGCAAATATACTCCCCCCACACACACAGAGTTTTGCTTTTAGATTTATTTGATGAGAGAAGTGTAGAGGGATATCAGTGTGTATAATGATAGCCTGGTGGCCTACCACACATAACCACTACCTGTGAGACTTGGGATATGGTGGTCCCACTTCAAGAAACCCAATTTTGTTTATTTAATATCAAACATTATACCCCCGGGTCAAGAAGAAAGGATACATAATCACTGGAGTCATTCGGTTTTTATCTTTGAAATGAACCCTAAGGTGTATCTGAGAGATTTAATTCACATACGAAAGCACGCCCCCCCCCACACACATGTGCATTTTATATGTGGCAGGATAGAATCATAGGCATTTCCTAAAGCAAAAATGTCACGGTGTATAAACAAATCAAATGTCTGGGTATATAAAAGATCGTGAAAGCATTGCCACTGTTTCGTGGCTTCAGAGTCGTTTGTGAGCAAGCATCCTGACAGCCTTCCTCCTTCTTGCAGATGACCTATCTCAACAGGAAGACCATGATCCACCAAAAGAATATGACGCTGGGCAATTTGCAGGCCTTCTCCATGGATCCTCCCCAGCCTGTGAGTCCCCTGAAAATCCATTTCATCTGTATGGGAAAAGAAATCAATGTGAAGATGGGCACAATGAAGCCAGTTTGGCAAACAGTCCTTTGCCTTTCAAACAGACTCCAATAGAAAATAACTCAGAGCCTTTGGTAAAGAAAATCAAACCCAAAGTGGTCAGTAGAACAATTTTCCACAAAAGAAGCAACCAACTGGAGAACCATACCATCGTTGGCACAAGAACATCTAGGAGTGGATCCCGCAGTGGCGACCAGTGGGGTGTGCATACAGCAGGCTTTGTGGAGAGAGCATGCACTCTGGGGAGAATAAGGTCACTGCCTAAAGCCCTGATCGACATGCATTTATCCAAAAACGTCTCTAAGTCCGATTCTGATCTTATCGCCTACCCTTCAAAGGACAAAGCGAGAGTTAACTGGAGCGAATCATCAACTGCCGAGCACAGTTCCAAAGATCATTCTGAAAGGACACCATCCTTCACATCCGAATGGGAGGAAGTAAGCTGAACTTTTCTTGTTGCTCTTCATACAGGCTCTGGAGTTGAGTGAGGTTGGGGAAAAAGATTTTTAAATTTAAAAAAAAAAAAAAACATAAGCTGAAGGTTGGGGTGGGGTTAGTCAATATATACAGCTCCAACTGGAAAAGAAAGGTTCTGTGGATAATATACAGTAATTTCACAGCAAGTGGAAAAATGAGTGCATTTCTACACGTGTGTGGGATACCTTGTTTCCATAGAAATTGGTATCAAGCAGAAGTAATAAGTAGCTGTGAGGTACAGGAGAATGTTCCCATCATGCCCCACCAGGCACTGCAGCTGACAGTTGGAGAAAAAAATCTTATTTTGCTCTGTGTCATTTTGCTACTTGCTAAACTTTTTGCTAGCATGCCTCCCTTCTTTAAAGCGTCTTATATTTTCAGAACAGATCCTTATGATTTTCGCCGTAATGGGAAATCTAGCAGTCCTGGCTCTTCTTCGAGAACCATGCAGCAAATACACATCATTTAATATTTCCCATTTGTAGCTATCAGAGACACATTAGAGGAGAAAGCATTTGGGGTCAGGTCTCGCTGCTTTAAACTCCACTTAAAGACAAAGTGTTTAATTTGAAAGAATTATTTAGGAAGTAGTAGGTCCTTGTAAAACTGTGCAATCTATTTTTCTCCCTTTGGGAATTACATAATAAAATAATAATGCTTCTTGCTTTTTCTTGAGTTTCTTTAAAGAATGGACCAAGTCTCTATCGATATTTCATCTGAACGTGTCGCGTTTTTGTCTCTGAAAAGACTATGCCAGCTTTGAAGTATATGAGGTCACTGTGGTATCTGAGAACCAGAAATGGATGTGATTCAGATATTGACTTTCTGAATTGAGCTGTTTGGGAAAAATCACTTGCTAGCTCTGCATCCTTTTCACACTAAACAAATCTGAACCCTTGAGTAATGTTCATTGTCCCTTTGAAACCTTCCATTTTACTCAGGTAGCTAAGGTGAGGAGGGGGAGATTTTAAACCATAGATGATTAGAGTTTATAGAGTTTGGAATCTAAATCACAAACCTATATGTGGATATTTTATTAGTACATCCATTTTAAAATGTTAACTCCTGAAATCTTGCTTGGAGACCCTTTTTGTAAGATGAGATTAAAACATTTACCTTGTCGGGTGTTGGAGGCACATGCCTTTAATCCCAGCACTTGGGAGGCGGAGGGAGGTGGATCTCTGTGAGTTTGAGGCCAGCCTGGTCGACAGAACTAGTTTCAGGACAGCCAGAGTTACAATAGAGAAACCCTGTCTCAAAAAAAAAAAAAAAAAAAAAATATATATATATATATATATATATATATATATATATATATATATATATATATATATAGAGAGAGAGAGAGAGAGAGAGAGAGAGGGACTTAATATACATATTAGACTTAAGATGTTCTAATGACCATATTCTTTAATTGATGCCGGAAACTGGCTTGTGGTTGCTCACACCATTTAGTCAGAGCTTGACTCCAATAGCCACGCCCACAAGCTGAAACCTCCCTTTCCTAGTGAGAGTACGTGACTTCTGGGAGGAGAATGGTGATAGGGAATATAGACCTTGGCACTGAACCTGTCGATGCTCAGCCCTTCTTTCTCCGGGTTTAAGGAGTTCATACTTCCTAATTTAATGAATCATCTTTGCATAAAATTAGGTAAGCGCATAGTTTAAATATTTTTGAAAATCAAAAGATGCTTGTTTGCCTTTAAATCTTGTTGCTCTCTGAATTTCAGTTTGCCCTGACAGCATGTTAGTGTCCTAATAATATATGCTTGTGCCCTTTAATAGTTATCTCCAAGTGCAGTGATGAAAATGTATGTGAGAATCTTCTTACAGGGTTTTTACTTTCCACAGATTGACAAGATAATGAATTCTATCGATGCTGGAATCAGCAGTGAGCTCGAAGAGATGAATGGTGAGGCCACAAGTAAAAAACTGTCTTCTACACTATGATTAATAAATATGCTTAAGAAATAGCCGGATAATTATCAAAAGCCTTAGATAATTTCGTATTTCATCACGAGTAACTGCAAATTATTTCATTAGACTCTCAGATCCCAACACCATCACCTAAAAAACATCAACTGTGTGTATTGATTCAGCATGATGACTTTCATCATGTTATCATTTTACTATGTCAGTTAATATTAATTAATGAAGCCTCCACGTTAGGTTGAATGCAGTACAAAGCACCTCCAAGTAGTGTGAAATCTGATGGTTTAATATACAACTTTTCATTCAGTAAAATGTCTCATTTCTCCTGGCAAAAGTAATTAACAACTTCTAAGTTTTAAACACCATTGGGCAAAAACTGCGTGTCACTCATGTTCTCTTATCCCACTGTGCCTGGCAGAGTATTTCTCAAAGAGGTTGTTTTACCCTTACTGTTTAATATGCTGCCTTAATATTGTTCCCTTCTATACATTTGCAGCTCAGAGTAGAAGGTCATTTGAAACCTTTTCACCAACTTTTTTGCTTCATACTGATAGATGATGCTTGATACTTGATACCTGTGCCTTGAAAACCCACAATATTCATACTAAAGAAATTAACTAGACTTCATCATCAGAGCACAGGCTCGGATGAGTTGAATAAGGAACTTGCCTCACAAGAAAAATTTTAGTGGGTGCTAAACAACATAGCGGTCAAAATACAAAGTATTTTAATGAAATAACTTAAATTTTCAAAATTAATACTCTAAATCAATGATGAACAAATATAAAAATAGAAGACAAGCTGCCACCACACTGGGGTAACTTAGAGTCTCATACGTGATTCCCAGAGTGGCAAACAAAAGCACGTGCCTTGTCAGGGAACTGGCAGACCATAGGCAATGGGAGTCTCTCCAGGGATGAAATGAGGCAAATCAGATGCTCTTTAGCTGTCAGAGCCGCAGAATGTTGCCCAAACACTGAGAGCTCTGGTGGTGCTGTTTCTTCCCCACAGCAAGCCAGGCTGTCACTCAGCACTGACTCGGCAGCCTGGTCTCGTGCCTGAAAGATGGGAGTGGGATGGTTAACTGAGTTGGGAGAATAGGGATAGTCTCCCTGCTCAACCATAAACCTCTCCTGCCTCTCATATTCTTCCCTCATCCCATTACCTGAGAAGGAAATTCTGTATCAGATCAGACTTTGTATCAGTCTCCTTGGAGATTGGCAGCAGGTACTAAGGCATGCATATTACTTTAAAACCTTGATATCAGATGTGACTAGAGCTCCCACAGCTAGGTCTATAACATAATCACCATCTCCATGTTGAGCAGGAACAGTGGGAAAGTATGTGAATTTCATAGCAAAAGCATACACACATGCATGTTTGCATGCGTGCGCGCATGCACACGCACACACACACACACAAATACAAACTCTGCTGTCTTGTTTCAACATTCTAAATTGCCATTTTTGAAAAGTTATGAAAGGGCCCCAAATCTTTCCATCCTTAAAATTTTCTAATGAAGCAAAACCAACATTTCAGTATTAAACAAATCCGCGGGCTGTTCCCCTCAGTTTTCTTTCTATGTCAACTTTTGCCATCTGACCTTTATTTGCTAGTTTCTGTAGTGGCATTGAAATGAAAGCAGAGACACCATCCACAAAGAATCATTACTATTGGCAAAGTCTGGCTCTGCAGGTGCATTAGTTTTGCCTCTTAATTACACACTAATTATCTCCTAAGTGATTGGCCGTGGCATATAACATTCCAATTGGTCCTTAGGCTGGTCATAAATCACAGCTTTAATAGCCTTCAGCCACCTCCCACACACCTCAAAACCATACTTACCTAGAGGAGTAGTAACAACCACATGAAGATGTCACTCCACAAATGGCATTTTAATACTGAGTGCGGTTGACGTCACTAAATCACTTAGTGACGTAAGAGCCGATAGATGTGAATTCGAAGTACAACCTAACTACTGTCTACTGGCTGCTTGATCTTGGCATACTTAGAATGAAGGTGCAAATACAGGATCAAGGTAGAGACATATGCAATGGGATATCATGCCAGATACGTGCAGATGTGTGTTCAATTCTAGCTCTCACCTGACCTCCCCTGAGGAAGACTGTGTTCAATATGATGAGCATGCAGGAAAAAAAAAATTACCTCTAAGACTTTTTGTAAAATGTCTATGATATTAGATATTTGTATAATCTTAACACTATATTTACTATATTCCCTGGAACTTTCATGGTTTTTGAACTGGAATGAAAATCCACTAGACAACTCATACCAGAGAAAGCCAGTTACTTTAGGGGGGATTAAATTTCCCAGAGAGCCCTGACAAAGAAAAGAGAAAATATATATCTATTGATTCGAATGTCCCAAATTAATTTCTCTGAAGTTTTATTAGTCTCTTTTTTCTTGACAATGGAGATGAGATGAACAGTAAAATTAGTGGGAAATCAATTCAGAGTGAGTGAGAAGAAACACAGTGTCGGGCAGTAGGAGTTGTCGGGCCTTAGAGTTTAGTATGGGAAGGCCATTGAGATGTCAGTGCTTGACACTGACAAAGTTTATGAACATCTGTGGCATTTGTTGCTTAAAAACTCAGAAGATGATTTCAGGGGAAAAAAACCTAATGAATGGAGGTACACGAAGAAGCAGTATAGATATGCTCCCGTCTGTTCAGCGTCAGCGTTTGTATGTGTCCACTATCAGGGTCAAGTATTCACTTATAAGCAGCAGTAGAGCAGGAAGAAAGTCGTCATCATCATCATCATCATCATCATCGATCTCATCATCAATCCTAAACATGTGGAAGAGCTCAGGTGGGAGCACTCTGTGAATCACATGACCATATAATGTAATGGGTTCTACTCAATGAAGCCAGTTTCTGTAGGGGGGGAAAAACCTCAGTTATTATATAGTCGTTTGAAACTTATCCAGCAAGCTCAGCTGTCCGAGACTGAGGCAGAAAGAAAACCAAATGAAATTTACTGAATTCGTTCTCGGTCGGTCCTCAGGTTCTCACTTTGCACGTTTAAGCACATAATTTTGACAAGCATTTCCATCTTGCCATTTGAAGCCGGATTCAAATGCAAACAGATCGGCGTCGGCAGTAGAATGCAGTGATACTAACCACCCTGGACTTGCAGTGCCCTCGTTTTTGGTGCTGTTGGATATGTGGTATGATAGAACACTCTGTGTCGTCATGTACTGCTGGGCTTGCATGTGTCTTGTAGAGCTTGGATTTTGGAATTAAATGGTCCTGGCTTCAAATCCCAAGTTTTCAATTGACTGATATTGTGGCCTTTTTGATATCAACTTCCAGACCTATCGATTTCAGATTTTTAATAACAGCTTCATAAGGTTACATACGTCTATAGCTTAGAATGTAGCAGGTCATCAATAAAGTACAAATTCTCTTGTTGTCTATTCTAAGCATGCATGACTTACCTTTCTAATTAGTGCATGACACAGGTAGACATTTTGAAAATCTGGTTTATCTTTCTGATCAGTGAAGAGTATAGCTGGAGTTAAGTAGGTAGCCTCCTGGCAGTTTTTATGTGAAATCTTCCCCTGACTTTATTACTTAGCCATTGTCATTGTGTCACAAAGATGCTCTTTACATCTTCAAATTCCCACACTTTACAAGACTCAATTGATAATCTTGATGAGACTGAGATCCACTTAAGTGACAGTAATGATCCTTTTCTTAAGGCCGTTCCCGTTGGTACACAACGGCACATACACAGAATAACCAAGCACTAGAAATTACAATACAAAGATGGCAGAGAAGCTTGTAAGTCCTTCCTATCTCTAAATAATTTCCATTAACACCAAACAGACTACCAATGGACAGATTGTGTTGGATTGAAATTACATGACTAAAAAATAGCATTTTATTAAAATATATTTCTACATTTATTTAGTATATGTATGTTCATGGGTGTGTCTGTATGTGTGTGTGCATGTGAGTATATGTTTGAATGTCTACATGTATCTGTGTGTATTTGAGTATGTGTATGTATGTGCATTATGTATGTGTGTATATATGTGCATGTGTATGTGTGTCTGGTCTATGTTTGTAAGTGTGTGTGTGGTTTGTGTGTGTGTGTTTGTGTATATGTATGTATGTATGCATGCTTGTGTGTGGTTTGTGTGTGTCTCTGTGTGTGTGCGTGTTATGTGTCTGGTCTGTGGTGTGTGTGTGTGTGTGTGTGTGTGTGTGTGTGTGTGTGTGTGTGTATGTGTATGTGTGTGTGTGTGTACAGGTCAGAAAACAACTTGTGGGAATCATATGCCGTTCCTTCTCTTCCACCTGTGGTTCCTAGGGACCATACTCAAGTTAGCCAGCTTGGTGAGAAGTATCTGTACCCGCTAGGCCATCTTGCTGACTCATAAATGTATTAGTGGCTAGAGAGGTATCTCAGTGGTTGAGAGCACTGGCTGATGCTGCAGAGAACCAGAGTCAGTTCCCAGCACCCATGTGACAGCTCACAGCCTTCTGCAACTTCAGTTCCAGGGATCTGGCATCCTCTTTTAGCCTCAAGGCACCAGGCACCAGGCACAGGCATGTACACAGGGCGCATAAAATGTAGGCAAATACATTAATAAAATTAAAGTAATTTTTAAAAAATATTTAAGGATACATTTTTATATCCTGCAAGTTAAATTATATCTGAAAAAAAATAAGCTAGCATTTTATCTCCTAAAAATTTCATGTAAATTTTAGTGATAAATGAAAACTACTCAAATGAGGGTATAAAGAATTTGATCATAAAATACACTGGATATTGGCTCTATGAATTTTAGATAATTTGCTGGAAAACACGTAGTTTTGGCAGAAAAGATAACTCCACACTCTCACTTACTCTTGGTAAAGTCTGATCATCTCTTAGACCCTTATACAAGGCTTTAGCTAGCCTGAAATCTCTCTAAAGCATAGGCTGCGCAGTAGGATGTGTAAGCGAGCCGTGGCCGTCACTGTGTCCCCTGTTTGGGAACTGAGTGCACATACCCTGGTAATGTTGGAGAGCTCAAATAATGGTCTGGGTGTAGCTTATTTTCAGAGGAAGAATTTTCCTTGCCTCCAGTAATGTTCACTTTCCCATGAACTGTTAAACTGAACATAAAAGCCTCTCTATGAAATGCTTTGCAACTAGCATATTTTATTTTTGACTTTATTTCTTTTTACAGTACTATTTTTAATAGAACCAACTGGGGAAGGTGGGTAGTAGAATACATTAGCAGAGAAGCACACTATTTTATCTAAAGCCAAAGATTTATTTTTATTGTTATTTTATGTAACACTTCACTGAATGATTTAGTCATGTAGTTTGGATGGGTTAAACCAAAGGAATTACTTAATAATAGAATATTTATGTAAGAGTTTGAATTACAGTAGTTACTAGGCTAGCTTGTATCAACTAATCTTTAGCAAAAATTCTCATCTTGTAAGTCAAACAATTGTACTCAGCACAACAGAAACCAGAATTTAGTACCATCCATTTCAAATAGTGCTTTAAAACTAAAATAACTTGAACAATATGGATTTTGATTGTTAGGATCTGGCTCCCATTCTCTACTTTTGAAATTACATGTAACAGTCATAAGTGATATTAGCCATTTCATAAGTGTGAAGTATTGAGTCATATTCTGTGGCCCAATATTTACTTATAATGTATCAGTTGCTAATAAGTAATACAGGGAAAATGCATTTCTACAGTTCAACAAAATGTCACGTTCTTCAGAAGAGACCTAGAGTATAGTAGTAGTACACTGCTGTGGTGGCTCACCAAGAGAGACAAGGAGGCATTCTTATATGTACGAACCCTGCCAGACCTCATCGGAGGTAGCCACCATCATAGCCAGCACCCTACTCAATCGACAGTAGAACCCCGAGCGTCTGAGCTCAGTTGTATTTATTATCTCAGAACTCCTCAGGTGTTCTACTGATAGCACATGCAGATCATCAGCAATCAAACATCCCCCACAGAGATCCAACACCTGCAGACAATACCGAATGCTAAGGCCTAGGCAGACCCTCACCCAACAGTGCATGAGACAATTTCAAACATAACTAAAAACAAACTTCCCCAACAATGGAGGGTTAACCATGTGCCATCAGGCACTGGTACTAGAATGCTTCCCATAGCATCTCTGATATGTACTCAATCAGTATCAACCAATACCTGCTTACATATTTCCCAGATGATAATCCCACTGCTTTAAGAGAGAATATAGTCCTTCACTAGGAAGCTCAAATTTTTAAAAATTATTACTATCATTATTTATTATTATTGTACATACATGTACATGTATGTGTGCCTGTGTGTTTTCATGTTCATGTTTATGTGGGTGTGTGTATGTATGTCCATGTGCAGGACAGAGGACAGCCTCATGTATTATTCTTCAGGCACCATCCGTGTCTTTTGTTTTTATTTTAGATTTTGAGATAGGGCCTCTTTACCCCCGCCAAGAGCCGAGATTAGATGTATACACATCTATGTATACACATAGATCACACATCACATTCAGCCTTCCACCTACCACAGGTTTTAGGTGTCAAACTCAGGTCCTGTACTTCCATGACAAACACTTTTTTTGATTGAGCTCCCTTAAAAATTATCGTTGAGTCAAAAATGTATCACCATGTGATTTGGGTATCTACTCCAACAGGTATCTACTGGGGTCCAGACCAGGCAGGTCAGGGCTGTGAGGAGGTGGAGTCTATAGGGGGAAATTACTCATTCTTACACACATCTTACACACAAAGAGAGACCAGACTTCTCTCTTTACTTGGGCTTCTTATAGATGGCACCAGACTTTTCTCTTCATTTAAGTTTTCCCTACTCTGCTCTCTCTCTCTCTCTATATATATATATATAGATACATATCTATATATCTATATAGATAGATAGATAGATATAGATATATAGAGATAGATGTAGATATAGATATATAGAGATATAGATAGATATATAGATATATATAGATATATACATATATATACAATTTGAGCTTTTTCCTCTCTACACATTTTTCTCTTATTTAAACTTATTTCTCTACTGTATTTTTCCTATAAAATCACATACACTTCTTACACACATGCATATACTTCTTGTGGGAGAAGACAAACTTCAACAACCTTATTCTTTTCATTTCCCATAAAAATACACTCATTCACACATTCATACATCTTATGGATGAGGCAAAGCTTCAACACACACACACTTCACTCACACCTACATCTTACAAGCTTTAACACCCATACACCTTACCCATACAACTTGCACACTTCTTACTATCTTGTGGTTGAAGCCTTGTATGTGTTGATGCAAAGCTTCAACGCACATACATCTTATAGGCCCTTTTAACAAAGCCCTTAAGCAAGTTACCATGAAAATACCAACACATAATTAAACATCTCTCATATGTTCTGTTCCCATGGTTACATTGGACAACAAAGCAATGAATTTGCTATTACAGATCAAGAGTTTATGGAAACCAAGCATTTTTTTTTCTTAGCCAATTTCCTTGTTAGGCTATAGTTTATGGTAACCAGGTAACAATCAATCATCCTATTATTTTTTCCATTAAAGTTAATCAAAGGATCACAAGTAAGAGAATCTGTACTTTTTCTTTGTCATATAGAGAATAAAGTCTATCTGTCCCACTGTCTTTATGTTCTCAAGGGGCACACCAACTTAAAACAAAGAAAATCAAATTTGATAAGTTTAAACTTAACAGTGGGAACTGAAACTCATTTGTTGTCTGCTAATCATAGACTCGTCTCGCACAGGAAAAACTTGTGGGCCCTAGCAATCGCGCTTTCTTTGCTTTTTGCTTTCTGAGCCTAACAAGTCTTCAGCTACCAAGGATGTGTTTTCTTTTCTCTAGGTAACTTGCCCCATAGCAACTGGCAAAACACACTCATAGTCTACTTAGCCATATGTGGCTTTTAGTTATTCTTTTTGGAGTTTCAGTTGAACCATCAACTCAACTGAGTCACATTTCCCCCTCAAAAAATCATTACTGTTTTTTATGAATTGTAGTGAGGGACTGAAGACCCTGCAGAATTTTTGTACTACCAGAGAGATAAAATGACTATGATAGCAATCAACATGACAAAGTCCAACAGCAGCAGAAGGGGTCATTCAGGAGACAGTCCCCTGGGAGGCCGCAAGGTTAAATCCCACTGTCACCTTGCTAAACAGTAGGCTGTATTCCTGAAGCCCAAACGCTTGCTGCAATTCCTCTGACAAGGCTCCTGACAGTTATCAGCACTGTAACTTTGGGGAAATTATTTATTTAGTCCAAACCTCACTTCTTCATATGGAACACAGCCATAAAAATAATATCTACTTGCTTCAATATTTACACTTGGACTTAGTCAAAGAATAAGAAGCAAGACTTGTTCCAACAGTTTGGTAGCGCTAATGAAAAGTAAAATGGCTGCATTCTAGGTACATAGTCAATCTTAAGAGATGGCATCTTCCTTCCTTAATTTCTCTTTTCCCTTTTATCTATTATTCTCTTAAAGAAAAATTAAAGCATGAATAAGAGCTTTCCAATGTATTTGATAGGATCTTATATGTACCTTTAAAAGATATTAATGTACATAGCATGGATTCATGTTTTCAAAATGTATTGTCTACCTAGCCATCTGTTTGTGATTGCATGAAATGCATAGAAAGGCTGAAGACATATATACCAGACTAATACTGGACAGTCGTAGAATGCCAAAGAAAAAATAGAATTTGATAAAATGGTCTATAAAAGCAAAGATTGCAAAACTGTGTGTGTGTGTGTATGTGTGTGTGTGTGTGTGTGTGTGTGTGTGTGTCTTGAGGAAAGATTTGGTGCTTACCTAATAGAAACACCCCTTGCTCATCCACAATGGACAGTTGCAAGTTGTGGCTACATTTATATTCAGGAGGTGGAGGCAGGAGTATCATAAGTTTGAGGACAGCTTTGGCTCCGTAATTCCAGGTGGCCTTGGCCTTCCTAATGAACTCCTACTTCAAAAAACTAAGGGGAGAAACAATTTGATGAGTATCAGTCAATTAGTGCTGAGATATTTTACAAAAGCTACCATTGTTGACTTCATATTAGCAAAATAAAAGGGAGTAACAGTGGGGATAATTTAAAGGTACATAGTACACTTCCAACAGCTATAACTCAACATGAATATATGCAAAAGTGGATGTTTCTTGGTAAAAATTGCCAGTGATTTTTATTTTTTGCTGTCATTTTTTTCTAAACCTTCTGAAAATTTTACAAAGAATATACATTACTTTATTGTCTAGACTGTTCATTAAAAAAGAAATGTATGCCCATTTAGTAAACAAATGTAATGACAGAGACACATAGACACAAAAGATACTCATATTTGAGCAAAATTCTATAGCTGTCAGTGCTAATAATTTGATAACTATTTAATAGTTGAATTCTTGACGAATTCAAATAATGAATAAATGTCGATGAATACATAATCAAGTGTTTTTTTATTAGATGTGAATGCAAGTCGGTTTGAGTTAGTTTCAGTGAAGAGATTCATTGACTTGCTTATATTTCATTTTTGTGTCACAGTAACACTTTTAAGATAATATTCGTACCCCAGTGCTGGTCACAGTGATACTTTCTTTGACCCACCTCCCAGTCTTGTGCATGTCCTAAGAGCCTCTGAGTTCTTGCACATGTGCACCTTCACTCTTTTACATCTCAATGGTAGTTTTGTAGACAGAGCAGAAGACTGACACTGGGCAGTCACTAGAAGGGCCAGTGAAGGATCTAATTTTATAAATAATAATTTGATAGAATGGTACGTGAAAATGAATCCTGTAAAATTCTGGAGGGCTGCCAGCTCAGCGTGGTTGATTAGGTACTAGCCAATGTTCTGGTAAGTTTTACTTCCTTATCTATGAAATGGATCTCCAGAAAGTTACAGAAGTGTCAGCATATGTGAGCAGAGCCCAGAGCATACAAACCCAAGACCACCCGGTACAAGCCCTTCTTCAGGGCATGGCGGCCTTGGTGGCCTCCAGTACGTTTTCCCACTCATCCTGGTCCAGTGACTATATCTTGGAAAATGACATGGCTGCTAGGGCCTCACTCTATCAAAGCCATATCATCGAGGGCAACAAAAGATGCTGAAGGACGGGTAGAAGGCTGTAGATGGCCAACTGATTGTGTAGCTGACTGTAGCCTCCATCTTGGGTGAATGATTCTGGCCAGTCATAGAGCTTGTTTTTTGCAAACAAAGAAACTATTCATAGAAAACAGTGTAGGACAGGACTGGTGAAAGAGCTCCACAGATGAAGGTGCCAAGCATGGTGGAAGGAGAGAACTGAATCCCTCAAGTTGTCTTCTGATCTCCTCAAACATTCCACGGCATACATTCCCCTACCTCTCAATAAATAAATAGAAGAAGGAATAGGAGGGGGAAAAGATAGAAAAGAGGAGAGAGGAGAGGATAGGAGAGAAGAAGGGAGGGGAGAGGTCCTGAAGCAGGAGATGGGCAAGAACATGGTCCAGAGGTGTGACCAGATCAGAAGGTGATAGTTGGAGGCTAGAGAGGAAGAAAAGAGATACAGTGACAGTTAAGTCCACACACTGTTGAAGCAAGATCTCTGACCTCCAGACAGCTGCTTGTCTGATACATTTTAAGTGTTTGTACACACACCATCTGTTTCTGCAAGGTTTGGAGATGCCTAGTTTATCCACAGAGGGCATAAGAGTGGCCTTGATTTTTTCTGTAGAATCTCCTATCGACGGCTCTGATTTTACCTCAAATGTCTTAAAAGATTTTCTAAGTAAGTAGAACAATCCCAGTGTCTTGACCAGACTTCCCAGAATGAAATTGCTGGTTTTACTGAAGAGTGAAGAATTCTAACTTCTCAGTGACAACTATAACCGATCTACAGGAATCCTAGCTCTACCTATCACTCACTGTATGTTTTCATAGAAACATTCATAACATGATAGGTACTGCCTGATGATGAGAATAAAAATTATGGCAGACAGAGTAAAACAGGCATGGAAGATTTCATTCTGCACTATTGCAGTAGGAGAGAGAGAGAGTAACCTTAACCCTGAAGCAAGAGGGTTTTTAAGCATTGAGGCAAACTTGTAGACAGTACTGAAGGGCATTAGAGGGAAGATTGCTCAGTGGATGTAAGCTGTGTTTGTTAATTGCCACTTATCAAAATTAGGCTCCTATCTTTCCACAGAACCTAGGAGATTATCGTATTGGTGGTTGTAATTCAAAGGCATGACTTCCATGTCTTTAGAAAACATATTTCTAACTGATAAAATTTGAAGATGCTGGGAAAAGGTTCATATGTAAGGAAGGGAGCAGAGCGTGAATTTCTTAATTACAAGTTTTATAAAGTAAGCACTCTGTGTAAAGGGAGGTCGAGAGCCTGCAATCAGGAAGAAACTTAAGTTTATTGAAGGTGAATTGTAAGGTTAACACTCACTGGTAGGTTGTTCTGCCTGTTACTACCATATCTGTAATGAGGGATTCACCTCCTTACTTGAGAGAGAGTCTCATCACTTGGGACATCGACACCTGGTGCACTGTGCTCACCTGCCAAGGTGAGTGAGTGAGAAGAATCGTGCCAAGCACCGTGGCTCACTGATTATCACATATGAGCATTAGGTGGCACAGGCACGCACAATGTCCTACAGTATATTGCTCTTAGCGCCTCTTAATGAAAAGAAATATAGTTAATTTTAAGGTTGCCCTTAATATGAGCCAGGCATGCTTCAAAGCACTTATGTTAACTCTTGTAATCCTCACAAATGTTCTGGAACAATCTATGGAACATCCCCACTTTAGAGAGGGGTGGAGAGATTAAGGAAGTTGGCCAAGCTCTTTTAAAAGAAGCAGTGGAATTCAAACTCAACCTGACTCCACAACCCGAGCACCTGGCCTCGGTGTTAAAGTGCTTCAGCTTATCATTTTCCACACTCTTGCTTGGAATCAGGCACCATCACTTTCTGATTCTGATTTACCCAGACAGTGCAGTAATGGGGTATATGGGAGCTCAGTGTACCTCCTTTGAGCCTGCAGGAACCAGGTCAGAATCTGGGCATGCCGAAGCTCCAGGGCCTGAGTACCACTGTGGCAGCCACTTAGCATAAAATTTCATAACGTTCTATTCTATGAATCAGTAATCGGATATTTTCCATAAGACACTGAGAACGAATTCAATAAAGACATCTAGGGAAATTAAAATAAGCCATTTTATTCCATAATAATTCAGAGGGCTTAGGGAGAAATATCTGTCAAGGTCAGAAAAATAGAAGAATCTTCAGTGGGGCTTATGCAAGGTGAGGTTTCTTTTCTTTTCTTTTCTTTTCTTTTCTTTTCTTTCTTTCTTTCTTTCTTTCTTTCTTTCTTTTTTTTTTTTTTTTTTTGCCTGAGCAGATCTAAAAGGATCTTATCATCCTTGTGTTAATATGGTAATCTGGCCTCTAGGAAGTACCTTTACTTCCCTGGCACCACCATTTCTGTACTGAGACATAACGATTAAATCCTTGTTCTTTTTTCCCAGGAATTCTGATGTTTGTCTTAATTTGGACTTGAAAAACAGTACATGTATTAGGAAGAATTCAGGCTGAGGTTTGGGGTTCATTTTGCTTTGTGGCACTACGGATCGAACCCGGGGCCTTGTGCTTTATGCCTCGTGCCTTGTGCTGCTAACCAAGTCCTCTACCACTGAGCTATATCCTCTGCCCTTGTTTTACAGATGGGAGGGTCTTTCTGTATAGCTCAGAGTGGCCTTGTGTCCTAGGTCTTTATGTCTTGGCCTCCTGCGTGCTGGGATTACAGACATCTGCCACCATGCTTAATGCAGATTGGCTTCTATTTGAAGATCTCAATACTCAACTGGGTAAAGCCTCCTGGAGAAGACATTTTATCCATTCTGGTCCTCAGTATGAGAATAATAAGACCCCTCTTTTTTAGAGTTGCTTTAAGGATTGGAGATAATGTATAAAAGGGGAAATCTTGCATAATAAGGATTCTACAATTCATGAGAATTAGTTCCTACCAGTCATCCTCAGCTAAAGAGCTCAGAGAAAAGTAGGAAGACATTGGGCTTCTATTGTCTGGGGCTATGAGAAAAGCTGCTGTTTGACTTTCCTAATGATATGTCATGAGCAGGAAGAGTCACATAGGCAGAGAAAAAACAGGCCAACAGAAGGTTACTGTTAGCACTGCGTCTAGCCAAAGGAAGTTGAAAATCGTAATAGGAAGTGTGAGATGAACAGGGATGGGATCTTGAGGAGGAAAAGGAAAATGTCCCATACATACAGACATGCACCTTGAAAGCAAGACTCCCTTCACCAAAGATAAAAGACAAGCAACCCCAAGGAAAGCGGATTACAAGAAAACACAGTAGATTCTGAGATAGGAGCCTGGGAATGTAGATGAAGAAAGCTCTCTTGTGATACGGGCACATGTGTATCTGCAGCTAAGTCATGTTGTTCAGGACAGGACAGAATGAGACGGACTAAAGCAAGGAAGTAGACATCATTTTGGCTGCAGTCAGACCTAGAAAGATGTCTAACTGAGTTAACGTCTCACTCACATGAGAGCCTGAGCCAGTTGTTAAAGCTTAGCATGATGATGATTTCATGGTTCTCACGGCTTCGTGGTTTCTATCTGTCACTCTGCTACCTTTAAAGCATGGCTTCTAACGTTGACCCAAGAAAACGTCTGTGATTGCTCCACCCTGTCAACTATGAACTGTAATAATTATGATGACTGCTGTTTTGCTATAACCATTGTACAGCTGTCAGTTGTGAGCCACATTCCCATCGCAGAGGTGTTAAGTTGTGGGTGGGGGTACATCTTGGAATTGACGAAATGCTCATTGGTGTCATCTGTGCGTGTTCGATATTTACAGTAGTGTGTTTTCCTCATTCAAAGAGCCCCTCACGTTTGCTACATGCACTGTGGGTCTCCTCAAAGCCCAGGAAAGATTTTCTTCATAGTATTTAAAGGTATTTCTGAATTATAGGAGGCTCTGTGCTGTTTTCTAGAGTTCCCAATAAGCAAGTCTTCCGAGATGCTGCTCGTTTGTACGGGTGGCCAGATTTGCAGCTTCCGGGTCTCTGAGACAGTGTTAAGGAAAGAAGTATACTGTAGAAGGGTGGACAGAAAGAGTAGTACAAACAAGCCACAAATATGGCTGACCACCAGGCTTCCAGCTCAGGGAGCTCTGGGCTGTGTAGAGAGAAGCTGGCTTCGGCGCTGAGATGAGGTGATAACCTCCTCAGAGATCCCGTTAGACTAAGCAGGTCACTGGAAGGTATACTTGGCCTTTTGTGAAGCTTCAGGTATGGGAAGGAAACCTCAGATATTGACAAAAAATAATTGTAGAAACTTCTACTAAAGCTGCAGTTCAAAGAGAAAAGTGAAGTGTTAGAGAAAACAACAAAAAACGAAGTCAAAGCACCATAGACTTCGAGCCCTGTAACCCAGGCGAGTCCTGCCTGCTGTTCCCCAACACTGTGGACAAGGGCTTGGATCTTTGAGCATGTTATGTTTTCTCTAAATATGAGGGGTGTTCTGGTTGAGTGAGGCTTTTGTTTGTTTGTTTTGTCAACACACCACAAGGTAGACTGATCTGAGAACGAACTTCGGTTGAGACAATACTTCCACCAAAATGGCCTGTATAGATCTGTGGGGGTTTTTGTTGATTGAGGACTAACGGTAGGAAGGACCAGCTCACTGTGTGTGGTACTACCCCTGGGCGGATGGTCCTGAGTTGTATAAGAAAGGAGGCTGAACAAGCCTTAGGGAACAAGCCAGTGAGCAGGGATTCTTCCTGGTAACTGCTTCACTTCCTGCCTTCAGGTTCCTGCCTTCCAGTTCCTGTCTTACGTTCCTTTCACAGTAGAGGGTAAGCTACAAAAAAAAGTGATTAATAGTAATTAGTGTCATGTGACTACAACAGTAGTCTCAACGTGTACACGTGAAGCTGTGGACCCTGCAGGCACTGCGGAGACTTCGGATTGCCTTTGATCCTCAAAAATAATGAGTTAATGTACGTTTTATTTTTGTTTTCAAAGACACCATCAATGGAAGGCTTTATTAAATAAACATTAATATTTATTCAATAAACATTTATTGAAAGGTATTTGCTAGGCCCTGCAGCTTAGATAGACATAAACCATACCAGGAAGAAAATATGCTTATACTGTGGGAAAACCAGTGTTCAAGCTCCAAACAGGGTATTCTGTCAGCAGACAAAGACAGAGTAAGATTGTTTTTGTGGGGAGCAAGTCAGCTATTGGAACTTGAAGCACAGAGAATTTTGATTTACAAGTGAAGAAAACTCAGTGCTTTCCAAGGCATGGGAACGTATTAAACAAGTCTGTGAGATTGTTGTTGAAAACTTCCTATTTGGAGAAAATAGAAAAGAAATATAGAGATGTAAATTGCCAGAGATTGGTGAACCTTTAATATGAAGCCTAGCTGTCTCAGGAGATAAAGCTGGCATGGGTTTAGGGGTAGGGAAGTGTCTTGATCAGGCAGTATTGGGGAAGAATTAGTCTGGCAGCGGTACATAAGAACTGTGGTCGCTCATGTGTGCAAATGCCACATTAGACAAAATCAATATGCAGAGTGGATTTTTTTTTCTTCTGTTTGCTTGTTTTCCCCTGTAGCACAGTGCTCTGAATTGTACTTTATGGCAGACTGGATTGCCTGGGAGCCACAGAGAGAGCTCGCACTGCGCCTTAGGCTTTCTTGGGGAGATGTGCACTGGGGTGAATATTTCTTGTCACTTCACCAAGAGGTTTGGGGTTTGCCGGGTAGGAGTGGAATTGTCTGCCTGGGTTGCTAATCCCCCAGGGAAAAGATAAATAACAAGGCAGGAGAGCTCCAGGTCTGTTCTGGCCAAAGGCAGAAATTCTGCCTCATTACCACTTCAATGGGCCAGTCAACAAAAATTATCATGGCTTGCCCTCCAATGGATGTCATCTGTTCTACTTTGTACTAGTGCTTCACACAGCTAAAGAATACAAAGAAGAGAAGGACCAGTGGATCAACAAGCAGACAGAACGGAGGGGTCTTCCCAGGCTAAAGTCAGTTAATACCCCTCCCTTCTTGATTCACAAGGGACTTTATTTCAGCCAAACATTTCTGGGTACTCACTGAGTGTCAAGTACCTGTAAGGGCAGAAGGGGTCTAAAAATGTATTGTACACAGCAAGGTCAAGGTTAAGTTGGGAACAGGATAAGTTCCCAAATAATGAGAATACTGACAGATATCATTGTATCCAAAGGTATTCCCCATGGCCCTTTAGGAGCTCAGGGGAACAAGACTTCACTTCCTGATGATGCTCAGATAGAAGGAGGACATAAAATTTTAAACCAGTTATTCATAGGTACATTCAGGGTATTCTCTCCATAGACATAGACGTTTTATGCAGATTGGCCAGGTCATAGTTCTGCTAGTTACACTCCTACTAGATACGGGAACCCAAAAAGGTACTTTCTCTGGCCTTAACCGTAAAAATGAGGATAGCAAATACCTACTTCATAAGATTCCAAGAAACTGTTTGCCTAATATGCTTACTTAATGAGCTATAATGTTAAATATTATAATAAATGTTTAATAATATTAATAATTATAGTTTCATTTTGTTATTATTGGATAATTTTCCAAAGACAAAGCAATTTTACTTTGGAAATTAGAATTACAGACAGATCAACTACATAAGTAATTCTTGAAAAGTTCTTGAAAGTTCTGGGGGACCTAGATGGGTCCCCCTAAAAGGCCAGAACTTAGGATTTACAACTTCTTTCCTAATTAAATGTTCCCTACTAAAAAGTTGCATTGTCTCTGTCTCTTTCTCCCTCTCTCTCTCTGTATCTCTCTCTCTCTCTCTCTCACACACACACACACACAGGAGAACAGAGGGACAGACAGACAAAGGGACAGAAACATAAAGTGTGTCCTTTTAGTTACTCACCCGCTAGGATGAGGGGAAACAGTTCCCTGAGACTCACATGAGGCAGTATTATATCTAGCTAGAATGACCTTCATCGAATTCAACTCCTTTCAATAATGGATGAGGAAGCCGAAATACAAAGTATTTAAGAAATTATGGCCATGTCCTTTTTAACTCCTGATTCACTTTTCCACGGATTGTTACTTCAGGAGCCCAGACTGAGGTACTAGGCTTCATCTAGCCAAGCCAAAAACCAAGGTTTTGAAGGTTTTGAAGACACCCCTCAGCTCTCATTAGACACTAGAGCTAAACATTGGATAGAATCAAATATTTTCCCAAGGAGAAGACACAGATACCTAAAAGGAGTTTTTGTTGCTCCCTCCAGTGATATTTAAGGATAGGGCGTCCTGCATCTGTGTGGAGGCCTGGTGGCCTCTCCGTAGTCACGCATGTACAGCATTGCAAACCCATATATATGAACCTGCTCTTCTACCTCCAACAAGAAGTCGATAAAGATCTTAAAAGAGCTTCCTAAGCCGGGAACAACATGGTAGCTGCAGGAGACAGTTGCGACGCTCTCTTACCTTAGCATATCCTTTTGAGCCATTTGGAAGATCACCTTGCAACATCTCGATTTCAAGTTTTACGGGAGAACATTGTTAATGACAGACCCGCAGCTCCCCATAAATCACTTAAGAGGAAGAGACCAACCCCCAAAATACACACATGTTTTAATGGTACCCTACTGCTATTGCATTTATTTGGGGTTTCCAAGTAACAGACACTATGGTGCTTGAATCATCTCCCATCAAGCATGTAGCAGACAACTTGATCGGTTAGAAGGAAGTGTGTTTTTCGAGTGAGTACCAGATTTCACGCACCTCAAAATTACTCTCGGTGTTCGCCTTGGAGACCTCTTGATTAATGTTGCCCCTGTTTTAGCTGTGGCCTAGATTTGTCGTACTTAGAAAAACAATTTAGTTTCCTATAGGTTTCACTTTGTTTTCTAGAGGCAAGAGAATGGTTTTGTGATGATAACATGAATACATGCCTACAGAATTTTAGCCAGCATTTTCAAAAGGATACAGATTTATTTTTAGCTATATGCCCCTGCCTGAAAGGTTTATGCTATTAAACATTGATATTACTTGAAAAGTTATGCCTAAGGCATATTGCTTCTTTGCCAGCCAGGAATTGAAATCTTTATGAAGCTTGCTGAAGACTTTATCAGGTCACTAAAATCAGTGACTAAGAGAAATAGATTTCTCTATTCAACCAACCATTCAATATCTAGTGAACTACTAAAATTTGCATTATTCTAGATAATGTAGTGATACCAGAGTATAGAAGACACATTTCTACTATTTAGCTCTATCTTAACAATTTTTTACTGAATATGTAAAGAATGTCAGGATCACAAAAGTCTGGCTTGGCTCTTTCCTTCAGGTTGTAAAGAATCTAGCTAGTAAAGCAAACCCGTGAAACAATGTCCCAGACATTTTAATGCAATATGATAACTTCTGAAAAACAGGCAAATGCAGGGTATATTCTAGAAGCTCAGGAGCAAGGGCTTAACAGAATCTGATGGTGTCTGGCAAGGCTTCCTATAAGAGGTGACCCCAGAGCAAATGTAGAGAGGGGCAACCTCACTGAATATAGAGAAGTAAGGAAAGCTGTTTCAGAAAAGGCTTATAATCAAGGTAAGGTGACTTCGAGGAAGGATGACCTTTTAGGGCCACGCAAAGCCGGTGCATCTGGGCCCTGGGGATCAGGATGCTTCTAGTTGCTGAGGAGCTTGTCCTACCTTCCCAGGTTCTCTGTCAACCTGACTGTTTACTAACTAAACAAGGCCTTGTGTATGTTATCATCAGTGATTATCGCTGACACCAGACTGGACCCCTTCTCATGCCCTTGTAGGGTACCTCCACCCTGACCAGACTGGCCAGGTGATTCCCTTTTGCCAAAAGAATATACTGGAAGTGATAGTTTCAATTCTGGAGCCAAATCCCTGTGACTTCTGAGAACCCCGAAAGATCATGTGAAGAAGTCCCTCCAGCCTAGAGGGACAATTTGGGAAAAACACGGAACATGTGGAGAGAGAATTCTGAGCCTACAGCTGCCTCTGTGTCCTCCACAGTTACCACCGGCTAAATACATCCACACCAGTGTCCCTAGCCAGACCAGCAGAACTATTTAGTAGAGCCCCGCCCACTTTGCAGTACCAATACCAAGAGAAACGAGAATGTTTGTTGTTTTGATCCCCCTAAGTTTGGGTGGTGTTTACAAACAGCAAAGGTGACTGATAGCAAAATGCATAAACAAATTATTATCGATAGCATTGTGAAAGCTGTTTCTACTGCTTGCTTAATATAAATGAGTGTTGGCAGGCTGAGAAGTTTGTCCGAATTAGGTTTTTGATCAGAATCGAGGCTTCCAAATTGTGAAAGTAAGATTGAACAACTGGCTAATATCCAACTACTTAAGTGAGGGTAACTAACGGGGCTCATAAAATGATACCAGAGCCTCAAGGGGCAGCCTAGAAGTGAAGTTTCTCCATGGTCTCCTCTAGCGTCCCCCAATCCACCCCACCCCACCCTACCCTGTCTCTCACTCCTGAAGCTCTCCTGTGGCAAGCCAGAGAGACTAGAATTATTCTTCAAAGTGGGACATAGAAACCAGCACCTGTCTTCCCCAAAGACATATATAAGCCCCAAAGCTATTACTTTCCTCCTTCTTCTCCCTTCTGTGTAAGAGTTGGCCATAAAAACCATCCTTGATCAATAGTGGTTCATAAGACCTCCAGTCTAGAAACAAAATCATGCAGGAAGAATGCGATAACCTGAAAGGCAAAGAAGGCTAAACAGACAGGCCACTCTGGATTTCCTCCCACAGTTGTTTCCATTCTCTTACACTCTTATCCAATCATATTTCTGCATAGCTACAACCCTGAGTCTTTGGGTCTTCAGTCTGAAGGTTTCCGTATCATGTAAAACTATCATCAAATAAATTTGCCATAGCTTCTCCCTGCCAATCTATCTATTGCCAGTTTATTTCAGCAGATAGAAATGTAGTATCTTCAGAGAGAAAGCTGACCTTGCCTGAAAGAGCTAACCATTGCTTCAGACACATAGGCTTTCTCTCTGAAGAGAGACTTACAGACTTTCATGACATAGCCAGCACATGTACACATTCAAATAGCCACAAAAATTACAGACAGCAGGCCACTGGAGTGAGCTTCGCAGCACTTCCCAAGGAGCCACCGAAGACAGTCATCTAAACTAACACTGAGAATTAGACAGTTGTTTGTTTCGTTATTAACCAATGCATTCATGTGTCTCAGCAGCCTTACTGACTATAAGCAAAGCCCAAAGCAGTAGAAGAGAGCAAATTCCAACATAGGCTAGAGATTAAAAGCCAACAGACAGTTACCTATGCAAAGAAATATTCTGAGCTTGAGCTGGGCATGAAGCTCAGTTCATGGAGTGCTTGCCTGGCATGCAGGAGGCCCTGGATTCGGTTCCCAGCTCCACACAAAACTGGGCATGGTGGTGCTCGCCTGTAATCCCAGCATCTGGAGGGTGGAGGCAGGTAGATCAGGGGTTTGATGTCATCCTGAGCTACATAGCAACTGTGAACCTAGCCTAGGAGTCACGAGACCCTGTCTTTTAAAAAAGAAAGAAGAAATATTCTGATCTTTTTTATTTAGAATTAGACACATCTGCTATTACTCTGTCTAATTCTTACTAAATTACAAATTACTTGTAGCTGAAGTTAACACTTTATCTTCTTTCTTTTCTTTTTGTTTCTTAGTGTAGTACCTCATACACGGTGTGTATTTGATGGGTGACAGTTGAAATGAATGAATGAAAATAAATAAATGAAGTCCAAAGTTTATAGCCTATACATTTTAGAAGTGTTTATTTCATATAATAGCCCTTAATAAGTACCTGCTTGTTAAATAATTGGAAATTAGGCTCTTTTATTTCCTTTGCGCATAGGGATGAGCGTGTAGCTCAGTTGTAGAGGTTTCCTAGCATGTGTGAGACCCTGAGTACAATATCTCTGCAACACACACACACACACACACACACACACACAGCATGAGCTTTAGGCTCAACTTTCCCATCATCATCTCCTTATCAAAGAGCTCATGTAGTTTGATTTTTGATTTTTTTGTATTTTGTTGTAAATACTACTAAGCAAGAGTGTTTATTACTTGATTTCCTTTGCAGCGACAAAGACAAGGGTGTGTGTGTGTGTGTGTGTGTGTGTGTGTGAGAGAGAGAGAGAGAGAGAGAGAGAGAGAGAGAGAGAGATGGAGGGTAGGGAGAAAGAAAGAAATTTAACATGCAAAGTCCTGCATGTCTCAAACGTCAGCTTAGTGAAGACGAGTATATTGGCATTGTACTGAAGTATCTCCCTAAGGGTTAGGTCTCTAAAAAGTATAATAAATTTATTCAACTTCTTCAGAAAGAACTAAATCAATATCCCTCATGATAGCTTGAATAATAGCACAGTACATTTCTTATTACTCATTTTCAAATACATCTACTGGCTCGTGAGTTAAGAGTATTTATTCAGCATTCATGGGATATTTAATTGTACCTTGAGTTTCTAGGTTTTTCATTTTTTATTGGGAAATAGCATTTGTGAGAGGCAGCCTGTTGTCCTTGGGGGCTTTGAATACTTACTCTGGCACCCAACCATCTTGTTTAGTCAATAAGATTTTTCTATCATATTCAGAATAAAACTCAGAATTATTAGAGTAACTCACAGACCGCTACTTGGTCTCCTTCCCAGCTGCCTCCTCTACTCATTTCCTGCGATGCTTCCTTTCCTTCTCTGCTACATGACAAAAGCTTCCACATTCTTTTAGAAGACTCCAAGCTCCCTAGGTTCAGCAGTTAACCTTCTCTTCTCACATTATCCACCCAGGTAGCGCCATAGCTCAACTTACAGCTAAGGTTTATCTCCCCAAAGGAAGTTCATGCAGAGCCTGTCACCCTCTGAACTTCCCATTGAGTGACCCTTAATTTTTGGTAGGTTGCAGATTCTTCTCAGAATACGATGGAAGCTCAGAAGTCTCCGAAAAACACACGATTGTGTATTTCACTGCTGTGGCTACAATGAAGCAACTCAGAGAGAGGAGGAATGTGTTTTAGCTTCCAGGTTGAGGGGTAGAGTGGCAGGGCAGGGTGGCGGGAATGTAAAGTGTCACAAGACATCCACAAGAAGCAGAGTAAGACGAATGCTGATTCTCTGCTTACTTTTTTCCCCGTTTATGCCTTCTGGGATGCCAGCCCATAGAATCACACTGCCCACATTCAGGGTGGGGCTTTCTTCTTCTATTAAATCTTTCTGGAAACACCCTCGTAGACATAGCCAGCAGTGCGTTTCCATGGTGATTGTAAATTCAGTCAAGCTGACAGTTCAGATTAGCCTTCACAGTAACTGTGATCACACAGCAAACGTTGTGTATTGCTTGGGAGCCGCCACTGACGGCCTGAAGGTCATGGGAGTTCTTATATCCTTCTGTTTGTTTTGATTTTTGATATGGATCATTCTCTACAGTTCAGATTGACCTCAAACTCAGGATTCTCCTCCTGCCTCAGACTTCTGAGTACAGCTAAATGTTCTCTTGTGACCAAGTTCCAAAACCAGTGCAGATCAGGAGCCGTGGAGCAGCGTCCTGGGCTGTTAAAAGTCCCAACCTCCATGGCACTTCTTCAGACAGTCGGCAAATCCTATGGATACATGGATGCTTGGAGTTGACCAAAAAGGAAAAGAAAGGGGAAGGATGTCTGTGTTTGTGGAGCTTTTGGGGTAGTAAGATTGTGTCTTCTGTATTCTCCAGTTACTGCCATGAATTTAGACAAGCTGAGGAGACAACACTAGATCTAGTCCAGAGCTTCTTAACTTTTCTTCACTCGTGAACCTTTATGTTTGAGAAATTTTCATGTGACTTCAAGTATATAAAATAGGTATACAAATAAAACATTTGCCAGTAACATAAAGAAATGTCCTTTAAAACAATTCTTGGTGTGGTCTTACCATTTATTAATGATAAAAAGCAACTTTGAATACTAATGAGATGAATGCACTTAACTATTTTTCCACAGGGCATTAAGCTTTGACAGAATGTTCGATCCTGCAGGACATAGAGCATCTTCAGTGTTTTTTAAAGTTGATCAATGTTTTGATTTTATAATCATGAGTGCTGAGAACTCTACTTTGCATAAGTACATAGTATAAAATGGTAAAAAGCATATTTAGAACCTTGTTAGAAATTTTTGGAAATTCTATCTTAATCTCAAGCCAAAATTCATTTAACGATTTTTTTTTTTTTTTTATGAAACTCATGTCAGAAACTCAAATGATTTTTAAAAACCAAACATTCTTACACAATACAATTTAAACATGTATTCTGTAGCAGTATACCTACTGTGTGACTCACAAAGAAGACAAGGAGGCATTTTCATAAGTGCAAACCCTGCTAGATCTCAGGAGAGACAACCACTCGCCACAGCAAGTGTCACCCTGGACAGTGGAACCCCAAGCATCTCATCTCAGAGCTTTTTCTTAATACCTAAGTTCCTCAAGTGTTCTGTTGACACCATGTGCAGATCATGAGCAATCAAATATCTTTTTACATAAAGCCAACACCTGCAGACAATCCAAAATGCCAAGACCTAGACAGCCCCTCACCCAACAAGCACAGAACAGCCATTTTAAACATAACTGGAAATAAACTTCTGCAATAATATTCCGTGATACTTACATGCTGAGGAATAATAGTAGAAAAAAGTGTTTGTTTTCTCTAATTAAAACATTATGGTTCTTTAAGAGCAGAAAACTATGTGCGTGTGCAGTAAAAGCACTGTAGTTCATAACATACTATCTGAGCTGAGGTGTTTTAAACAGTGTTCACTGGTGTTGCATGGTATAGAGACGTGCATAATGCACAGTGTGCAGATTGTATGTTTAAAGCCAAATCTGCAGTGAACTCACGCAGTACAGCATTGAGAGCACTGCCAGAAACACGTTAACTTCATAAGTGATTTCAATTAATTTAATCATTGTACCTTCAGATACTTTTTACTATTGCCAACATTATGTCCTACATTATATCCCAATAATTCTTTTTACAACCACTGCAGTAGTCACTAGCGTCCCCATTTAGTTACGGTGCACACGCACGTGCACACACACTTACACACACTGGCTTCCCCATTTAATCACAGTTCACATGCACGCATGAACACACTCATGCGCAAGCATACACTTCTGCAGCCTCACAAATATTTATAAAATTCACGGGCTAATGTCATGATGAGAGTCACGGGAGACAAAAAACAAAGTAGCATGAAAAGCCTACCATCCTTGCTTAGAAACCCTGGACTCTGATACATTTCTCTACTGCTAAATCTCAGGAGATTAGCAACAACTGTCTGGACATTCTATCTGCATAGATGCACATCACAGGCAACAGAATTAAAAATAGACAAATTGTCCAGTGGGATTACGCCAAACCAAAAAGCTTCTGCATAGCAGAGAACAAAATGAAGACACAGAAAAACAGATACTATTTGCAAAAGCCTGGTGTGATGGTTCAGGCTTGTAATCTCAGCATTTGAGAGGCAGGAGAAAGATGATCAGGAGTTCAGGTCACCTGCTACTATATAAAGAATTGGAGACCACCAGAACTATGTGAGACCCTTCCTCAACAAGCACCCCTCCAAAAGACTCCCCCAATTGCAAACCATAAATTTGATAATTTGTTAATATAGAAAATATTTAAAACTTTCATATTTCTCCCTTTTGGGGGTTGTTTTTTGAGATATGGTCACACTATATAGCCCTGCTTAGCCTCAATTCAAAGCAATCCTGCTGTCTCAGCCTCCTGAGTGCTGGGATTATAGGCCTGCACCACCGTGGCCAGTTTATGTGGTTCTGGAAATTAAACCCAGGGACTCCTGCACCAACTGATCTATATCCCAGACTCACTTGACTTCATTTAGTGGGGAAAATCCTGATACACAGTGATAGATAATAGTTTATACGAATGAATAAACAAATAAATGGACATGGGTGCAGTCATCCGAATGACTGGGTTCAGGTATCTGCTTCCAGAATGGCTCAAACAATGCAGTTTGGTCCCCTGTGTTGCAGGAGAGCTTCAGATCTTTAGCAAGCCCTTTCACGGGGCTCTTTCAGTCTCCTAACCGTAGAGCTGCTGTCTTATGTCAGTACACACAGTTAAAAAAACATTGAGGTGGAAGTAGCAATGGCGTTTTGGACCTAACCACAGACATTGCTACTGTTACAAAGCCCCGTTGGTCACACCTCACTATTGAGTATGGGATGGGATTCATACAAAGGAACATCCAGAAGCTGTCATGCAGTGCAGCTCTTCATAAGTGTAAATGCCGGGTCGGTTAATGATATTGGAAATCATAATTAATTAATTAATACCATTATAGCAAGAACCACATTTTCCAAGTTCATGTGTGAATAGCATTCAATGCCAAGCTTTGCCATATCAAGAAAGGTTGGTTACAATCAATTTTGTACTTGTAGATTTACCAGTTTAGTCACTGACATAGGAGAGTGTATTCAGTAATTTAAATAAGATTTACACAGCATGAAATGTGCTTCTGCCTTCAAGGTATTGAAAATTGACCTAATAATTATTGACTTCCATTAATGTGATGACACAAGCTCAATCTGCAGTGTTATTTTCTTTTTCCTTTTCTTTTTTTTTTTTTAAATGTTGGACATTTTCCAGCTTCAGACAATGAAAAAGTCCAAACTTTCCCTCTGAAGATTTGGTAATTGAGTCTACTAAAACATACAACAGACAGATAAACAAAACAAAGAGGCCTACATTTGTTATTATGCACATTTTCATGAGAACCGCTATACAAATTATGAAACACGGGCCCCAGATGGTTGAAGCATAATATTCTCTTCATAAGGAAGAGGAGAGTGGGGAAGAGAGGGCATTGACTGTCTCAGAGGGGTGGGAAGGTCGTTTTTATAAAGGAGAAATGAACGAGCCCAGAGGACAGAGGATGGCCTAGGACAGTGCTCCTCTAGGCTCTGGGAAGGGTGTTTGATTTCATCCTCTGTGGTTTGGGTTTAATCTTCCTTGGTTAATGAAATTTCAGTAAGAAGATTTGAAACCTATTACATTCCTCTTTGGCAGATCCAGCCCTTAGGTGGATAGGGGAACTCTAGAGAAAGGCTTTTCCTTCTGTTTGCTGCTCCCTGGGTGTTCTTAGTATGGAAGCAAAGGGGGCATATTTGGAGATAGGGTTTTCTGAGCCCCAACATCATCCTTCCTACTCCTACTTAAGTTTCCAAGTGAGTAACCGATGCAGTGAGTTTCCATGCATTCACAGCAGTCATGAAACTGGGCGATGTGACTGGTGTTGCAGTAAGGTATAATAACCCCTGTTGTCAAATGAATTTAAAGATGTCTATTCCAAGATAACTCATATGATATCTTAAATGTGATAGAGGGAAATGGCTGCCCTGCTGGGGGACTATCAGAAGGAAGTACCTACATATTCATAGGAGCTGGAAATAAAGGAGCTTCAGAGAGGGAATGACACTCGAGTTTGAGTTGTATTTTGATCAGTGGTCACAGCTCATCACCTGGACTGGGCTCAAGTGAGATAGGTCAGTAAAGAAGGATTTTACATGAAACAGCCAGAATGGAAACGCCCAGAAGGCCTATCAGAACATAGCATGTGTCAGTTGCTATCTTATTTTTGTTGAAACAATTTACCATAGTCTTGGAGGCTTAAGCAATATATATGTATCGTCTTTCAGTTCTGTAACTGGTCCAAAGCAGTCATAAGTCTCACCGATGTAAAATCAAAGTCTCCACCAAATTGCATAACTTTTTTGATAGATCTATGGGGAAAACCATTTCTTAGCATGTTCCAGCATCTAGCCCTTTTTCATGTTCTTTGATATGTGACCTCCTTCCTCCATCTTCAAAGCCAGCAATGGTGAGTGGAGGCCTTTCTCATGCTGCCAGCTTGCCAGCCAGCTCGCAAGATCTTGGGAGGGACTTTGTTCTTCAGAACTCACGTGGTTAGAGTGGCCCCTCCAGGTGACCCAAGATACTCTCCCATCTCAGTGACCTCCTTAACCACATTTGCAATGGGCTGTTTGTCTTATAAAGCAGCAGAGTCCTGCTCCCTGGACTAGGGTGTAGGTATCTTTGGTAACCACTGTTCTGCCTAGCTCAGCTTACTGAAGAAAGATCAGAAAATACAATAGAGTTCTTAGGAGTGACTGTCCCAGAAAAGAGCTAGAAAAGCAGGCCAATAAAGTAAGCCCCTGAAAAGTTCCCTTTGCTTTTCAGGGGATCGCTTATACCTTGACGGCAGTCCATGGAGTACCTAATGGTGAAGACCCGCCATTGCCATTGCCAAGACTGTAGTCATCAGCCATGGTGACTCTAGTCCCTTTTCTTTTTGCTGTGACTGTATAGCTAACACGAAGCAATTTGAAGGAAGCCGAGGATCCAGTCTGTCATAGTACAGAAGGCACGGCTGTAGGGGCGTCTCACAGCTTTGGTAGTTGGAGCTTAAGCGTGGCTTGTTCAGGAAGCAGAGAGAGGGATGGGTCAGTGGTCCCTGAAAGCCCACCTACACTCAACAACCTACTTCCCCAAGCTGGGCCCATAGCCTTCCCTAATATAGCACAACTGCCTGGGGATCAAGCGTTCAAACACATGAGCCTATGAAGGACATTTTACATCCACACCATATCAATAATCATCCGGGTAATAGCTGAGGCATGATTAAATTAGAATAGTCAGGCCAGGTGCGCAGAGAATTTTAACTTGGAGTCGCTGATATGTCATAAGCTAGAAATTAAAAGCAAAAAGAATCCATTTAATTTGGCAAAGTGGTGGTTATTGGATAACCTCAATAAGGCTTATTTAAATGAGCTAATTAGCATTGAACTGTCAGAGGTGTAGGAATTACACTTGAAATTATTTTTATTACTATGCCTGGCTCTGAAAGTTGTATATGTTGTACAGTATCTAACAAGTGGATTTTAGGGAGATGGCTCAAGTCACAATAGTGAGAACCTGAGTTTGGACTCCTGACACTCACATACAACGCTGGTGTGCTGACATGCACTTGTAGTCAGGGGGCAGGAAGATCCCTAGGCTTGCTGGCCAGCTAGTCTAGACAGTCAGTGAGCTCCAGGTTCAGAGGAACACCCTGTCTTTAAAAACAAAAATGATGTGGTGACAGATGAAGGAAAGAAAACAGTCAACATTGATCTGTGACCTCCACATACACTTGAGCACATGCACACACTTACATGCGTATGCAAACACACACACACACACACACACACACACACACACACAGAAACATGTACACACAAAAGTAATAGTAATTTTAACAAATGACTATGAAACAAAGGAAAACCGGGTTCTTGCATGCAGTGGAGGCTTTGTAGCTTCAGGAGGACTTATCTTGGGCATTATGGTGTCAGAAGCTGAGGGTCGTATAAGGCAGTGGCTCCAGGTTCCTGTCTGGCAAATTGGGGGTGACTTTTATGGACCACAGGGAGAGCGATGTTTTAGAAAGAAGTTTATTGTAGGTTCCTAAGTGGGAGCTGTGCAGAAGAAAGACAGCAAGCAGAGCTGCTGTACACGAGGGCTGGTCCAGGGAAATGAGTGGCCACCAAGAGCTTTGTATAGCATGTGCCTGTTAATTTTAACTGTCAACTCTATGCAGCCTAAAGTCACCTGAGAAAGGCTCTCAGTTGAGGGGTTTCCCAGATCACACTGGCCCATAGACATGCCTGTGTCTGTGGTGGGAGGAAAGGGGCTGTCTTGACTATTAATTGATGTAGGAGGGTCCAGCCCACTCTGGACAGTACCCGGGCAGGTGTTCTGGGCTGTATAAGACACTAGCTAAATGAAAACCTGCCTTGAAACCAGCGCAAGGCATTTTTCCTTGGCTTCTATTTTAAATTCTTTCTTGGTTGAGTTTCTGTCCTGACTTCCCTCAATGATGAACTATAAACTGAAATAAACCCTCTCCTCCCCTGTGTCTGTTTTGGTCATGGTGCTTGTCACAGCAGCAGAGAATGAACTTGAACACAGACTTGGGGCAGAAATAGGATGAGGGCTGAGTGGTCAGTCCAGCGGGGTCCACCCATGAGTGGTCCAAGTGTCTTTCCATCCTGGTGGCTGGTCTGGGGTTCTGGAACATTCCTGTGCCTCTGGCTGGAACACTCCTGGCATATCTGGCTTCGGCTGAAACAGGACACGAATCAGTGTCTCTAATGGGAACATTTCCATCTTCATGGCCAGATTGGACCTCCTTTCTGGAGTTCCCTTCCTATCTGCATGACAGGTTTCTGACTCCTGTTCCTATCAAATACACAGATGAAGAAGATAAAATTCCCCACTGAAACCATCAACAATAACTGCTGTTAACAATTTGGCTTATTCCATTCCAGACAAAACTACGATTCTGCATCTCTTTCTGCCACATTGTTAATAATAACTCCTCATTTAGAATTTGTCGAGCATTGTTTATATTGGCTGCAAAATATTCAATCACGTTTGGATGTCAGATAGCTTTACATATCTATCTTAAGATCAAAAGAGTAAATTACAGTACTTTAAGTATTTTTCCTTTCTGCACCTTTCTTATTTTTCCCCCCACTTCCCAATCAAAGTTATAGTGACTCCACTTCTATTTCATCTTTATGTCAGTGACTTTTTAAAATGGCCAAATGCATGGTCATTTTTACTCTCAGCTTTTCCTCTCCCTCTGCTGAAGGAGCAAAGTGTGCCATTTCTCTGTCTTTTATTCCTGAAATAGTAAAAGAAGTCTTTTTCTCCTGTTTCTTAGATGTGGCATCCTGTTTCCCGCTGTCCTGACTCGTCCCAGCCATCCCCGTTCCTCTGTGATCTCCTTAGGATTCTGTCCTACATTTCCTTTCTGTGCTTCCATCTCCCTGTGAAGTTCTTGCTGAAGTAACTTCTGTAGACCTTGCCAATCTCGTCTTGCTGCACACGTAGCAGGTTGTGCTGCTGCACATTAGGATGTGTCTTGGCTCGATCCAGTCAGAAAACAGCATCTTTGACCAAATCAGCATTTGACATGTTCAAAACCACTAAGAAGGCAGATTTAGAAAGTTGTGTTTACTGTTATTGGAGTCCCTTATCTTGTCCAGCTAGACATTATACTGGTGAGAGTGTAGTGATTAAATAAGTAAAATGTAAAGTTCTTGGCAAGCTACAGATCATGATTCTACCTGTAGTATATTGAATTAGCCAGCATGATACTAAAAGAAGGCTGGGTGGGAAAGCATTCAGGGAGCAAACTTTATGCTTGTCATTTTCCTTTGGAAGATCACTTGATCTCAGTGAAATTATTTCAGTGTTGTCCTCCTCTGCTTTTACCCACATGATTTAAAAACTTTTCATATTCAGTTATGGATGTAAAAAAGAAGACAGTGTCACGACCATGTCTATGCCCTCAGCCCCCCAAACCACCAAGTATACCCAGTATAGTTTTGTTCTATGACAATCATTTCTCCCCTGTGTGTACCTGGAATACTGTAAAGAAAACCCCAGACATGACATCTCATCTGCTAACATCTTGTATATAGCCTGAAAGATAACAGATTTTAAAATAATAAAAATCCTATTAGAATACCCCCACAAAATAAAACAAAGAGTGTTATATGAGATAAGCCTGACACTTCCTATTCCCACTCTCTCAGTGTTTTCAATCTTTTATTTGAGACAGGATGCTAATAATGCCAATGCATTACAAAATTTTGAAAAGCCTCTTCTGACTTTTAATCTATAAGCTCATATTCTTTTTTTTTTTTTCTTGGCTCCTTATAAACATCCTTTTATGAGTTTAGTGCTCTTAAAAAGTGCCATTTATCAAATATAAAATTCTGTCTTAAAAATAGTCAAATCCATGTTTTAGAGCAGTGCCATTTAGTAACTATGTGAAGGAAAAGGTGAGTCTCCCGTCGCTGCTGAAATAGTAACATCTAGCATGGCCCTTGGAGCCATCAGGAGGTGGTCTGTATGCATGATGATACCATCTGCTCTGTTATGAAAAGGATATTTGTAGAAGAATTTTATGTTACACGTGAGACAAATGCATGCATTTGTATCTTGTGCAATATAGACTCCCCCATTCAAATGTAGCTCAGTTTTCAAATGCATATAAATATTCCCATGAGTAGATGTATTCCGGTTAAACATATGTTTTAACAAATGATTCCAGGAGTGAATCTGAGGGAGAGGGGAGGTCTGTGGGGGGACTGGGAGGAGTGGAGGGGGAAAACTGTGGTTGAGGTATATTGTATGAGAGAAGAATAAAATAAACAAAAGTTAGCTTAAACACGATTCCATCACATTTACAACCTGAAAAAATGGAAAAACCGTCTTACACGAGTTACCCGAAAACTGATGGCTGGATAGGGAAACCAGAAGGAAAACTGCTGAGTAATCCATTCATCTATCATGTATTCGCATCGCAGGGAAGGGAAAGCGCCATTTCTAATCACTCATTGTGGGGTCAAGACTGATGGTAGACTCACAAAGGAGATTAAAAAGAAAAAAGCGTAACAAATTCAATTCACATCAGTTTTACATGACAGACTAGCTTTCAGAAGCAAGGACCCAAAGGCCTAGGGAAAATTGCACATTTTTGTACCTAAGTATTATCAAGACGGTGAGCTCTCACAACAAAGGGAGTATGAGCTAGTGTGAGAATGAGAGGTAGCTCAGGCAGGCTGTTTACTCAGCCTTCTTGTCCTTGATTTATAGGTGAGAACCCTCCTGAAGGAGGGTCTAATGACCTACTTTCATGCACGGTACATAGAGAATCCCTTTATGGTTCCGCTTCGGAGAAGAGAGGCCCAGGAAGGTTAGGAAGATATTTCGCTTTGGTGGGTTTTCTCGGTTGCTGAGGTACCATATTTTAAAGTGTCGTGTTCTGAACTATCATCTCTACCACTATTATATTCATAGGAATAAAAGTAGTGAAGATATCTATAAATTTTTTCCAGGGATAAAGTAAGCAATGAAAAATCAAACTGGAAATCAAATCTAAAGAACTAGGAAATAGCAGAATTTGATGACAGGTTATCCAAGAGGTAAAAGAAGAAAGATTAAAAAGGTTAAACCAAGGTTTCTACCTTGCAGTAATGGGAGAACACAGTAGCATACAGAACTAGTATATGAAATATTATATAAAACTTTTTAAAAAGTTTTTTAGAACTTTTAAAAAGGCAGGAAAAACTTTTTTTTAACAATTTGGGGACTAAAACTATTAGAATAATTTGGTAATTTTTGCATTAGAGTAGCTAGTATACGTAGCCAAAAAATTTTAAAAGATGCAATGTTATATTATTCACAGATGGTTTCTGTCACACTTTAGTTTCAGCAAAATATATTTCAATACATTTTCCAATTATTTAAAATGTGGTATTAAGAGCACTCCTTTCACGGATGCCTTGCGAGGTGGTTATCTTTTTTGATTGGAAGTGAGCCCACCTCTATCTGCAAATGCTAAAGAAATAATTATGCACATAGCTCTGGTCTTAATGCAGAGAATACAACTTTAAAAAGGTATTGAAGGACTCACAGGTGGACTCACAAGACTGGCAAACTAAGATCAATGCCCAGAATCATATGGTGGAAAGAGAGAGCCAACTTACACATGTCCTCTGAGCTCTACCTGTGCCCACACATGCGTGTGCACATGCAGCCCCCATACACACACTCAAAAAGGAAATAATCAAAACACCAATTAAAATATTTTATTAATGTATTGAATAGTACTGAGCACACCTTCTAGGTAATGCAGGCTGGTTCGCCAGAACAGATCTTAAATGACTGATGTGCTGCCACAGCTTAATGTTCTGAAAAAGCAAACAGATCTTTAACTATATCATCTTACATCTTATTGATTTACCGAACCTTCCCTCCCCCAAATAAAGGTGCTTCAAAGAGAATAGAGAAAGCCAACAAAGACGCTAGCATTATTTCTCTTTTACTTGCATTTATTATTTTTCATTGCAGTGCTAGGGATTTGGAGCCCATATTTTAACGTTTTTAAGCTAATAGTCATATCAAAGTGAGTGGCTAGGCCCTCAGATTCCGAGTGCTACCTGCATCCCAGACCTCTCAGACTCCCCAACCTTCAAACAAAGGAACCTCTACTGCATGTAAGTTACTAGAGCTGTGGAATTTTGTTATGATGTAGAAAAGGGACTAAGGCAGTATTACTCCTTCTTCAGGTCACTGCTAAGCTACACCCATCGTTGGAATAAAATGTCCAAGTTTCTGTTCACTGTGGTCAGCTCTTTGAAGCTTAACCAGCATTGACAAGCCTTCTCTGTGTTACGTTTGAGCTACATTTTTCTTACTTAATGTTTTTTATGGTCTAATAATCCAAGGGGCTTACGAATAATCAGTTAGGGATTGTTCTTTCTCTCTGTATCTCCAGATTCTAACTAACCCCGTCACTGAACCAAAAGCACCAGGTTACAACTCACGTCGAATGCTACTCCTGTCCTACTGATGGCTTTTTGTTAACACACTTGTACTTTGTATCCACTGAGCACTCTCCAATTGTGCAATTTATAAAATATTTGTATAATGAAAAGCACAGACTGACTGTTGGGCAAAGCACATTATGGAAACTGCTTCCGTTTAACCACAAATGACGTAAGGTTTTGAGACCTACGGGTAATGTCCAACCCTTTCTTTAGAGACAAGAAGCCTGAGGTGACAAGCGGCTAAGTGAGTCCATAGAGGTCACACAGCTGGGTCGTGACAGATGAGGTTGGGTCTCTCTAACTTCACTCATTTATTCAGTCTTTTGTGGAACACATCTTTACTGAGAGCGACTGTACGTGGTGCTCTGCATTAAGTCCTGATGGGTTTGGTGGATATTGTGCAGTGGGAACACGACATCATAGCTCTATTCATCATGCCATCCAAAGGAGTTCCCATTAATCGTACCTTAGGCGCTTGCCGTGGTCTCCAGATGAGAAAACTGGATCTCTAGGTGACAGAGGAGTGACGTTCAGAAATGGGATTGGAATCCAGTTTCTAACTACTTCTAACCACAAGCCTAGGGAAACTTTTCTCTATGAACTTGGTATCCTGAACCTTTTTTTTCCATACATATTTTGTGAGCTTAAATAGAGCTAAACTGAATATCATTCCAGCCTTCTAGGTCAACTTCACATCTCACTTCCCCCATGAAATTGTTTCTTCTCTCTTGTATTAGTCTTGCAACACTTTAAGCTTTCATGGCTATTTATTAATGTTATTGGTATGACTTTAACTATATTGGCAATGAATATACTTTTACAGTCCCATGAAATTGTAACCCAAATAAGAAGGTATATTTATGTTCATATATATATATATATACATATATATATATATTCTCTTTTATATATATATAATATTATATATATAATATATATTCTCTTGATATTTGGCACGCTTTATCATAAGGAAGATAAAAATTGAATACTTGTGTAATGAGTGATCAGATCTAAACAACAGACACATTAGTGTCCGATAATCTAGGGCCATCCCTGTTCTTTAGAAAACATTCATTTGAGACAGCACATCCCTTTCATTGTGAGCTTGTGCTTTTTAGATGTTATAAGTAAATTGTTGATTATATATGGATATATGGATTGATATATATATATTATATATATAATATTATATATATTATATATATATTTTTTTTTTGATATTTTGATTTTCCGTCGCATAGTGCCATGTGTATTCAGGCATGGCATTTAAAAAATATGTTTCATCTGTTTTGAGTCCTTCCAGGTGCTCTGATGGAGGAGTCAGGAGCAGTGGGTCCATCATGGCCCAGCACCCTTGAGAGAAAGGTGCTGAGGCAAGAGGATGCGTTCAAAGTCACCCTCATCTATACAGTGAATGTAAAGGCCAGGCTACCAGGTCCTAAAGTTCCTAACTTTAACAAAATACCTAAGCCCACAGTAATTCTTGTCTGTATCCTCCTCAGAGATTCATAACGACGCTTAGGGCTTAAGCTGAAGAAACCCGCCTGACACCGCTACGTCTTTATTTTCCAAACTTCCTTGAGCAATGAACTTGATTTTGTATCGTTTCTTTTATTATTCCATAGACATGTTAGAGCTCTGGGGAAATGCATTAGACTACACCCAGCTGTTATTATCTGCATTCCCATCCAGAATAGCTATAGTCAACGAAGGGCGTGGTTATCTTTGCCACTGCGTTCTGCAGCTATGAATGCACATATTTCTCCTCTTTGAATATTTCATGCACCCGATAAAAACTTTCTCTTTCAATTTTTTCACTCTATAAACAATATTTAACCTGCCAGTTTCAAATTAGTCAATATTATTCTGAAAAGGCATATTTTCTATTGTGAGGATCATCTTGGCAGCGGCGGCGGTGGTGGCGGCGGTGGTGGCGGCGGTGGTGGCGATGGTGGTGATTATCTTGCACATCTAAGGTGAAAACCAAAGGAAATTGCTTTCGTTGATTACGCTGCTATTTAAAACTCTTCCTTTGAGGCTCTGAGAGTTACTTCTCAGTTCATTGTCCAGAAGAAAGCTGAAATCCCTTAGAACAATAAGAACATAGAATTCAGGTTAGTGAATGGTTAGAAGTTTGGAAAGGCAGCACACTGATCTGAAAAAAATAGTAAAGTTTTCTAAGAGCAAGGCACTGAGAACCAAACCCTACCCCCAAGATTCCCTTTGTAGGGAAGAAAAAGTAAGAACTTTCTTTTCCTAGTACAAGGGCTACAGATAATACCTCTCTAACAAAGAGCAGGTTAATAAGGAGGATTAAAAAAAAAGAGTTAATTTATTTAATTGAAGTTTTATGTGACTAATGAACCTTCAAAAATAAAGACCCAAAGACCCAAGGAAAGCTGTGCTTTGATGGTTGGGTTCATTGAAGAAGGGACAGCTCTATAAAGTATGGTTAGAGAAAAAGGTTCTGAACTGATAGAGAAAACTGTGGGCCTCAGAAGATCTGTTCAGACTCTAAGACAGTCGGTCCTCCCTGGAGCAGGGTACTCACACATGAATATCTCTAGGAGGAAATGAGATGGCTTGTTTTAAGACAGAAAAGAGGAGAGGGGCAAGGTGTGAGGGACCCTTGTCTGGCCCTTCCAGCCTCCTTCAGAGCACGTTGCATCCCTAGAGGCTGTATTTTGGGACATCATGTTCTCAGCCCAGATTCTTTCAGGTCTCACTTTATATTTCCAGTTTTTTCAAACCATGTACTCACTCTTGGAAAGTAACAGGAAGATGAAAAGAGAAGCTTTCCCTCACTTTAGGAATTCCCTTCAGTTTCAGCCCCCATCTTGGGGAAATTAAGGAATCTAGTGATCAGCATGGCCCTTTAGGCAGTGAACCCCCAACAGTGAGCCTCTTTGTTCACCTACTCAGAAAGTAAACATTGCTTAAGCCACTTGCCTAGGAGGGTTGGTTTTTTTAAACAGAAAAAATATGTCTGATTCTCATAATTCTTCACAAGTTTAAAGCAGTTGCCTAGGCCATTTTGTGCAGTGCATTGCACATTCTGCTGGGAACCATGTACAGCAGAGATGGTAAAGGCATGGTCCCCATTGTCTGAACGCATATTCGTGTGGAAAACATGTGGCATAAACATAAATTTAATGTAGTATAATATAAAGCAAAGTGAAAAATGCCATTTAACCGGCACAAAAATATACTGTAGCGTTCCATAGGAAGAAGGTTCTTATTAGTGAGACTATTCTAGAAAAGTACTGTAGATGAAATGGAAGGACCTTAAAGGATTAGTAACATAAAGCCGTGAGAAAATCAGGGAAAAAATGATGAGAATGGACACAAGAGATAAGGAAGGTAAGGAGGATAACATGAGGAGAAGCAGGGAGATGAGAAGTTGTGAGACAGACAGTGTGTGTGTGCGCGTGTGTGTGTGCGCGCGTGTGTGTATGTGTGTGTGCGTGTGCGCGCACGCGCGCGCGTGTGTGTGTGTGTGTGTGTGTGTGTATGTGTGCGTGTGTTGTGTGTGTATGTGTGTGTGTGTGTGTGCGTGTGTGTGTTTTGTGTGTGTGCGTGTGTGCGTGTGTCCTTTTCTTTCTATGTTAAATTTTTAGGTCATCATACAAAGTACTAGGTCTCATTGTATTATACAGAAGGCCTTCCTTAAAAACCAAGAAGGAAGGCGCTATGAACGAGTGTGTCCCGATGACGAAGAGCTCTTCACGCCAGTGGTGACGATGATGATGCAGTGATGACAGCCTTCAGGGTAACAGTGCTCCACGAGTAGTTGGACTGACTGATTACTGGGGCGTTACCATGTTACACAATGCAGCCTGAGTCAAGAAGGACCGAAGGGAAACGGTGTATGGTACTGTTCCAGCTTCTTCGCGAAGGCAAATGATGCACTGCTTGTCTTTGAGCATGAATTCCTAAAACAGATAGCCGCCCTGAGGTCTCAGCTAACATCTTCCCCCAAGAACTTCATAACGTGCGTTCTACTCAGAGAATCGCTATTGTCCTGTAGATGGATGTTATGACCTAAGGTTGGCTTTTATTGCCGGTCTCCTGTTATAGTGGCCTCCTCAGTATTCCTTTGTCAGGCTAAAGGCTGTATTTATTATCCTGATATGAGGTTGAGTCCTTGATGGCTGAGAGGATTGGTAATGATTTGGAGAAATACCTGTCTCGGGGTCAATAGCTGAACTTGCACTTGAATGTGACAGAATTTCATAAATCTTTGTTCCTCCTCTTTTATTTAAAGCATATCTAAAACTACAAAATAGCACCGTTATTGTCATCTGGACCTGCGTGGTCTGAATTCCTGATTTACCTTTCTACAGTCCATCGGGTGATGGTGTATACAAAGTTATTTTCAAATTAGCATGGCTGACAAAAAGTAAACGGTGAGCGAGGCGGGTAAACGGGCGATAGCAGGAAACACCGTTTACAATGTTGGGGGCACACTCTCTCGTATTGCCATCTATGCCAGTGACAACCTTTATAGTCCCTTAAATTACACTAGGTGATAAAAACGTGTCTCCATATTTTAGCTAGTAAACAAAACATAACCCCTGCATTTTGCATGTCAACTCATTTTGATAAGAACAATTAATCTTGATAAGAAAAACAGTTCCACATCAGAAGGCCAGCTTTATCAAAACAAATAAATAATAGACTAGAGTGCTAGAGACATAGAGGGTAGGTTGCTTACCAGTCAAAAAAGGACATGAGTTCAGGCCTCTAAACCCACACAAAAGAGGTCAGCATGGCAGCATGAACTTACAACCCCAGTACTGAAGAGAGGAGATGCCCTGATATTCAGCCCTCTAGGGGAGCCCTGGATAGTGAGAGGCATCAGAAGAATGAGGTGGATGGTGCTGAAATAACACCACCCAAGACTGACCTTTGACCTCCACACTAATGCCACATGTGCACTCAAGCACGTAGACATAAAGAATAAAATAGAAACTCAAGGCAGAGTAAGCTATCAAAAAATAATTCTGTTAAATAGGATAGACATGTTGACTTGGAAATATGTGTTATTTATATACTATTTTAGACTCTGATAAAATTTTTGAATCATAATACAGCCACATTATAATCTATTAAATCTTTTCTAGATAGCCACGAGAACTTAAAAATGTTATTTGACTGATCAAATACGTTATCACAGATAGCAACGTGTCAGAATATTTATTTTTATATTATTATTTGAAATACTGACACTTTGGTTAAAGATTTATTTCCATTATTCTTTTAATTGCATGTAAGATGTGTGTCTGCACGTGGGTACGTGAGCGTTACTGCAGGAGCTTGTGGAGGCCAGAGGCCTTGGCTCTCCCTGGAGCTAGAGTAACAGGCGGTTGTGAGCAGCCTGCGGTGGATGCCGGGAACTGAACACAGGTCCTCTGGAAGATCAGCCCAAGCGCCTAACCACTGAGCCAACTCTCCAGCTCACTCTACGTTTAATATACAACGATCTTAAGATCCACGGACTCTGACACAGCGTTAGTGTTGTGCTCTTCACTCTCAGTTAACTACTTACATTCTACTGAGTTGGTTTTCAGGTTTTTTGTTTGTTTGTTTTTTTGTTTTTTGTTTTAAATTTATATTAAAGTCTAGTGATTCTGAAGTGGAGACTTCCTTCATTCACCACCAGGGTGCCTAGAGCTATCAATAATTAATTACTATTTTATACACAGGTTAAAACACTGTTTGTAAAACCAGGAAATGAACCGAGATGCCCAATTAACGATGTACCTTGGTCTTCTAACTCAAATGAGTTTAAGGGGGAAAAGGTACATTTCAAATATCTACCTATATTTATGAATTATAAAGAAGGCATAAATCTGCTTGAGTCCAAAGAAATTCAGGTTTCCAGGGAAACATATTGCTGAGCTCCCTATAATGTTTCTTAGGGACCCCACCCCTTTCATCTCTTAGTTCTTCCTTTCTCAGGTTCCAAGTGGTTCAAGTAAAACTGCCAAGTTACACACTGCTTTTTAGCAGTAGACCACAAAATTAACAATGTAAAACAATGCCTGTATTTAATTTCAGAGTTTCCATGGTCCGGGAATCTAGGCATTGCTTAACTAGGTTCTTGCTTCAGACTTTCTCGCCCAAACCAAAGGCTCCACTGGGGAAAGAGCCATTTGCAATCTCACTCAAGTGCTGTTGGAAGGACTAAATTCCTTTTTAGTAGTTCAACCGAGGACCACATTTCCCAGCTGGCTGTTGTGTAGAAGTTTCTTGAATCCCTTGACATGTGGCTCATCCTCCCAATTTTTTTTATCCAAGCCAACAAGAAGGAGGGCCTCCTAGAACGGCAGAAGTCAAAATTTTGTAGCCTAATCATGGAAATGGCACTTTCCTAAGACTGAGATATTATAATGATCAGAAGCAGGGAGAAAAGTAGAAAGCCATCAACGCCAGGTAGCAAGGATCTATGGGGTCACCTTGATAAGCTACCTTCTTTACCACATTTGAGCTATATGTTCACCTCTGAACATGGTGTTCAAAAACCTCTTCCCAAGTGCAAGAAATGAGAGTGAGTGATGGGAATAAACTTCTAAGAAAAATTGGTGTCCCTGTCAGGCTGGATGGTGACAACTGGCCACGAAGAGTCCCAGGTCTGGCTCTGAGTTTAAGGAAAACAGGAAAGAAAGCTTTGAGTCTTACTCCTGTGGCTTTGAGTCACTATGAGTCCCGATGTTTATTTTAAATTACCTAATTATATGTTTATGTTATGGGCTAAGGATGCTTCGGTGTGTTAATTCAACATTTCTAAACTAGCTCTATTCTTTCTTTATTTGGGGTTTATATTATAATTTTCAGCCATTGCTCAACATGAAAAAGTTAAAATGTCTGTGTATGAAGTTGTTGAAATTGTAGGAAAATACCATATAGATTTGAGACTACAATGGTCTCAAAATTTCTCCCACTTTACTTAAAGAAATAAGATCCTTAGGACTTAGGACAAAATAGAACCAAGTATCTACCTTTTTTTATTTTATTTTTTTAAGGATTCACTAAAAAATACAAATCAGCATTAACACTGAGATAATAGCAATATCAAGGGTACATAGCAAGGGTAGACCTATCAGTTGCCTTTATTAAGCACGTGAACGAATCACCCTCATACACACTTAGTTCAAAATGGTAAAAACTATAAGATGAACCTACAAATTCAGTGATGGGTCCTTCCCAAATCCAAATTCCCAGCTTTCTCAGGAAGATCCATATTTGCATTTCTTTCCAATTCAGAAAGTGATTATTAATGTTAATATGCACATTATGTTATATGATTTTAGCTGAAGCACTATAACTAAATGTGGCTATTGTCATGGCAGATTACATTTATTATGATTTTTCACTAATGCTTGGTGTCCATGATATGCTAAGTGCTTTCTATATTTACCAATGTCTTGAATTCTCTTAACAATCATATTCTACAAAAGTTTGTATTGATGTCTTTTTCTTTGTCACTTTGTAATTCATACGTGGAATACCTGGATTTTTGACATTGTCCTTCCTAGAGTCAGCAAGTGTTCATTTGCTGTGACCGTCATCTAGGTTTGAACTGATATTAGACAAATCTTCTCTTTGGGAAAAGTTGACCTCCAGCTTCACTTGCACAGGGAGTGGGGGCATGGCGGACTAGGTGCCTTCCACAGCAAAAGCAGTTGCTGTTGAACCAGGGCTACTGTGGAAGAATTTACATGGCTGAGGATGTTTGGAATCCTCTCTGCTTTATAGACTTCCCAATGTTTAGTTGGGTCATCTATAAGCCCTTCATGAAGGAGAACTTCATAGGTTTCCCATGTCTCCCTATGCCCGATTCCTTCCCTCTATTGTTTGCTCACTCCCATCCTCTAAGTGATACATGTGTGACGAAAATTCCATATGTTCCTGTTATCAGGAAATAAAACAGCTGCTGTCTTTCTCAACACACAAGTCTCTGAACTGTGTCCTGCCTGCCTCTTCTGCCAGTTTGGTGCCTTAGGTATACTTCCTTCATACACACATGCAAAGCCTCTGAATCCCAGCACCATGGGTCTTTTTTAGTCATTCAAACATTCCAACTGGTGCTGATCCCTCTGCTGGAGCACGTAGCATCCTTCTGTTGGCCTCACAAATTCCTATTTAGTCTTCCAGGTACAGATCCGATGGCTGCCACTGGAAGCTCTCCGTTCAAACCAAACTAAGACCCTCCCTTCACCTCAACACTTTATATCCACCTTGTACACATTTCTATTACGGCACCCTCCATCCTGTGTGCTATTTGTCTTCCTACCAACCTAGAGGACCCTTGAGCCAGAAGACACTCCTACACCCCTTGGCACTAACCCAAAGGTTGCCACACAGGAGGCCTGAGCTGACTGGTGTTCAAACACGTCTTCTCAGTGAGGAGTCAAACTTTGGCAGATACCTTAAAAGAAGAGAAAAACAAAATGAAATCAGCAGAATCCCTGTTTTTTTTTTTTTTCTAGTCAGGTATGGACTATATGAATAATTTTGTTGTCTGCCAGAGGAATTTTAGCATTTTAGGCTTAAATTCCATTTCCTATTTTAGACCATACCCCAGCGCATAAGTTGTCAGATCTGTTTCCATGAAGCATTCCATGAAGTTTTTAGTTCAAATAAAATGCAAGGCCCAAGGGAAAATTAAATCAGAGCTTCCGACTCCCGTTAGCATTTAAACGTCAATGTATGATCTCGGAGCTTTTTCCTACTTAAGCCGTGGCTTCGTGATCCAGAGTTTCGCTGTTCCACAGCTTTCACAATTCCTGGAAGGACTGATCCCTTCCCCGTGTGGCCTGTGGTTTCTGCTTTTTGTTTCTGTTTTGCACTACCCTTTCGTCATTAGAAGGAGCACTCTCCTTGCTGTATCGTCTCTTTTCCTGCTGATTTTCATTGTTAATATTTCTCCAGAAGCAGCATGGGTATGTAGCTTATCTGTCTCTGCCTGGAGGACATTTAGGATTGGAAAAAATAAGAGAGTGCTGACTTCTAGATAAAAATAGAAGTGTTGGGATCTTTCCAACACCATTCTACAGGGTGAGCACTGCTCACTCCTAGCTCCTACGCCTGCTTTGCTTGATCTGAGGCAGGAAATCTGGCATGTACAGAGAGCACTGCTTACTGGCTGCATGTGCTGTCTCTCTCTCCCATATGTGGGCATAGCCTTCATGCAAGTTCAGTGTGCTCTTTCACCAGACTCTTTAAAAAATTACCAGTCTTTATTTGAAATGTGATTAAACAAATCACTATTGATCCCTTTTTTGCTAATTTTAAATACAGGAGTAGAAATTGTCATTTCTAGACACTCCCAAGTCCCTTCTCCTAGCCACACCTCCAGATGGATTTCAAAGCCTAGGCTGATTGGTGCCGAAGACTTGGCTCTTGGTGTGTGTTAGATAAGACAAAGCCTGGGACCGGATCACGTGCTCAGCATTCTCATCGATTCACCATACAATTAGCTTCCCTCTGTGATGTGGCCTGCCAGCTCACCCCATGCATTTTTATCTGTTGGAAACAAAGAGAATTAAGCAAAGAAAAGAACTGGTGGCTACTTAGTTGGGGGACTAAAGTGTATATTCTCTTGGAGGTAAGGGTAATGTATCCCCAACGTTGAAATAGTCTTTCTGTATCACAGTACGTTCTTACTTGTGTTATTTCATCTCAACTTCAGATATTACAACCAGATAAATAGGTGAAGTATCCCCTTCACAGTATCAAAAAGCAGCATGCCAACAGGGATTTGTCCAAGCAGAATGGTACTTTTCCTATGGCTCTGTATCAAAAATAGCAGCAGTAAATACTTAAATGATGGAAAAGAGCCAAGGTTGGAAACCAAGCAATCTGGCTCAAAAGCCTGGGCTCCCAACCTCCACATTAACCCAGCTCTCATTAAGGCAGCATCTCCCTAGACCCACAGTACAAGCAGCCGTGTGTGGTGAACCGTCAGAGCACCGAGGTAAACTACATAGAAGCTGCGGTCTTAGTCCACAACAAAGCCCTCAGCTGACATCAAATGAAAATACCCAAGGGGTAGGACTTACTCTTCTCCAACCTGCCTTTCTTTTTATTGCTTCACACAATAGAGGCCAGGATGGGATGGGAACAAGGAGAACAAACAAACTGTGTGCAAGTGAGCGCTCTCACTCCTACAGAAGGGCAGGTTTCCCAGCCTGCCTTCCAGAACTGAGAAACGGAGTAGAGACTGCTGAAGCTTTAGGCTCTACAGCCAAGTTCCTAGGGTTCAAGTCTAAATGAATGACTCAGACCATTTACAACAATGCCGAGTTTTATTTCCATCCTCCAGGAAGGCCATAACAGTAGGACTAATTCACAAGATAGCTGTGTACATGAAACGAGCTCATAGATGTGAGCTAGAGAACAGAGCTGACCACACTAAGTGCTCAGAATACATTTGCTGCTGTCTCGAGCAATAAGACACAGCCTTGTCCTAGTATGGTTTATGCTGCTATAGCAAGATCCCTGAGCACCGAGTAATTTATAAAGAACAGCAGTTTATTCTCTCATGGTTCTGGAGGCTTGGGAGCCTGACTGAAGTACTGGCATCTAGGATCTGAGGAGGGCTTTCTGTCCTCACATGGCAGAAAGCAAGAAGGCAAGAGAAGCAAAAGAGAGTGAATCCACTCCCACAAGTCTTCCTAATATCAAAGTCAATCCATCCAGGAAGGTGGGGCCTCTGGACCTAATTTCCCAACACCATTACATTGGTAACTATGTTTCAGAAAGTGAATGTGGGGAGCACATTCAAACCATGGCACTCAGATGAGTCTAGACACACAGTAGGTTCTCCCTTCTCGCTTAAATTAACTGAAAGGACATATTCTTTGAAACAAATAAGCCTCGTGTCTATTTCTTCAGTATTAACTCATATTTATTACATTTTTGAGGAGCCAGTCAGCTTCTTTATTTTCAGCACTTGCTTCGAAGCTCAACTCTATTCTTCCCAACTGCTGTTTTCCAAATGAACAAATGCAGCTACTGCCGCTGGCCAAGCGTTTACCCTCCTTGACTATTTCATCTTTTACTGAACAACACCTACTGATGCAGGCCAGGTTTTGTGTAAGCTATTTCTCCTCTCTTTATGGTCACAATAATAAGTCATGTTTCTGGGTTTTAATCCCTCTACTCTCAAGTGCCTCTTCTCTAAGGAATAAACTCACATTCTCCCGAAGCTCTAAATTGTCCAAGGGCAGGGATGTTCAAAGCTCTCTCTCCCCATTGCTTTGCAAAATGCTTGGTACAAGAAGTACCTAACAAGTATTTGTGAAAAAATTCAGAGCATGCTGGAGAAACGTGTGAAGTACAAAGAGAAGTACCATCTTCTTCCTAATTAATGAGAACCTAATAAATAGAAGCCTGGACATAGAATTCTAGTTGCCTTGTACTTCCAAAGGTCAAAACTGATTCAAGAAAGCTACACTGAAGCTGTGGGTTTGTTTTAGTGCAGTTGTTAAGTTTCTGGACCAAGGTCTGGAGTGAGAACACATCCATCTCAGCCCAGACTTTGAACGCTGATGCAGCAGAAAGTGAGACTCCAAGAGAAGCAGGTTAGAAGTCAACTTCTTGGTTCTCCCACTCAGCACTACCTTGGCATTCTGGACTGGCTGCTCTTTCTCCTGCCTATAACTCTTTCCCTAGACACCAGTATGACATCTCCTGAATCCATGCCTTTGTTAACGTTTTCACAGAAACACCCCCTGACTACTCTAAGATACATCACTTCCCCTGGACATCATTCTTTATTTCCTTTTCCTGTTTTACTTGTATGAAAAAAAAAAATTAAAGCAGGCTTATTCGTGTACAATTGATCTGTAAAAGACTGCACGTCGTAGAGACAAGGAGATGGATCAGTTGGTAAAATGTTTGCCACACAAACGAACAGAACTGAGTTAGCCCAGGACCCACACAAACCCAGGCATGTGCTGTGACGCCAACACAGAAGAGGTAAAGATGGAAGGACCCCAGGGTTCACTAGCTAGGAAGTCCAGTCAATCAGTGAGCTTCAGGTTCAGTGTGCTCTGGGTTCAGTGAGAGGACCTGTCTCAAAAAACAAGAGGAATGTAGGTGTGATTGAAGAAAACAATGGGTGTCAACCTCTGCCCTCCACACACACCCACACATACACACACACAAAAGACAGCACATGTTTTAAAGTGTACACTTTGATGCTATACAAATGACAATATTTACGAAATCATTTCCACAATTAGGAACATGGGCCGATATATAACCCCCAAAGTTCCTTCCTGCCTGATCCACTCATCCTCTTCTTCCTTCTCCCAGGGAACTGTCAATCTATTTGGTGTGTGTGTGTGTGTGTATGATAGAAAAGCTTGCACTATCTAGAACTTTAATAAGTTCTGTTGCACAGAATGTCCTATTTAAGTGAGGCAGCTGTTTTTTTTTTTTTCACTTTGAAGAATCATTTTGATAGTCACATGCTGTTTCGGCTGCTCATTGTTGAAAAATACCCGTTGTATAGAAACACCACAATTTGTTCATTCATCTGTTGATGGACCTTTCAAGCTGCTTTCAGCTGTTGGGTCTTAGAGAGAAAACCGCTGTGAATTCTTGGTTCAAGTATTTTCTTGGCATGTTCTTTCATTTCTTTGGGTAGAAGTCAGCAGTATGGGGCGGCCATGTTAGTGACTGGACCACTTTCCATGTCACCAGCAGTGTCTGAGAATTCCACTCCAGCCATGTCACAGTCAGCCTATACCATTGTCAACACTTGGTGTCTTCAGCCTTTTTAGATTAGGCTTCCTATGCAACACAGTCTCATTGGAGATTTCATTTGCATTCTCTTAGTGATTACTCTTCTCACACCCCTATTTCTCACCCATCTAGCTTCTCTGGTGAAGCCCCTGTTTAACGCCTGTATCCATTTAACATTTATTTTTTTGATTTTTACTACATATGTACATGTATATGTGCACATAAATGAAACCTGTATTATATAAGTGCCTCCAGATACGACTTTACACATATTCACAGTCTTTTTCTTTACAGTGCATTTTGAAAGGCAGAACTTAAAGTTTTTGCTGAAGTTTAATTACCAAATTCCCTTAAAGAATTATACTTCCATTTGGTTTCTTCAGATCCTTTGCATTTTACATGCAATTTAGTTTATAATCCAAACAACACCCACTGGAATTTTGGTTAGGATTCCATTAAGGCTGTAGAGGCACTTGGGAAAAACAAGTGTGTTAATAGTGCTGAAGGTTACAATCCATAAGTATAATTTAGGTATGATACATCCCAGCCATGTTTTATAACTTTATGACAAGTCTGTCATATCTTTTGATGTATTTACTCCTTAGAAGTTAATAGTGTCTGGTATTGTTGTTTAATGCTGCTTTTTATTTGAAGTTGTAATTGTTTGAAGAAACAATTAGTTATGAAGAAACACAGTTAGATTCTGCATATTGATCCTGGATACCAAAATCTTGTTAAACTTGCTTATTCTGGTAAACTTTATATAAGTCTCATAAAATTCTACAAGTAGGAAATTGTGTCATATATCAACAGAAACACTTTTATTTTTTTACCATGGCAATCTGCGATACGTTTTATTTTATTTCTCTTTCATGAACCCCCAAAGATGTTGATTATACTGTTTACGTTGATATATTAGAGAGTATTGCCAAGGTTTGGTTATGAATCTCTGCATGTCCAATGGATACTACTATACATGGTATTGTTTTTCATAAGGCTTCTCAATCTGATTATAGTGTTGGATTAATGTTGGCCTACAATCATTTTTCTGCAGTGTTTGTATAGAATTGGCATTTTTTCTTATATATTTGGTAGAATTCACCTCTGAAGCCATGAAGTCCTGGGTTTTCTTTGTTTAAAAAAAGAGTTTTTAACTATGAATACAGTAAATGTAATAAACAGAGAACTCTCTAGTTATGGAGCTTTCCGTGAGTGAGTTTCCACAGTTCATCTTCCGATAAATTTGTTCATTTCCTCTGAGTTGTTTAATTTACTGACATAGAGTTATTCAGTTTTACTGATCATTTCAAAGGACAACTTTTGGTTTCAGTGATTTTTTTTTCTCTATTGATTTTCTGTTTTTGTATTTCATTTATTGCCTTGGTGATCTTTATTTTCTGTTTCTTGCTCACTTTGAGCTATGCTTCTTTCTTTCTTGTTCATATTTCTTAAGGTGGACACAGCAGTTATTGACCTGAAACCCTTTGTTTCTGACGTAGGGACATGCTCTAGGAAAGATCTCTTTAAAGATCACTTTATCTGGACCCCACAGGGTTTGACACATTATTTTTGTTTTTATTCAGTTAAAATATTTTCTGCAAGTGTAAGAAAATAATCCAACAAAGCTACAAAGAAATTAAAACAGAGGCCTCAAGGTAGGGAGGGTCATGAAGATGTGAACAGAGGTGACCAGGGCACCTTTATAATAAATATAGTAAGTCCGAGTTGAAGAGGATGGACCAACTGGCAGCATGTGACTTAAACAGTGACTGGTTTGTTACTAGGAGAAAAATATCAGGACGTGTTAATATTTGACTAGGACATGAGTATATTAACAATTACCAGCAAGCTATAAGAACCGGTTCGGAACAAGGTAGATGGGTAAATGAGTGACTTAGAGAGTGTCCTGTTTTGCTGATGGTATCATCAGTCTGGGAAAAATGGATGTAAAATTAAACAAATAGATTTATCCATATCATGAAATAATATTTAGTACTCAAGAGAAATATATTATTGATGCAGAACAACTTGTGTGGATTTCAAAGGACATATCCTGAGTTAGAAAAGTCAACTGCCAAAAGAGCTGATATATATATATATATATATATATATATATATATATATCACTCATATCGTTCTTAAAGTCACAATATGATTGACATAGAGAACAGATTAACACTTGCCAGAGAATGTGAAATACAAGGAGAGCCATGGCTGTGACCATAGAAGGGTATATGAGATTCTCGCTCGTGCAGTGGCGAGCGTGTGATTTCACGTGCGGTAAGATTTCATGGGAATAAACACACAGAAATGTGTACGTATGAAACTGGTGAAATCTGAATGATGTCAACGGACTTTTCCAATGCCGTTACCTCGCCGTGCTGTTGCATAATCATTTCGAAGCTGGGGTGGGTGGGTAAAGCGCAGAATTCCCCCCCCCACCATGATCTCTTCTTATAATTACATGTAGGCCTCCAGGTGTCTAAAAAAATGTGAAAGAATGATCCTAGAGACATCATGCGAAAACCGAATAAACTGTGGTATACCCACATCATGGACGACTACAGAGTCATAGTGTGTGTGTGTGTGTGTGTGTGTGTCCACATCTATTTGTGTGTGCCTGTATGTGCATCTGTGCACAGGAGCTCAGGGGCTTTCAGAGGCTAGAGGTGGAGAATCCCCTGAGACTGGAGTGTCAGGTAGTTGTGAGTTGTGAGCTGAGAACCAAACTCAGGTCCTCTTTTAAGAGCAGCACTGTGCTCCTAACCGCTGAGCCATCTCTCCAGCCCCATGCAGTTATTTTTAAAGTTAAAAAAAAAAATCCAGTGCATATGAAATTGGAACAAATTAATTTTTAAATGGAATTTGCGTAAGACGCTATTGGATCAGAAAAGCGAGGCTCACAAACACAAGGGTGAGATGATTCCTTTCTTTGTGAAGCAATGCCAAAATTCCCCATGTATTTATGTATTTTCGAAGATACCTGCCTTCGTGCGTGAATATATGTATGTACTATTTAACAATGAGGAAATACATGTAAATTTACATCTTAGTTTGTTAATATGAATATCCTTGCAAGGATAATGGATGATACAGACTATAGGAAGGGAGCAGGGGAGAGATAACCAAGATAAATAAAGACGAAAGAAAATAACAAAGCACCAAAATAGCAATATACACACACATACATACATACATACATATATATCATATATATATATGATATGATATGTGAAATAATTTGTATTTATGTACAACTGTTTATTCAATTTTGTGAAGTTAAAATGTAACTAATTTTTACTTTACATTTTATTATTAAACAGCCATGGAGCCATTGAGACATAATTTACTTAATATTCAGTTCACCTATTTAAAATGTACAATCCAGTGATTTTTAGTATATTCTCAGAATTTGACAGCCATGTCTCTAAGCAGCTATAAAATACTTTCATCTCTTCCATAAGGACTTCCAGGTCCATTAGTGGCGATCTACACGCCCTCTGAAGTCCCCTTCCCAATCCTAGGCAGCACTTAGCTTACTTTCTGACTCTACAGTCTCTATTGTCTGAGCTTACAATTGTAGGAGCTTACAGTAACTGATTTTTTTTGGCTAGTTTCCGAGTTTTATCCATGTGCAGCATGTTGTCTCACCTCATTTCTTTTTATTGACAAGTAGTATTCCACTGTGAGGATGTAACAGGGTGTATTTGTCTATTCACAGATGTTACCTGGCCAGCCACAGTCATCTGCCCCCACCTTTCTGTTGACTTTTATACCTCACCTGCTGTCACAGGTTGATATGTCTTGTTCAGTTCCCTGAGGTATGAATTGCTCCATTGTCTAGTCCAATTAAATTTGAGCAAGAGAAATTTTTGAAGCCTGGCTTTGAAGGTCCCCCCATGAATGAGAGCAGAGTAGATGAAGGAAGGCCCTGACTTCTCAGCTGTACTCACTGGGAATTTAAACTCTTCAACTTAGAGGAGCTTAGAAAGGCTGGCCTGCCCCGTCTGATGAGACACCATATCTGTAGACTGGAAGCTAAGGAGAAAAGGTGCCCATTCTCCTAACTGTGCTCATACACTGTCTGTGGAGAGGACTCTAGTACAAGGGCAGGTGGGGGCCAGCCATCACCAACCTGCCATAGATCCCTGTGAATGCACCAGTGTAGACATCTCTTAATTATCTCTTCACCCGTCGTGTGGTCTTAGGACACTTTGTAGAACCTTCTAGTAATTTGGAGAGTATTGGAGCTTGTTTGTTTTTTTGTTTTGTTTTGTTTTTTGTTTTTTGCTTTTTTTTTTTTTTTTACCACCCTAGTTTTGAGCAATTATACTTGTTTCTGGGAGTAGAGCTCCAAAAATTAGGTTTTCAGAAGACTGTGCCAGAGGACAGTCCCTGGTCCCTATCACATAGTTTGAGCTTCAGATTCCTCACTGTAAATGATAGTTCGCACCACAAGTCAGGGAACAACGGCCCTGGTCCACTCCCTCTTCTCCCTTTGTGCATCTCACTTTGGGACATCCCAGAGGCCCAAGATGAACAAAGGCGCCTGCCTAGTAATACGTTGTAAGAATTTTAAGACTCCAGGAAAGTATTTTAAGTAAAATGAAGAGTATATTTAGACGCTGTAAAAATGTGATCTTCAGGCCTAAATCAGGATTCTTTTAGAAGTTTGACTCATGAGAAAACACTTAAACAAAATCAGAAACGAGCATGACTCAGGATCTCTGTCCTTCCCCTCTCTCTCCTTTTCCTATCTCTTTCTCTCCCAAGTCTACTTCCCCCCTACATCTTGCAAACATTCTCATTGTTCAACAGAATTGTTTAATTGTTAAACAGAAACCAAAGAATTATATAATTAAAATAATAGAATTTAGGAGATCCATATGAAGACTTTTTTTAAGTGAGTAGTAACCAGTGATCTTCCTGAACCGCTTTTATACAGCAGTCTAAGCCTTGAAACAGTTTTTCCTTTGTATTTATTAAGAAGCCAAAATCCATTTCCAGAGTCATTCATTCGCTCATTTATTTATTCACTTAATGAGCATAACTTAATATCCAGTAATCAAATGGTCCTTTTGCTGGACGCTTGGTCACTGATTTGGATTTTAAAAGATGAGATAGGATTTAAAGAGGGAGCCAATTGGTATATGCCTTGCCAAACAAAAATACATCCTCATCGTGTTTACTCAATTTTTACAGAGATAATTTGCCTTATCACAAAACCATCAGGAGGAGCACTGTGAATAAGCTCCCAAGAGACTAAAAGTAAGACGTATTTTTGACGTCACGTGTAACAGCTCTATACCTAACCATTCACAAGTAGTATCTTGCTCTCATCTCCTCAGGCAGGTCATGTTGCATAATCACAATCTTCTAAAGTTGATCCACGCACTCCTATAACTTCTTTGAAATTCTTAAAATCTAAAAGCAACAAGAGACAAACTATGATCAAGTGCAATGCAATATACCCAGGCATATTTGCTCAGTGAAAGGATGGAGGTACTAACAAAAATCCCAACCTGAAAATTCTAAATTGTCCTGTTGCGTTGTCTGAGAATTCCATACTTTTGTATAATGTCTTTGAATAAAATCCACCCACCTTCCCCTTCCCTCTGCCCCCCACCATCTCCTCTACCACCGTTCCTTCCCAAGCTCACATGATCTTTTTTCAGAACCCACTTTTTAAAAGTCTGCTTAGGGTGCTCCAGCAATCTGCTGGAGAATGGGTAGCCTCTCAAGGGCCCCGTCCTTGAAGAGAACTGACTGTTTCTCCCCTGGCAGCCATCAGTTGCCAATGGCTTGTTATCAGGTGGCAGGACATCGGGGACCTCTCCCGATCTACTCTGGGATTTGGCAGGCTTGGTCTTGTGCAAGTCTTGTGTACCTCGTCACAGCCACTGAGTTCCTGGGTGCAGTGGCTCTACCATGCCAGGAAACACTGTTCTGCTGCAGGTATCCACTACCTTTGCCTCTTACATTCTTCCTGCTCCTCTTGTGTGAGGCAAAATACCTTCTTCTCGTAAGTAAATCAGATGCTTAGAGTTAAAAAATTTAACTACCCAACAAAACAAAATGATACAATTAAAACTTGAAAATTGAAAATACTAGTACTTTTTATAGTTTATATTGTAAGAGCATATCATGTTGATTATCAAGTGAAAACTGAATGTATACTATGTGCAGTATTAGGTAGTAGCTCCTGTTTTCAAGAAACAAATATTAGACACAAATAATGATCATGTAAGTTAGAAAACATTTGTTATAATAGAAGTTCCAAATATGCCACATAAGAGAGAGAAGTCAGGATTAGAAAAGGTTTCGTAAGGGAAATGGCAGAGTTGTAGAATTGCAATAAAACCTACCCAACAACCGTCTAGCGTCTGTTCAGAGACCAGCATTTATATCCCTGGTTAAGAACTGGAAAGGGAATGGGGCGGTGGTGGTGCACGCCTTTAATCCCAGCACTCAGGAGGCAGAGGCAGGCGGATCTCTGTGAGTTCAAAGCCAGCCTGGTCTACAGAGTGAGTTCCAGGGCAGCCAGAGTTACAACAGAGAAACCCTGTCTCAGAAAACCAAAAAAAAAAAAACAAAAACAAAAACAAAAACAAAAAAACAAACCAACAACAACAAAAAAAAAAAGAAAAAAAAAACTGGGAAGGGGATGTTGAGGAAGGGCCAATAAAACTAGACAAAAACTCTAAAATATCATCAAGAGTTGAGAGTTAATTTTTAATCCCAGGGAAACCACCACAGCGGGGTTTTGAAATGAGGGTTACTTATCAAGGTTGTGTCTCAGATTATTCTGACACTGTGTGTAAATGAGATGTAAGTGAGGGCTTGGGGAGCACAGGCACTCAGGCACTCGCGGTCACACCGGATTACCTGAATTTGATCCCAGGGACCCACATGGGGAAAGCAGAGAACCGACTCATGCGGGTTATCCTCTGACCTTCATGTGTGTGCACTATGGTCTACACACACACGCGCACACGTGCACACACACACACGCACACACATGCACACACACACGCACACACGTGCACGCACACACACGCACACACATGCACACACATGCACACAGGCGCACACACATGCACACACATGCACACACACACGCACACACATGCACACACGTGCACACACGCGCACGCACACACACAAAACACACAAAACACACACACATAAATGAAATAGAAACTTTTCAATGGTTAAAAGTGTAGCAGAGGCTGAAGACCAATATAGTGGCCATTGTCATATTGGGCCATGTGCCAGGAAAAACAGAGAGCAAAATCGAAGGAGATGGCAGTTCCATAAACATAAAACAGCTGAGGGGAACGGACAGCAAGAGCTCAGAGATTGGTGTCAGCAGTCGAAGAAGGGCACGTGCTGTTTTGAGATTAAATGTCTGTATGCCAAAGAGATTGGCAATGGCCTTAAATTGAGAAAAGAAACAGAGAAAGATGAGACTTAAAGAAGATGAAGGTTTCATTTACCCAATAAATACTGTGCGCCCTGCAGGCGCTGTTCAGGATGGGGTGGGATGGGTAATGTGAGGGTTATGTTTAATTTTTAAAGTACTTGATGTGGAAGAGGCTCTGTCCCCAATCTGTGTGACTCCAGAGTCAGAGCTGGAGCCAGAGAGTGGGAGTTAGGTAGGAAGTAAAATTTCTTCCCAATGAACATGGCTTTGGCTGGGTAGGGAGAGCCCCGTCGTAGCCAGCACCCAAGCGGAAGGCGGTGGTCTTCCAGGAGCGCTGGGGCAAGAGTCCTTCCTTCGAACGAGGGCTAGACTAGCTTTTCTGATTTTTTTTTTCCTAGTCTCATGAGTCTCTTCTCTGATGAGGTAGTTCTTTGGATTCTATTATTAATCTGTGGTTCCTCTCAATTATTAAATAAATTACCCAGTCTGTCTGCCATTCAGTAAAACTCACACATTTACATCTGTTATCCTTGAGTTATTTTTGGTTAGGGCTCTTCTTTATTTAAAAAAAAAAAATTTTTTTTACCCAGTTAATGTTACCTTTATAGATATTTTAGAACAGAATGCCTGCTAGATCAGCTTATAAATACCAGAGGGGGAAAGGCTTTCTTGTGCCAAATAATATTGCTATTTAGAACAAGCAAGGAATGAAGTAGCTTGACTTGCAGATTGTGGTGCAGTTTCTATATGTTGCAGTAATTCAAAAATTTAAAAAAAAAAAAAACCCCAGAGAAAGGTTCACGTCGACACGGCATGGTAAAGAAAAAGAATGATTGCACTCTGAAGCTCTCAGTCAGAAACACGTCCCCCTGATGCGTTTTAAAACAAGGAGAAAGGCAAGGAAGGGAAGGGGAAAGGGAACCTGTAGTGAGCCCTGTCAGGAGCTGCAGTTCAGGCTTCGCGTTTCCTGGTGTCTTTGGAAACGTAACACCCCACAACAAATAGCTCGGTAATCTATGACCAGGATGAAGATTCGATTCAGATTTAAGCACTTTGGTCTGCTTTTGAGTCTTGCTATTTTCTGCGTTTGTTTTGACCGCTCTCATCATTCAAGATTGACGCTTGGATGGGTGTGTAGGAGGAAGCAGCAGCAGCGGGCGTACAGCTTGCAGACAAAAAAAAAAAAAAAAAAAAAAAATCTGCCTTATCTGATGGCTATTATTGAAAATGCGAGGTGTAGCCTGGGCTGGGTAATGAAGGGGAGCGAGCGAGGGGGAGCAAGGAGCGTGGAGCTGCATACTGATGAGTGCAGGAGTACTTGATAAAAAGAATTCTGGCTGCTGGCCGTGCATTGCTCATTGTGGAGTACTCCAGCAATCACATAGAACGCAGAGCAGCCTAAGCTGACAGCTTGATATGCCTTCCTCTCCTGCCTGGTTTGGGGGCTGTGTGACGCACTGGTCGGTAGTAAAGATTAATATGTAAGAAATGTGGAGTTAGGACCAAGTCACACTCCACAGCCTGCCTGGCAAACTATGTTTTACTTCTGACTTCGCTCTCGCTGAGAACGTTAAATCTGTCAAGCTGGCGGGCTCCTTTGATAACAACTTTCCCAGGAGCATGATGTGGCAATGCCACCTCTCAGCCCAGGACTACCGCTATTACCCCGTGGACGGCTACTCCCTGCTAAAACGCTTCCCTCTTCATCCTCTTACAGGACCCAGATGCCCTGTGCAAACAGTGGGACAATGGTTGGAAAGCATTGGGCTACCTCAGTACGAGAACCACCTGATGGCTAATGGATTTGACAATGTACAGTTTATGGTAAGATGCTCTCTGTGTCCGCGGAGCTGCCTTTTGTCTGTCTTTGCTTCCTATGTGTCTTACAAGGCTCAGAGGCAGTCTGATTTGCACGGAAATGGATCAGCTTTATATATGTAACTGCATCGGAAAATCAGATGCCTTTAGAACAGAACTTACTGTGTGCATAGAGACACTGACTAGAAAATGGGATCTATATGCATCCATTAGACATGTGTGTTGTATGAATTGGTGAGAGCTCTATTTATAGGCTCTGAAAGAAGATTAACATTTATATTCTCGATGTCATTCTTTGTGTGATTTTTTTTTTCCTGTAATTTTGTGATGTTAGCATACAGTTAGATTATACCACACTTTGGCTAATGCTAGATTCCGGAGGCATGGTATTTCACTTGAACATCAGCATCTGGGATTAATTAGACAATCCACTATGTTGATGGTATGAAGATCATTTTTCCTGCTGATCATTCAATAAGCAGTTTAAATCCTGAGGACGGCCCTTCATTATCTAGCTGCTTCAGCCGGCTGATTATCAAGAGCATGCACTTCCTTCCACATGCTGACTGAAGAGCAGTGAAGTATTGTTTGTGACTTTAGGGGGAAAACAAACACTTGGGTCAACTAGATGTCAGTGTATAGAAAGGGGCTGATATATCAAATGCACTGATGTACTTCCGAGTCCTGTCTATGCGCAGTCTAAACCGGGCGTGTGCAAACTTCTCTCTGCACATAGGTGAGGAGGAGGATGGGAGGGGTACAGGCGACAATCTAGCTTTCTAATCATTTCTAGACTTCCCCCTGCGCTCATCAGTTCCCCTTGTTAAGCTCCCATAGGCTACATCACAGCCCCGCTTGCCTTCCTTTGCTTTTAAGGTCCCATCATACATATCAGTGAACCCTAAATATAAGAGGACCTACGTGTCCTAAGAAGGTAGCACACCAACAGCTTGTGGAAATACTCAATAGTTCCTCCAAAATTAAAGGCTGGGGCTGACACGTGAAGCAAAGTCACAGAGCACCGAGAGCTAGTCAGATCTTTTCAGTTCCCTTTTTCAGGATCCTTCTTTCTCCAAACTTGACTGAATTGTTATAGATTTGAAGGTTATTAAAATTGTTAAACTTCTACAAAAATGTGCATGCCTACACGCTTTTTAAAAATGCATAAATGTGGCCCATCATATGAGCTTTCAGTAATAAATGCATATAACCCTTTATGGGTATCTTGTTACTTTTCCTTTAATAATGAGCTATGCGTTTATTTTTCTTGTGTCCACTAGACACTGTCACTGGTTATACAGCGAGTTATTGCGAGTGTTGAAATAGGATGGAAGCAGAAGTTGTTACAGCTCTGAGCAGATACAGGACTTACTTAGGGCAGGAAACAGATGGCTTTAATCATTAGTGGAACTAGCAAACAAAACGAATATCGTTCAAAGCATCACATATGTTGACTGCACACCTCTACATCATCCCTCTTTTCCCATCTCCGCTTGAAATGGGGCCTCTCATTCCCAAGCCCATGTCCAGATTTATTCTAGTCTGGGAGAAGTTGGGCCTTTAGGTTCCCTGAGTTAAGTGGCCACACCGAAGGACTTTAATTCAGCTTAATTTTCCTCTGAATATTAAACATCTATGAACAAATGTAATCCCCCTTTGAAGAAAGTATTTAACCAGAAGGTTAATCACACAGGTTTTAAATAGGAATTGGAGGAGAGAGGGTGGAGAACATTCATGTGTGAATTGTGCATAAAATGTATCCAGAAGGAAAAAATCGTGAACATCGTGGAAAGATCAAGGCCTAGTCGTAGACTGTGGCTTTACCTGTATATTTCTGTAACATATGTAATCTTCCAGAAAATTAGAGCACATTGTTAACTTCATCATGAGACAGAATTTAAAAACAAAACAGCTTTGATTTACCATGTAGAAGGATTAATTAATTGTGAAAATGAAGCCAATCATGAAATGGTGTCATCAATTAGTGCATTACATGCTATCACACACCATTTGTTTGCTATCAATATTGTAAGAAAAGAATTTCTACCTTTATGATAATTATTCATTGATTGCCATAGTGTACTTAATGCTGAACTTAGGCGCACTGTGACTGGCCCATTTTAAGACACAGATTGCATTCATGTAAAAATCTGTTAGACCTGCTCAGTTTCCATTCGGTATCATACTGTGGCTTTTGTTTTTCTTGTAGCACATTCTGACCTGCATTTATTCATCCTGTTGCCTAAGCAACAAGCACCATGCTCCCGCTAACTATGATGTAGTGTAGGTCTTATTAGCTTTTTAGAACAAGCAGTAGACATCAAGGGGACATAATTAATGTTGGTTGAAATATCATAGCCCATCCGTGCGTGCACTTTGTTTTGGAAACATTCTCTGGAGCTAATTCTTCATTTAATCAATATTCTATGGATGAGTTAAGTTTAAAGGTTTCTTAAAAGAGACTTTTGAAGAAAGTATTTATTGAAAGCTTAAATTTCTTTGCTAAATCTGTTCTATATGTTCTTAAATATAAGCACAATGTATGGTTGATTTTATCTAATGGCAGCCATTAACTTTAGTAAAGATTACTTCATAGTGATTCCTGAACATGGTTAGAGAAGAAGGAAGCCCCTCCCTGTGTGCTTGTAATTGTTTATCAACTGCCATTATTCCTCCTTCAGGCTCTTACCCTTGATTTTATAGATGCAAGAATTATTTTCCAGTTATAAAACTTTGCTCTATGTATTCATCCTGGTTCGTAGATACAGATTAGACCCAAAGCACCCTTAAGAATATAAAATAAGTATAAAAAATAATAATATAAAATAAAATAAGAATATGAAATAAGAATTGCACCATCTATGCCTACATGGTGCAATTCAAGAAAGGCTACAACAGGACCTAAAGCCAGCTAAGGCTTTGGGAAAGTCATGTGTGTGTTGACATCAGAAGCCCTCTCACAAGTCATGTATCTGAATTCTTCCCTGGTCCCGCCCTGCCCACTCCTCTAAGGACATGCATCTCATCTGCTCTTTGCAAAAACACAGTCCACCTGCTTCTCATCAGACTTGGGAATGCCGTGAGGGTCCTTTGAGCCTTGTGCATTTCTTCAGCCTTTGCAATGTATTTAATATAACTAAGTTTTGATGTTGCTTATCTCCCCAACATTAAGTTCAGGGATGTATCTACTGTCATACAGAATCTACTTCTTATGTTTTTTTTTCTTACTATTTATTGCTACCATCATCTTTCTTTTTCCAAGTTCGATGAGTGCTTCCTACGTTATCGAAGTCTCAAACCCTCTATTCTTTTTACTGTGACCTGGCTCCTTTATGCCCTCCCCCTCTCCTCAGGAACCGTCACTTCCTTCCTTTCCCCTATACCTTTAATTCCCACAGGTTTCCATGCCTTGTTTGCATAACTCTCCTTAAGCACTCTAGTCCCTAGTAATATGTCTTCTCTGACCTCATGTAGCAGTTGTAAGTTCAAGTGCAGCCGTCATTCCATCTCTAGAGTTAGGAATTAAGTTTCTGCCCGTGCACTTGTATATACCTTGTCTTCCCAACTAAAACAGAAACGAGGCAAGCCTGTCTTGTGTGTTGGTTTCCTTGCCTTTCTTACAACTCCTAATGTAATGCTATATGCATGGAACATGTAAATACCATGCACACAACAGGTTGACATGGCTGGACCTCCAGTCTCATTTATAAACTGAAAGTCTGTATTTATCTATCTATCTATCTATCTATCTATCTATCTATCTATCTATTTATTTATTTATTTATTGCCAATGGGAGCAAAGAGTGCTAATTGTCTCATTCAGAAATTGAATCCTCTGTAAACATTTCCATGTGCTAGGATAGTTACTAGGGATGTAATGATGAACAAGACCTGACTTCAGTCAGGGCATACTCTTGTCCTGAGTGTTTGCATGCACATCCCATAAATGTTCCTTCATGTATATAGACTATCATACAGGAATCCTACCCCTCATCCTTCTGTATAATCAGCATCACTCGGCAAATTTTTTCTACCAATTAGATTATGATACATAATGGAAAGTGCAAAACTCTGTTGGAGCACAATGTCGGTGAAAATGGAGTCAGCAATATATCAAAAATTTAGCAATACTAAGGCATAAGGTGTAATACTTATACCATAAGGTGTAAAGACTGTGTTACGAAGTCTGAGTTTCTTGGAGGAGGGCTGACTCATAGCCTGTCTATGCTCACTAACCAACAATCACGTTTGTAAATTCTAAAAGGGGAGAGAATGACATTATATATCGTGTCATTCTTTCAGCGTCTCCTGTTGACCTGTTGGACTTGGAATGGTTTGACCATTGTTAAAGTGTTCAGGATGAAGTCTTTATAGAGTCAATTATAAAAGTAATACTGGAAGCCCCACACCAATGGTGCTTTTGTGAACTTGAGTGGATAGCATTCACAAAGCACTTACTGGAGGTCAAAGTGAGCAGTGCCCATGAGACACTGAAGGAGAGCCATGGAGCCCCTGGAGGTGATCTGTTTGAACAAAAGATGTGAGCAAGAGAAAGCTGATAAGTGCATATTTAACTGAAACTTTTCTTCCACTTTTGTGGCGCGTATTACGTGCTAATGGATCTGCAGATCTTTGGTACTTGGCAGAACTTCACTATAGTAAGAACACTGTTTACAGCTGGTCTGGCAAAATGACCTTCAAGTCTTAGTAACAAGCCGCCATCCAAATAAGAAGCCAAACCTGTGAAGTAGAAAAATAAATTGTCCCCTTAAGTAAGAAATGGTCATTTCTTACTTAAATATTTTTCAGACAAATCTATGGTGTTTCTGCGATTTAAAGGTATAAGAGAAAAAATGCCCACTTCCTCCATCTTCCTGTCTCTGAGGCAGGCTGGGCTTTGAGTTTAGTGGGTGGTCTTATATTTCAAAAGCAGCTATGATTTTCTAAACTCATTTAAGACAGTAGTGGCAAACTGGCTCTTACAAAAGATTTCTTTTCCACCACTGGCATTTAAAATCTGTTGTCATCTAGCAGTCAGTGCCAAAGGGGAGCCACGCTTTATCTGGACAACAGCTTAATTACAAATATAAGAGGCAGCAACAGTGGAGGGGTGGTACAAGACTGAAGGAAAGAAAGACTTCTCATCAGCATGGTCTTATCTCCCTATGATTCGGTTTACTCATCTGTAAAATCAGTCTAATGAGGAATCTAGAAGCAGTGTTCTTTGGGGTGATTATATTAATATCTCGAGCTGTTTAAAGGTGCAGGGCACAGTGTTGGTGCCAAGAGAGCTATGATTGTTCTTGTATATGCCATTAGCCTGGGAAAGGGTACTGACTGCTTGTGTAGCACAGCAAGTCAGAAATGAGGGCATGTGTCGGAATGACCGTGGTGAAACGCAGGGAAGATGTCAGCCATGGTTCCAATTCCTTCTGTCTGGAAGTTACTCTGATTAGATTTTTAAGTGTTAAAATATGTTGCCCTATTTTCTAATAATCCAGTAATGTAACTCCCATTACTAACTAATGTTCACACGAGTTAGCCTTTAATTTAGTCATGGAGCACATTTGCATAATTTGATCTCCAGAATTGCTTCAAATGACCAGATATTTGGGATGAGAAATTTGCATCATGAGTCTAACAACTTACCAAAACTGCTGAGTTACAGACTAATCTTAAGAAATCCAGCCAGAATCATATTTCTTCTTGCTTTAAAAGAGCAGATCTCCCAGGCAACTTGCTCAGTGACTGTGACCTCCATTTTCTCACTTCCAGGCAATACCTTAACCTCTCTATAATCCAGCCTGCTTCCCAGTTTTCCTACAAACCATTCTTTCAAGTCAGAGTGATCCGCTTCCCAGCAAACCTCCCCCACGTTCAGGCTCACTCATGTCTCTCTGCTCTCCCGGCTTCTGCAGTTGTCTGTCTCCACCCGCCCAGGACTCTGGGACAGTACACTGTCCTTTCCATCACCCTGTTCTCCTACTTGTCCTTGTGTATCCATACGGGATCCTCTACTTTCCAGACATGCTCCAAGAGCCTCCTCTGTTTGCCTTGCTTTACCTCTTTATACCTTTTCCAGCACTGTCCTACTGCTCACTATGCATTTCCACATGCATGTATGCATACGAAGTATTTAGCACAGATCTGGCATAAAATAAATGCCCAACAAATGTTAACTGTAACTGCAGCCTGAGTGATCTTCTAAGGCACACATTTGCTGTCATCTACAGTGCTTAAATCCTTCAGAGATTCTTATTTGTAGGAGATGATAAGGTATTTCCAAAATCCATAATGTAACTCTCGTCTTTGGGATTCCCGCTGACCTGGACCCAGCTAATTCTCCAGCCTTATCTGTGTCTTCCCTGTGCTTCTCTGTGCAGTAGGGAACTGAATTACAAGCTTTCTCCCCTTCCTCGCTTTGTACACGCTACTCTCTGCCAACAATCATCTTTCTTCTCTCTTAACTCCTTTTTCTCCTTTGGCTGTCAGCTCAGTTGTCATATCTTTTAGCTGTCAATTCTCTTCTAACCTTCCAAGTACAGGTTGTGAATACTTCTTCCTTAGGACCCTTTCTTAAAATTTCCTTCCTGGGCTTTGTTACCTGTGCATCACCCATTAGCTCCCTACCCTCATACACTTCTGCCATACATAATCATGGACCAGACTCTGTCAATCTGTGTAAAGGGCCACAAGGTAAATTGTTTAGACTTTGCAGGATATATAGTCTCTGTGAACAAATCTCTCCATCTCTGTTGCTGTAAAATAGCCGTAGATGATATGCATAAGAATGGGTGTAGTTTTGTTCCAGTAAAATTTTATTTACTAAATCAGGAAGATTAGTCATTGAGCCATAGTTTGCTGCCCTGCAGTTAAAAATCAGCTTTCATACCCTGTGTCTCCAGATCTAATGAAAGAAAGCAAAAGCAAGCAAGCAAAAGGAAGGATAGGAAGAGGGACAGGCAACAGGAAGGGATTCTGGGGCTTTGCTTGATGTAACAATAACCTCAGCGTGCTGCTACGGACAGTCAGAGCAAGATCCAGCCTTTGGGAGCTTGACAAGAGCTCTGGAGGTGTTTTGCAGACTAGAGTATATTTTCAGCAAGGGTACTGAAGAGGCATGAGATCTAGAAAAACACAGCTGTGAAGCGAGTCTGTCTTTTCTCTGTGTGGAATTCCTTTCTCTTCCTTCTTCACCCGATTTTTCTTGAATCCATTTAAACATCATTTCCTCAAAGAAATACTTCTTAACATTACCCTGTCTCTTAGGGGACATGCATCCCCCTTCCCAGTGTGCCCACAGTGCCCTGTTCTTAGCCCTGTGCTGGTCCTTACGTTGCTTTGCAATTAATTTAATCTGTTCAGATCTGTTTCCATCCTAGAGAGTGAATTTCTGAGAGGAAGAGGTCTGGGCTTGTTTTTACGTTTGTATCCCTGAAGCCTAGCACATGCCTGGCACACAGTAGTTTCTCAACATTGAGCAAATGGAATTTTGAAGTGTTCTATAGGTTCATATACATCAGCCTGTATAATTCAGACCGTCTATCAGTAATTATTAATATACCCATATTTATAAATGAAGAGAATGGGACTCAACATGGTTTAAGAAAATTGTTATCAGAACCAAGATTACAAAGCCAGATTTCCTCTCTGACCTTAGTAAGCCGAGACAGGGTCTTCATTCCCCTCTTCAGCAAACATCAGCTGAAGGCACCTGAGGGTTATTGGCTCTGCTCGCAAAGCTCTCTCAGTCTTCAATGCATTTGCTCTTTGGCTGAACTATTTTCTCTCACCACGATTTACCTTTCCATCTCCTCCCCACTGTTCCTTAAGAAGACCAGTGCTCTAGCCAAGGCAGAACTCACACTGTCAAACAGGTATTCACCTTCATTTTATCCACAATTGTCTCACAGTGTGCCAGCAAGAAGTCCAAACTCAAGGTATCAGCAGGGTTGAGTCTACCAAGAGCTGTGAGGAAAGGGCCTATTCTGGCCCTGTTTCCTTGAAGATGGGCCCTTACCCTTGTATTTTGACAGTGGCTTCTGTGTCTTTGCATGACTTTGCCCACATTTCTCTTCCTGTAAAGAAGGCAGACACACTTGATTGTAGATGATCCTAATGACCTCATTTGAATTTGATTATTTTTGTAAAAACCCTATTTCCAAAATAAGGTTACATTCTAAAAGTACTAGGAGTTAGGACTTCAACATATCAATTTGGGGATGGCATAATTAAATTAGTAACAACCCTCAATAAATGTGTGCATATGAATCCTTTATTATTCTCCATCTCAGTAAGCATGGTTATTATAAACATATAGTTGGTTAACTAAAGTCAAAAGTCAAAACCCAGGTCACAGTGAGAGCAATGCTTGTTCTTGGGGTATCTCCCCAAGATACCAGAGTACCAGAGTGAGCCAGAGGAGTTCCAAGAGGAAAGGTAAGAAAGAAAGGGAAAAAAGAGAGAGATTTGGTCCAGACTTAGTAATATTTCTCACCATACACAGTGTTATAAAAATACAGGAGAATTTCGAGTCAGGCTTGCCTCAGACTGTGAGGCCTTCTGGGTTGAATGATTCATTTCATGCCTCCTGGGGACAGTGACTCTAGCAGCAACTGTGCTCACAGAAGACACAATTTATCCTCCAGAAGCAATTGTTTCAAAGGTGTAATGAGTGACCAGTGGCTATATAATTCTCATCCAGAAAAAACACCCAGGCTAGAGAGATGTAGTGACAATACCCCATAGGTCGCTACAATCATCTCCCTGCCCTCTAAGCTGCCCTGTATCTGTCGTATGCGTTGATACTTATCCAGTCACTTGAGACCATATGACTTAAAATAATATTAAGAAATAAGAGTCCTTAGGTGGCTAGCTATGGATTACAGAGGTGTATAAGGCGCAGAGAACATTAAATGAACAATTATGACAGATTTCTGAACATCAGTTCACTGATTTCTTTGCTTCAGTCCACGTAATTAAGTTTCAGGTTGTTTTACTTTTATCTTCCTTTTCTTGAGCAAAGTTAATCAAGATTTCCACATAGAGTTGTAGGAGATCTTGTATTTATTGACCAACGTCTGTTTAGATGGTTGCCAAGGGGAAAAACAAAATCAGGTTTGATCTTTTGGAGATTTGAAGGTGATCTTGGAATTCAAATCCTAGAATCTAAAGTATACCAGGTTTATTTGATAAGAGTCACATTCTACATTATTTAAATCAGAAAAGCATAGTCAAATAAAGAGGGAGCTGAACATCTGGGCTTCACTAGGCCTGAATAACGATACGTTCCATCTGATTATCTGCTGCCCCAGAGCAAAATTAATAGTAACATTCAAGCTGGTAACATCAGCCCTAGCTGTTTCAAAAGTCTTTCTAAAGGATGCAATCAAGAGGTCATGCAGACCATTTCTACCATTGAAGACTTACTGGATGAGTTTCTGTGAAGTTATTTGAGAAGCATGGGGTGAATGATTAATGACAGAGTCAGAAAATGCAATTTATTGACTTCCCAGTAAGTCATTATGACATGGTAGAAAAAATTATGCTATATTAAATTGGTATTGTGCTTTCCATATATTATCTAAATCCAGGTGACAGAAGAAATATATTCTATGTTTAGTTGTAGCAGAAATGATTTGGACTTAGACAAGCCTTCCTCTCTATGACCTCTGAACAAGTTCAAATGTAACTTCTTTTCAAAACTCTCCTCCAGCTCTCTCTGCCCTTGGGCCTGTCCTCTTACTATTTTCCTGAGAACAAAGGTTCTCAGGAGACATGTCTGTACTCCCTGCCTTGCCTTTCGGTTCAAAAAGTCAGGCTTGGTGACATCAGCCTTTGGCGTGGTCCTGCAGTTATTCATAAATGATGGCCAGCAGAATCCTGCTAACTGCTCAGATACAGTGCCAGCTTCCCAGTCCTTATCAACCTTCTCTACCTATGCTCTACGTTCCTCTTGACCATCTTTCCTTTCCTGAGTGTGTACCACTTGGGCATCTCCCATCTCCATGCTGTGCTTTTCTGTCTCCTTTGTGAGCCTTCCTATTCACCTGCACCCTCGATGTTCTCATTTCACCCAACCAATGTGAATGTTTCCACCTCTTATATACTCTCATGACTTCCTAAACTCAGTGCCTAAAACTTGGGATGCTCTTCCCCTAAGCCTTCTCTCATGAAAAGTAATTGAGTAATGTTGATTAGAAGTTAAGTAATCAGTGGTGTTGGAAGCATGCAAACCTTGACATGAGCGCATTCCATAAAGTAGAAAGCAGAGAAGCCATGTTACATTGGATGGACTAAGTAGCAGGCAGTTGGTAAAAGAAGTGTTACAGACCAGACAGAAGTAATCTGGCAGCTAAAAGGTGATTCAGACAATGGTTTTAAATAAGAGAGACTGGTGACAAGTCTGAGTACTGAATAGGAGAAAGGTAGGGCATTGGAGAAGATTGATTGAAAGAACAGTGGTGGGAAGGCTTGGGATCCGGATACAAGCGAAGGGATTGGTCAGTAGTGAGGACATCTCTTCTCTAACCGAAGGGAAGACATGGAGGATGGCCACTTGTTTGTGTAGAAGCTGAGGAGAAAGTGGAGGTGTGTTTCCTCTAACACTTTCTACTTTCTGGTGAGTTATAACAATAGTGAGGGAGATTTGAGAACAGAGAAGTTACTGAAAATGGTTATCTCAGGGCTGGAGATGTAGTTTAGTTTGATAGTGCTTGCTTCACACAAAGTCATAGGTTATGTCTCCAGCACTTCCTAAAACTTGAAACACATAATCCCAGCACTTGGGCGGTGGAGCAGGAGGATTGGTAGTTCAAGGTCATCCTGGAATACATGAAGTCCCATCTGAGGGGGTAGGGGTGCTATCAGAAAATAGGAAAGAAAATTTACTAAGAAAGTAGAGTAGAACTCTAGGACCATGGTGAGCACTTATTTTAGATTCACAGTCATGGGGCTGGAGAGACGGCTCAGCAGTTAAGAGCACTGGCTGCTCTTCCAGGGGACCTGGGTTCAATCCCCAGCACCTATGTGGTAGCTCACAAACTGTTTCTAACTCCAGTTCCAGGGAATCGGACACCATCACAGACATGCACGCAAACAAAACACCAATGTACATAAAATAAAATAAAAATAAATATTTTTAAAAGATTCACCATCATTAGATTATATGGAAAAAGCAGGAATTGCAAAGACACTTTAAGGCACAGAGTTGTTTCAGTTGTCTGGCTTCTTCATCTACCAGGAGTGAGAATGTGGGCTGGTCACTTAACCTTTGTGAACATCATTTCTCATGTGCAAATTGGAGATAGTATTACCTAGTTTGCAAGGTGATGCTAAGAATTAGATTAAGGCTCTATGTGTGCTTCTAGCAGGCAGTGAATCATGATGATAAGAGAATCTGCTCTGCTGAGCCGGCAAACCACTCTGGAATTACTGATTAACCAGCATGCAGTGTAGTGATGCATACAAGTTCTCACGAGACTCCTTTACTCTCACCCTCAGAGGGTGTTAGAAACAAGGAAGAGGGTTACCCTGAATTATCCTAGGAACATCAAAACATCCACAGCCTGCCTGCCTCAGTGACCTCCTACCAAACAACTCTAAAGGCCCTGGGAAGCGATCTCACCTTAACCCACTCACACTCTTTGCAGACCTTGATTGATTGGCTGTATGCACACCTGGGCTGACCTTACAGTAGTACAGGTCACTGGAAGAATATTGTGGGACCCACAGAACTAGATCATATCGAGTTCTGACCTAGTTGGTAACAGACCCACTCCGGGACACTCACTCATTATAAAATTTCCTCCTAACTATAGCTGCTAAGATTATTGTAATCTTTATTTTTTTTTAATTTTGAATTTACTCATTTAATTTTATGTGTATGAGTGTTTGCCTGCATGTACGCATGTGCACCAAGTGTATGCCTGGAGCACCGTGAGGTCAGGGAAGGACATTGAATTCCCTGGAGCAAGAATTACAGAGAGTTGTAAGCCACCATGTGACTGCTAGGAACCTGAATCCTTTGTGACAGCAATAAGTGTCTTAACCACTGAGCCATCCCTCCAGCCCTTATAGTAACTTTTATAAGAATATTTGAATACACCAGAAGGTAGTAGTTCTGTCCCCCAAGAATTAATAATCTTAACTTGCATTCAAACTATTTATATACTGTAAAGTATATGAATTATGTTGTAGCATTTTAAAACATAAGTCTGTTTCAGATCTGCATCGTGAACCCTTCAAGACGTGTTGACAGTTTGAAGTAAAAAGTAGAAAACATTTTGTGAAAGGTCCTTAGGAAAATCATTTTAAATGGACCTTAAGAAGGTTTATCCGTTCATTCACAGGGGAATGAACTATGTACTGAACCATGAATGAACTGTGAATGAACATACTATATTCACCTACCAGTGCTAATTATGGAAGGGACTACAGAGAGGCATAATGTAGTATCTGCTTAAAGACCCTACAGTCCACTCAGGAGGTTAAGTCTAGCATACTTAACTGCTCAATAGCAATACACACTCAAGTAGTAATGAAAGTCAACAGTGTGTTTTGATGGCATAGTATGTAACTATGGGAAGAATGACTATCATAAATCCATGGCTGGTTATGTCAGGGAAGGAAGAGATGGCTGTCATCTGGAGTACTCACTCAGGGAAGGCTCTATGGTAGAAGTGGGCTTGAGTAGTATCTGTATAAACACTGAGGAATGGGGTTAATGCTAAAAAAAAAAAATGAATGGTGTCTTGAACAAATGAGGTTAACATGTCCAAATGCAGGTAGTAGTTGAAAAGCAAAGGGGATCCTAGTCAGGCAGCAATCCCAGGAGTCACCTAATGCTTCCCTGAATGAAAATGTCCCCTACCTTGTAAAATAGTGGTTCAGGTACTACACACACACCACATGGAGAGACAGCTTAGTGACCTATCGCTGCCCTAGGTAGGCTTACCCAGGTGACAGCACACACATGCACTTCACACACTCAAGCAGCAAGGCAACATCTGTCTGAGGCTGATCAACCATCTGTTTCCAGCTAGTGCTGATGAAGTTACTGGTTCTATTAGGTGTTTCTCCAAAAAAGAAGGCATTGGTAACTTTTCTCATCACTGTGGCAAAATACCTGAGAAAAACAACTCAAGGAAGGGAGTGCTTGTTTTGGCTCAGAGTCTGAGGGTCCAGTCCATCACGTCAGGGAAATAGCGGCCCGGGCCAGCACGAGGTGACAACTCACAGTGAATCCACGGTCAGGAAGCAGAGAACAAAAAGTGCTGGCTTTCAGCTTGCTTCTCCTTCTTACTAAGTCCAGATTCCCAGACCATGGGATGGTGTCGATCACAAAGTGGGTCTTTTCTCCTCAATTGACCCAATCTAGAGACTGTCACATACGTTTCCTAGCTGACTCGCTCTTATCAGATTGACAATATCAACCACAACACCCACCATCCTAAGGACTGGTGTCCTGTCTCAAAACCAGCAGAAAAACCTGTTTTCATAGCTCCTGTCATTAGAGTATCCTGCGGTCCCCTCAAACAGACCTTCTTTTTTCTCAGATATGCCCTGATTCCCTTAGCACAAAAACAAATCTGTGCATTCTCGCCCTACACCTAGGACCACTGTGTGACTCCTAAGTAATAAACCTCTGCTTCTCCAGAATGTTCCACGAATCCAGATGAAGAAATATTTGCTCTATGGCTACTTTCATGTGCCAGTTATTGTGGTAGGGCCCATGAATTTGGACATGATGGGGATGATAACAAATATCTTTACTTCTACTCCAGGCCCTCTATGTACTTGACATACATTAGCTATCTGAATTATGTTAGCATGATAGTATACCCAGTCCCTCCTCTCACTAAACTTAGTCTACTGGAGACATAGGCATAGAATCATGCAAGTCCTTCAGCTCTGTAACTATTTGCAACTACAATTGGGGGGCTTGGGATGAGTTCCACAGTAGAGGTTAGGTTCAGATGAAATCCTTTCTGTTTTTGTTTTTTAAGTAGGATACAAAACAGTGGGTTCCATTATGGCATCTTCATACATATTTACCACTTTGTTCTTGGTAGATTGGAAAGATGTGCAGGCTGATGAGTTAAGCCACAGGGCAGCTTTTCTGGTAAGTGGAAATATCTGTAATTAGGATGGGGGAGGATGACACAAGGCAGAGATCCAGTAGTCGGGTCTAATCAGTGTACAGGGCCAACAATGAAAGGAAGTCATCGTGAGCTAGATGAGGGGAGAGTCTGCTCTTACCCCACCTCACCTCCTATCACCACAGGCCTGTGTAACAGAGACACTGTCTGCTGCATGCCACCCTGAACGCACTAGAACTTGAAAGCCAAGCAGGGTCCAGCCTGCTCAGTACTTAGATAGAAGCCAGCCATGTTACCTCCATCCCTCTGTTGACGTGCCTGCCTCTGCTTCCTTCCCCAGCACATCGTAGGCTCCTGGTAGTTTTCAGGGTTTCGAGAGAGAATGTTGCAAGGGCTTCTCCTCCCTTGTCACCTCTGCAGAACCTCCCAGGAGTGCTCCCTGCCTCTGACTGACTGACTCATCAGCTGCAGTTGTAGGTAATTATCTGTGTGGCCTGACAAGGCCTCAAGTCCAGGGATCCAGGGATGATAATTACACTGGCGTCAATGGGGACGTTTGGTGTCAGGGATCCTGTTAGGAAGCATTTTATTGATACTAGTTCTGAAGACTTCTCTGTAGTGCAGAGAAAACAGTTTCCTCTGAAAGCTGTCATCAGCCTTCCACATTTCAACAGCCATCTAGAGCTAAAGCCTGGATGGTAAAAATTAAGGCTCCTCTGCTTCCTGTTACCCCACAACCAAGACAATGGTAGCCCTAAATAGGGTCTTTCTTGAGTCCATGTTCCCAGAAGACTCTTGGAAAAGAGAAGGCCATGATGGGGCTTGGCAAGAGGTGAATTTAATGTCCGTGACTGGCTAATTATCCGATTTATAACCTCACCCTCTTCCTAAAGGTAGTTCACACAGACACGAGAACAATAATGTCACAGACAGCTTCACCAACTAACCGTGGCAAGGACGTTCAAAGTGATGGTGACAGAACGGAACACATTTTAAAAGATAATTCCGAGCTAAAGCATAAATGTTAAACAGCAAAGCAAGTGTACAGATGAAACATAAACATAGCTCGTGACATCTCCTCCCCACCCCTAGCTTCACCCTCTGAAAGCCACACCCCAAATATGCCTGTACCTTGTCCTTCTGACAGCTTCTCCATATGGCCTGTGTGTACCCTGAGCTCTTGGCGTATCAACTTCCTTCTTCTGTCCTCCTCATATGCAAGATGAAGGCTTTTATCATCTCTTCTCTCTCAGCTGCCTCCATCCACCGTATAGTTATGGAATGAATCTTAGTGCACAAACTCAGAGACTGGGAGTTTGGACTCACAAGGTACAGAGATACCTTGAAATTCTACTCCCTCCAGTGCTGGCTTCTCCTGCTTTGGCAGCAGAGTACCAGAGACCCAAGTGTAGCATATCCCTCATGATGCTAAAGTCCGCATTGTCTGCCATTCCTCTGCCTCTGTGTGGCTCATGAGGTGGGGGGGGGGGGACCCTCATCTAGAACTAAACCTCTCTGCATGCTGCTGATGAGACCAGACATTGGTAAAGACGGTGACGCCGTCACCACCACTCCGTTATCCGAGCTAGGAACATGGAAGTCACCCTGAAACTCACCTTGTACCTGTTTTTAATAATTTAGTAGTTCCGTTTCCTAGTTTGTCTTTTTTCTCTTTCATTTTTTACCATTATTTTATCCATAAGGTTTCCAAAATCTCATACTATTTTTTGATACACTTATTTATAGAGACCCTCAAGAGATGCTTGCACAAGGCTGGACTTCTCTGAGACTGCCACATAAGAGTAATTTTGAAGCTCTCTCCCTGGCATTACTCCCTTCAATTGAATTCATGGTTCTTGCATGTTTTTATTTTATTTCTCATACTGCTGGAGCATACATTCAAGTAACTTTATAAAAGGTGGGCATCAGTAAAGAAACACACAACAATTGAACTTCTAAGTCCTTGTGAATTGTGTGTGTGTATGAAAATTCTTTCTCCAAAGCTAATTAGTACTGTGGCTCAGAGTGTGATTCCAGGTTGAACTTGAGTTTTCTTGTGTGGACTTGATGTAGTGGGTGGGAAGTCGAACAATATTGGTTCCTTTATTAGCGGCTATTTTCCCTTCTAGAAGTTTCAGGCTCTTTTTTGTATCCTTATGTGTCCTTAACGTGTGACTAAACAGCTGTCTTTCTTGCTTTGCACTTGTTAGGTACTTTAAGCGTAAAGATATATTTTTGAAAAATTCTCTTCTGTTGCTTCTTTAACCACCCCCTCCCTCCTCCAGCTACCCAGATGTTGGACTTCTTTAATTTTTCCCTGGTATGACTTAGGCTTTAGCTTGCATTTGCCATCTTTTTTTTTTTAAAGTTTATTTTTATTTATGTGTGTGTGTGTCTCTGTGTGAATGTCATGTGTGTGACAGAGCCATGGATACTAGAGAAGATGACCCCCCTGGAGCTAGAGTTAAAAATAATCGTGAGCTGCTTAATGTGGGTTCTGGGAATTGAACCCGGGTCCTCTGGAAGAACAGTGAGGGGACTTAACCACTGAGCCATCTCTTCAGCCTCTTGCCGTTTCTTTTCATTTTTATCTTATATCTTAGGAGTTTGCTTATAATCATTAAATTGGACATTTTAAAATGTATTCAACAACATTTCCAATTTCACAAAGTTATTTATTTTCTGTTTTCTTCTCTAGACAACCTTTTCTCATTCCTTGTTATGAACCTGTGAAACATCACAGGCTTTGTACGTATTGCAAAGTTCTTGACTAGATTCTGGAGTTAGTTGTTTCTGTTGTCCTTTGCTTTTAACTTCACCTTTGTTAGTCATTCTCTGGCAGTGAGTGGTTTTCTGTTCATATTTTAGAAAGAGGCAATGGAAAAGCAATCTGGAAGCTCTATGAATAAGCACACTTTTGACTTCCAGGTTTGATGTTTCAGAAAGCAACGTGTCCACATAGTAACCAGGGACCCCAGATCCCACTGCATTGACTGCTCTGGATTCCTCTGCCCCACCTCCTGGGCAAAACATTTGAGAAAATAAGCTTCTGTTTTCATTTTGACAAGAAGAGACAAAATAGTTGTCTCTGTGTCTGTGTGTGTGTGTCCATGAATGTGTGTGTGTGTGTGTGTGTGTGTGTGTTTGCGTATGTGCGTGTAAGTGTGTGTGAGTGTGTGTGTGAGTGTATGTGTGAATGTGTGCATGAGTGTGTGTGTGTGCATGTAAGTGTGTGTGTGCATGTGTGTATGTATGTGTGTGTGTGCATGAGTGTGTGTGAGGATATGTGTGTGTGTGTATGTGTATGTGTGTGTGTGTATGTGTGTATGGTGTGTGTGTGTGTATGGTGTGTGTGTGTGTGTATGGTGTGTGTGTGTGTGTGTGTGTGTGTGTATTTGGAGGGAGGTTAGAGGTTGGAGGTAGGTAAGGAACAACTACTGAAACCGTAGACTTCAACATTCATTCCTTTCACCCACTTCCCCTTCCATCCCGTCTTCATCTTCTCAGACTGAACCCCCAACCCCAGTGCTTTGATGGAAAAGCTGGGGTGCTTATGTTGACTGAGAGTATCTGCAAACACCTCATTTCTGGGAAGCTTCTACCCTGCTGCGTGGTCCAGCATCTTCCCTTTCTTTCTGACCTGACACACAGCCGGATCTCTCGTACCTGTGTTCTTTTTCTGCAGTTGTCTTCACTATTGTGAGATCATAACGCTCTTTTCCCAGCTTTTCTCCAGAATCTAAAGAAAAAACAAGTAGACAAATCAAGGGGCTTAGTACATGCCTTGAAAGAATCTAGGGCTTCTTTATTCATTAAATTATACTTTGCAAGGAAAAAACATCTAAGAAAAGCAATAGTAATGTGTCCAAGCCTGAGTTCCTCCAGGAGCCCAAATATTATTTTTCTCATTCAGAAGTGGCACGATGTGATGATTAAGACATACATTCCACCAAAATCAATCCCAGCCCAGCCTTTACAATCTGTGTTACCTTAAAGTAGGTACTCCATATCTCTGTTCTTTGGCTTGCATGTGTAAAAACAGCTATAATCTAAACCATACACTTCTCCCCTCCCACTGGGCTGAAGTGGGGTTTGTATGAGTCTGTTCCCATAAAGCATAGGGACAGTGAGCTCAACCAGTGCTCATCAGTCACCACCACTGTGGGCGGTGGCAGGAGGAGGAAGGCAGGGGTGCAGCCTAGAAATCCTCAGGCATCTTCTTCAATAGTTTTTTATCATTTCTTGCTTTGCAGTCCTGAAGGAAGTAGTGGCATAGATTCATTCAGAAAAGGCTAGAGGGACCGCTGTAAATGTGACTGTGGACAAGGAGCATGGTTTCTGCAGCAATCCTTGAATCAAGGAAATAGAAGAGAAATGAAAAGTTACTGTGGCCCGCATACATAGAAGAAGCTTCTTAAAAGCACTGTGGAAAGATCAGCTAGAGGCCCAGGATGGTTCTGTGTGATGAAAGGGCAGGCACTGAGTCCTGCTTCAGAGACCATGATGGCAGGACATCACATGTGAACCATGGGCTTAGGCACACAGTAGCAGTACCTACATGCTTAGAGCTATGCAGAACTGAAATTGATTTAAAAAGAAAACGTATAACTATGCACAGCCATGGGTGAATTCTGGAGTGAATTTCCAGCTCTGAACCCCATTTGAGACGTCATTCCTCAACTAAAGTGTTTTTTTTTTTTAATTTACCTTACACGCTGTAAGTGTCTGCTTCTTGTATTATTTTCCTTGATCCTCACTCACAGCTTTGTGAAGTAGATATTAATAACTCCATGAGCTCAAAGATGTACCCATCTCAAACCCAGATCTGACATCATCTTTTTTGTTTTCCATGTGAATATATTATTGTTATTAAGTTCTAAGCAACCCCCACCACTTTTTCTTTACCACTACACTTCTTGCCTTCCACGACTCATCCTTCAAAATGAGATCATCTGTTCTCAGTGTTCTGCTTAACACACTCAATCAACTACTATATATATGTAGAAATCTCCATTACTTTTTATAAGTCTTTTCTCTTTCTTCCTATTTCTGTTTTCTAACCAAAGCAATTTCCAATTGCCAACGCACTCCCCCCACCCCTGAATGCTCTCCTTTCCTGGGGGTTTCTCAACTGCCTGCACTCTCCCTAGCCCCTCAACCCCTAGGTGCTTCCCTTCCCCTCCTTCCGAAGCCTCCAGAGAGGCCCACATTTCACCTCCTCCTCCTTCCAGCCCCAACACTAGTTGCAGTTCAGCATCTTTGCTTCCCACCAACATTTTCTGTTGCTATGGAAACGGAGCAGCAGTGCTGGAAGGAGGGGGTGTCTTGGAGTGCAGTCACTGCTGGTCTGGGTGTAGGAGGAGATGGTGGGCATCTAGGGTAGCGGGGAAGAAGGGGGAGAGGAGAGACTGGAAAATGCAAGATCAGACACCAACAGATACTGCTGGAGAAAGGGATATTTCCTCTCTGTCTCTCTCTCTCTCTCTCTCTCTCTCTCTCTCTCATTCTCTTATTCTCTCTCTTTCTCATTCTCTCTCTCTTTCTCTCTCTCATTCTCTTATTCTCTCTCTTTCTCATTCATATTCTCATATTCTCTCTCCCTCTCTCTCTCTCTCTCTCTCTCTCTCTCTCTCTCTCTCTCTCTCTCTCTCTCTCCTTCTCAGCTCAGGAGAGACAGGGGAGAGCAGCCCAGGGCTGGCTTACCAGCTGCAACTCTCGGATGACTGAACAGAAGGAGGCTGCGTAGGCGGCCCCTGTGGTGATGGAGCCTGGTTCCCAGGCTGCTTGTAATCTGTCCTTAATTTGCCACTGAGGAAGTTAACTTTATGTAGCTAAGAAAAAGGAAGGCTCAAGGGAGCCATCATCACAGAAAATAAATATGTTCCCATTACAAATGAAGTAACAGGATAATTTACAGTCTCTCAGAAGATAGGGAGGCAGGGAGAAGTGGCCCATGTCTAATGAAAAGTTTAAGCTACAAACTATGACAAAATCTTTACAGCAATGGTGGCTGCATGAGAGACAAACAGCGACAAGGCAGAGCAGAGCGTTTTCTCTGGACCACTCCTGGAAACTTAGTTCTGTTTAGCTAAAACGTCTAGGAGCCTCAGACTGTCCTATAACAAGGGAGAGGGAGGCTTGAGGGCATGCTGTGAGGTCAGTGTGAAGCCAGAGGGTTGGGATGGCTGGAAACCAGAACCAAAAGTTACTGTTAACCGTTACAACTGAAAACAAAACCTTACCTTAGCAAAAAAGCTCAACTAAGGGACTCATGAAATCCCGTACAACACAACCACGCATTCCAAGCAAGCGTCTGTTGAACATTCATTGTCCGTTAGAGATGGTGCTAACCCTGGAGGTTGAGGGCACAATGTGAAAGCGAAGAGCATGAGCCAAGTAATGGCCATTGATAATGAATAAACCCTAAGCAAGTGGAAGAGACAGATCCACAGACAAATCATCACTAACATTATCAGCACAGGTGTACTTCAAATGCAAGAAGTGTCATTCTGAAGGCTTCACTAACTGTGGGAATCAAGGGATATGTCACAGAGGTAGTCTCTGAACTAGTCCCTTAAATGCATGTTTAATGAGTCCACTAGTCCAGAACTTCTAGACAGAGAAAAACGCAGGCTCTGACAGACATGAAGACCATGGTAGAGTATTCAGAAAACAGAGAGCCATTGCTGCAGGCTCTGTGTATGACCGGAATGGGAGGGGGACCAAAAAATGAAGTGAGAAAGATAATTTTGGACTAGAACCTCAAGTGCTCTCTTACAAGGTTTGAACAATTCTATATGAAATGCTGAGAGTGGCAGACCCTCGTGAAAAGATTTGCACACTGATATTCTGGCTTTGGGGTAAGGGAAGTATCAAGAGAGGGTTAGACTTACAGAGACGATTTCAGCCTAAGCAAGTAAAAATTCCTTCTTGCAAAAATATGCACGATGCCACCTAATCTGGATTCACATGCTATTTCTTCAAGAGCTACAGAGGGGGAAAAAAAATCAATTAAATTTTACTCTACCAGCCTCCCTACCAAATGGTTCCTAAATATAAAATTTATCATCTTCCATGTTTCATAAAGCAAAATCATATGTCAAGATGAAAATGCAGCAAGTCATTAAAGATTATTTTTAAAGTTACTAAGCAGGTGACAAGCATCAGTATGCCTTGTTATCCACTTAAAGGCAGCATGTTATGGCAAATGGCAGAGATCATAGAAGTAGACATTGAAATTCCAAACTCAAGGACACAGGATGATCATGTCCCTCTCAGATCCGCCATAAATAACATTTCAGAGTAAATAAGGAATCAGTCCATCTTTTGTGGTTTATTCATATCATAAATATGGGAATAAATACTGGATGAGCTGCCATCCTGTTATTCCTGAGCACTGGTAATCTTTCCATTCTTTCTGATGCAACTGTCCCTTAAAAAAATCTCAAGTGTAATGCAGAACAGCTTTTCTTTGCTGGGATTGACCAGGTCAGTGTCAAGTATGTGAAAGCCAGTATCCTCCCTAGTTAACCAGGTAGTACCTCCTGCTCTCCATATCCCAGTTAAGCAGAGTCATTTACAAGTTTTACTCCGGGTTCTCAGTCCTGGGAGACTGACAGCAAGGTAGAGGATAGGCTCAGGAGTAGGGAGAACTACCTTTGGGCTTCTCCGCCCCAGTTTTGGTTCTGAACTTAAACATAATTTCAACATTCCACTGCTGGGTCATCGCCGCTAAATCTCAGGCCTGAGCCTTGGCCTATTCTTAAGATCAAGCCAAACCTAGTAAGGCGTGTGCGTCTGTCTGTGGCTGCCCGTTGAATAATCCTGACTGCTCACAGGTTCCCCGGTGGTGATGCAGTTCTGTTAACTAGCAGGTCCTTCCCAAACCTCCATCTTGGCCTACCTTCCACACTGCATAACACATTACTTTTTAAAAGTTCTTCCTGGATTCTTCCCACTTCCCTACCTACCCAACTTCATAGTAAAAAAATAAAAAATTTAAATTAAAAAAAAAAAAAACAAGCAAAGCAAAATAAGACAAAATTTTTCAAAATTTTGGGCAACTACTCTTGGGCATTAGGCCTGCTTCCTCAGGGTATGGTTGATATTCTCAGTGAGACTCCATTGAGGAAAACTGATTTTCCCTTTCCCAGTGGCTATCAGCCACAGATAACTTCTTGATTAGGGGTAGAAGCCTGTGTCCACTCTCCCTTTCGGTCTGAGGACCCCGTCTGGTTTCATCCTGTCTAGGTGCATGCTGCTATAGTCTCTATGAGTTCAAGCAACACATTGCTTCCTTAGCCAGAGTTTTAACCAATGATTTGCTTTGGGCTAAATGACTGTGGCCCACTACCTATTGACAGATTTATGGCCTTTTCTGCCTGGAAAAGTGAGTTCAGCCTGACCTAGACCCCTAGGCTGTGTAGGGGGGAACAGGCTCTCCATGTGCCATTTAGTCTTCTTGATCTTGGAGTGCTTCCTGATGAAGTACCTACTTTAACAGTGTCCTGCTTTTGTCCTATGCTACTTGGACACTGTGATTACCCTCAGTGTATACATCATTATTGCATTTCTAGCAGCTCCTCAGCCCTTGTTCCATCCCAGTAGGAGGGAGGCCTACTTTCCTGGCCCTGAAATGGTCCCATCTGTCTCATCCTGCTGCACCAGCCAATTGTGCCCAAAAGAATTGGACATGGGGTATTCTGCTCCTCAGCTATCTTGATGCTCCAAGCCAGAGTGGCCCTGTTCCCTGGGACAGTCTATTTTTGATGTTTCAATAACCTCTCCCTAGACCTATCCAGACTTTCTACCACAAAATTCTACTTCTCTTAGGCCTCAGAACCTTCTTTGTTTCCTTGGATCCTGTCTCTTTACTCTCCTTCCCTCCACAGTGACAGGATTGGATTACTTCCACCCAACAGACTGGAAAATTTTTCACAATGCCAGACCACAGGCTGGTGCTGAATGGCTGAGAACCAGGTCAGAAAATCGAGTGTTGAGGATTTGTTTCAACCAATTTGAGAGGAATGTGCAGATGAATAAGGCGGTTCCTGATTACTGACTGGAATTTCTGGAGCCATTCAAACAGGTTCAGGTCGGCTGTCAGTGTGGCTAAGGTCTCCACCTCAATTGGGCATGTGCATAGCAGCATCCAACAGGAAGTAATGAATGCCCAGATGAAGGCTTCCTTCTGCACTCCCTGACAGTCTGACTCAGAGTCTTGAGTAACTCATTTATGCTCTGTGTCCTAATTTCACCAACCATGAAGCCAAAACAAACACTAATGATGCTGTGTCTTCCTATGGCCAGCCACATGTTATTTATAGAGTATTAGAATTTGAAGTAGGCATTTTCAGAATCCATTGCAGTATGTAGATTCTAATTAGCCCCAAGAGACAAGAAAGTATTACGCATATTTGACAGATGAAGAAATTGATGCAGAGAAGTTAAGTGACTAGCCCAAAGTCATTCAACAAGCCGGTTGAAGGACTAAGAATTGTTATATAAATGGTGTTCATTTTCAGTTTTTAACATATGGTTCACTCATTGAATCTTTTATGATAGTTTTTTAGTGTCTTTTCAAATGAGGTGTGTGTTCGTTCCTAACTCAGCAAAAGAGAATTCTATCTTATAAAAGGAAATATGATCTGTGGAGGAGAATAGAAGATACAGTAAAAAGTAAAGTCCCCTCAGTCCACCCAGTGAGAGAAGCCCAGAATAGACTAGGAAGCCTACAAGGGTCCCACCACCCCTGCAAGAAACTGTCAAGTCCACAAAGACTTTGTCTCCTGTTCTAGAGACAAAGAAAGCAAGCCAACGGTTTTCAAGATTCCGTGGGTCTTTGTGCAGCCAAATGTCTAAGGCATTGATTGATTTGATATTGCCAATGATTCACAGAGGGGAATGATTCCATACTTGAAGCAGTCCTTTCAGAGTGAGGTCTTGTTCTGAAAGGGAACACCACGTTTTTACAAGTCTCCATTGGACAAAGAATCACATACTCTTTGCTTCTCTGATTCTAAGGTTTTCCTCCCTGAGAACTCAGAGCTGCTTGTCTTCTTCAAACACCGAGAAATGATGACAGACTGTTGGGATCATTGTCACCGTCTCAGAATGTGGAAATTCTAGGGTCATGATTGACAGTTTTAAAAAAAAAAAAGAGTCTATCAAGTGAGAAAAGTACCTGAAATTCCCCCCAAGAGTCCAGTTGCCTTCTACTACCATCTCCTCTTTCCATACCCCCCATATTCAGAACCCCAATCTCAATGTGGTATTTCACAGGCAAATTTTTCAGTCTGTTGAGGTGGGAGTTTGCCTGTGGGCTTGCTAAGGATGCTTAGAGAGTTGATACATCCTTCCACAAGCTGAAATTCTACCTCAAGAAATAACTTCTTGCAGCCTGTGCCAAGTATACAGATTATATGCTCTAATCATACCCAAAGGTTAGTTTTTTAAACATATGACTCAAATTTTCCACCATGATTCAAGCCTTGATAAATAAATCTATTTGTTTTCCAAAATGTTAGTTGGACCTACTAATACACATTCAGCTGCCAGCCCCTAAGCCTGTTAACATTCTGTATAAACCAAACGCAGGCAGATTGTTGGTCTATGAGAAGGGAATTTCAACAGCATGTAGAACAACCTCCTTGCTTTTATAGATTAAAGCAATCAAGGCAAGAGCATTTGGAACTTTCCAAAAACACCCAGGGCTACCCCAGACTCCTCTTGGAAACAAGTGCGATGCAATACATTCTAAAAGCTAAAGAGACCTGGGATAAAAGATTCCAGGCCCCTGAAGCTTTATTTTGTGTTCTTCCCACTTTTCCTGGTCTTCTCAGCACTCATAGGTACGTTGTAAGAAAGCCATCAAGCCCATAAGACCAGCAGACTGAACTTCTCAGTTAATCCAGACCTGAACGGTACTTCATGCTTGTACCTTGATTGTTCAGGTTACACCCTTATGCTCACAACTGTGCCTCACCTGCCATCTCGGGGTGTGTGTTCTCGGTCCTCTGGGAGGGGGAGCACCTGACTGGGAAAACTTGAAAATGCTACATGATACTGTGTGGTTTCTTTATTGGAAGAGATAACTCGAAAGGAGATGTCTAGATCACCCATGTTCTCATCTCGCAAAGCCCTTGGGTTAGTCACAGTGTCTTTATAAGATCCACAAAGTCTGGGCCCACTGTGAACTACAGTTGTGTGTTCAAATTAGTTTTCATTGAGTTTCTCCAACTAATTTTGGAGAAATAAGGAGATTAATACAAAGATCTCTGTGCCTTTTTACCTTCCTTCCTCCTCACCTTCTTCTTCCTCCCCTACTGTATCCTTGACGTTGTCGTCGTCATTCTTCCCCTCCCTCTCCTCCCCCTCCCCCCCTCCTCCCCTCCCCCTCTGCCTCCCCCTCCCCCTCCCCCTCCTCCCCCTCCCCCCTCCTCCTCCCCCTCCTCCCTCTCTGCCTCCCCCTCCTCCTCCTCCTCCTTTGTAATTTTCTTGTGTGGCATCAGAAAGCATTCTACTGATTTTATCTTATTGTCTTGTGTTTGTAACATCATACATAAAGCATGTCTAGTATTTTATCATCAGCAGCAGAAATATGGTGTACTTTTTGACTCTCTGAAAGCATCAGGTGTTTGCAATACTTTCTTTCTTAAAAGAAAAGAAAAAGCCTTAAAGCTGTGTATGTGGCTCAGTGGTAATAACATGCCAGGTCTGCAAAAGGCCCTACATTCAATTCCCAGCACCACAAGAAAAGAGAGAGGGTGAAAGAGAAGATGGAATTTAAAAATTAAGAAGGATGTAGGGGGAGAAAGAAGAAGAGGAAGAGTTTGGGGGTTTTGCCCCGCTGCGCTGTTAGTAATTTTTTCTGTGGGACACTGAGTTAGAGGAGCCTGCTGCTTCTCCTTGACCCTCACTCTTCATTAACTCTAGTCTACTTCAAACATTCAACCAAGTCTTATTGATTGTGCCTTCTAAATATTTCTCAAACTCCCCTTTGCAGCTTTATTGTGCTGGCTACGGTGTTAGTTCATGCTCAGAACTCCCGCCTGACTTACTCTGGTTAGTACTACAATCCCAACCTGCCGATGCGCTGTGGGAAGGAAAATCTTCAGTTTCCGGCTTACAGTGACATGGTAGCCTAAGAATCAGTACACCATAATGAAACGAGCTCCGGGTGTGTTTCTCTGAAACACATTATCATTACACACAGTGAATGTGGATTGTTCAAGAAAATACTCATTTCTCTGCCCCTCAAGAAAGTAATCTCTTGTTACTAGGAACATGTTTTATTCATCCTTCTGTAGCTGGTATTTAGTTATATATGAGGTCCATTATAGGTGTTCATTTAACTTTGTGGAATGAATGATTGAAATGAAATTGAAAAGAGGGCCATATGCCCCCTCTGCCTACATAAAGCCTATATAGCCTCAATCTCTCTTTATTTCTCTCTTTCTCTCCCTCCCCCCACCCTCAACTTCTCCTTTCCTCCCTTCCTTCCTCCCTCCCTCCCTATACCACCAATTTCCCCTTCTTCCTTGATTATCCACATCAGTATGCAAGCATATTACACATATCACAATAACTTCTGACCTGAATTTAAAAGAAACCCTATTTACCCTTTATCACCTCCAAGTTAGCACCCTATCCTCGCGCCTCATTGTCATGGCCTCTTTCCAAAGCTCTAGCAGTAGCCTTCACTCTCTCCATCAACAGGAGTCCTTTCATCCTTATCCTCCCCCTTAACTCCTGTACGGCCTAAACACAATCACCGTGACTTTGTCACCGACAAATTCAGTTGCCAGCTCTTGGCCCTCATTTTATTCACTTGGCCTTGACATGAATGATAAGCGCCTTCCCCTTGAATTTGTTCTCTTCCAGTATAGCATTTTCTCCTGTTCTTCTACCTTTCCTGTCATCCTCAGTCTTCCTTCGTTGGGTGCCCCTCCTCCAATAAGATAGAGTGATCCACACCATTTGGGTGCGCTAAGGCTTACTCCTTGGTCTCCCTTTCCATTCACCTTTACTTCCTAGGTGACCTCATTCAGTCCCATGTCCCTGTGTTCCATACATACCCTGATGACTTTCACAATTATATCCTTCGTTCAGACCTCCCCCTCAACACTGAAGTCTGTGAAAGTATTTCACTGTAATATCCAATTGCCTTCTGGAGATGCCCACATAGAAGTATCATAGAAATCTCAAAATTAACATATCTAGAACTTCATCCTAGGTTCTACATCACACACACACACACACACACACACACACACACACACACAGAGTTCTACATCATTTCTCAATCTTCTGGAGGTGGGGTGCTTTCTTCATTTTTCTAGAGCTCGAAAGAAAAACCCCAATCATCTCTTAATCCCTTCTTTAATATTCCACATGTATTCCATCAGCAGACTCCACTGACTATCCAAAAATACCCAGAGTCTCATGACTTCTCAGTACTGGCCACCTATACTGAGAGATCATCACCTCATCCCTGAGTTATTATACTAGCCTTCCTTGACTGGTCCCTCTTCCTTGACCCTAAAGGTCCCTAAAGGCAAAGTGATTTTTCTGAATTGTGAGCTCATATTACTGTCAGAACCCTACATCAGTTTTCCATCTTACTAAGAATAAAATCTAAAGTCCTTTCGATGGCTGAGACCCTGAACAGATAGGCTTTGTCTTCCTCTCTGATTTCACCACATTAGCATTCTTGCCTTGAAAGCTCCACTCCAGCCATTCCGTCCTAGAGCCAGGGAGAGCTTTCCCAGGACACCTGCAGTCCTGGCCGAAATACTCTTTCACAAGATAAGTCATTGTTCAGATGTCTCCGCATCAAGAACTTTCTCATACCCTAACACTACGCCTACCACCCTATCTAGACACCTGCATGGGAATTTATTTGTTGCTTATTTGGTGGCTGACACCCCCGCCCCCACTACCTCTCATACCAGGTTGGAGGCAACACTAAAATTTTCAATTTTGTTGTTATTTTTGGTTTGGTTGGTACTTTGAGTTTTGAAGGCTTGAAGTTTTATTTTGTTTTGATTCAACTTAAGTCTTTGGCTCTGTGTTTTATAACTTTACCTCTCACATATAGAATACTACCTGGATAACTGTTGACATTCAGTAATTATTTTTGAATGAATGAACAGATGTCTTGGAAGAGGATCCACAGGGAGACTTCTGTTGCTAATATGTGCTTTTGAATCTTCTACCATGGCTTTATTAGTACCATGCTTTAAACAATTGAGCTAGAAGGCTCAGACAAGATAATAATAATTTTCAGTGAAGGATCTGAGTCTACAGAGTGCCAAGGCTGCCGAGAGGGCTGCTGGTTGTTATAGCAACCCTTCACATCAGGCAAGTTGGCAGGCACCATGCACTTATGAAAACATGTTTATGGAGCCTCAGAAACATTTTTTCTAAATTGATTATACATGCATTTTGTTTGTTGTCTTCTATTAAGACTTATGCACCATGCATGCACAGTGAGCTGAGGTACCTTGCAACATTCCCTAGAAAAGGAATATGTTAATTCTAAATGCGTACATACCCACATTATGCAACTGAAAATTGAACAGGAGTTAGGGCATAACTTGCTGATTAAAAATTCTAGATTTCATGTAAAAACAAGAAAACTCTTCTAGGTGTAGAGTAGTGGCAAACTAAGCAAACTGAATAACCTCAGCAAAACCATATGCTGTGCTTCTTAAGGGCTGCTCTCCCATTATCCCTGGATTATTTCTTCCTCCAAGTCTTCTTTTCAACCTATTATCAATAAATATTTTCTGGAGATATCAAATAGGAAATTGGCCTACATGTCTGATATTCGTGTTTGTCTACAGCCCAGATATGCCATGTATTATTTTTATTAGGTGGTCATAAAAAATCACCACTTCGTCTCAGTTTTAAGAAGCCTAAATAATTTTCCTCAGTATCACGGAATAGTAGAAATGACACCCAACCCTCATCTGCCTGACTCTAAAGAACATATTTTTTCTATTTCGAAATATTTTAAAATACTATTTGCGAAATCATCCCGGTTAACTACAGAGCCTGAAGTGTCTTGGCTAGATGATTACTGAAATCTTGCTGTTAACAATGTCAAGAAGGCCAGGGTCAAAGCTGCCATTCCCACCACCATGTCAGCTCAGCAGTGACTTTCACAAAGCAAACCATAATGTGAAGGCGTTACCCTCGGGCTTTGTTGCTCATTGAATTGAACCCACTCCATTTGTCAGCATCTCCATCAAGGGAAGACAGAATGACTCTTTTCACTCACTTCTGTGACCCCTAGCAACCACTCAGCAAGCAGCCAGTGCCTCTCCCGTAGGAGGGTCATTCTTAACTCACAGCTGCCAGAACTGATGGCACCATGTGGTACTGAACCTATTTCTACCAGGTTCTCAGTAAACAAACTGGGTCATGCCATTCCCCAATGTTTTTCTTTTTCTCACAACACGCCAGTTTCTTCTTTTTCCACCTTAACAAACAGAAGGAAAGATCTTTATAGAAACAAATACTCCATGGGTGCACCTAGACACACATAGGCACATAATGTTGAAATGCTCCAGGCCCTCCCTGCCCATTGTCTTGGATCATCATATGAACCTGCCAACTCAACTCTTCAAATGCAGTCCCTCTACTCTGTATCTGTCCTATACACTCTCCTGGATTCATCACATAAAGCAAAATTATAACCCCATCTTGTCCCCGAATTCCAACCTGTAACTATTATTCAATATGCACTATTTTTTAAAGTCTAACCTCTGGAGTTGCATTTAAGACCGTCTGCAGTGGAGAGACCGTAGGCAACTCTGGTTGTTCCTACAAAACTTCCTGAAATCCATTGTCATTATCATTCCTTTTACATGACGCATGCCTCCTCGGTTTGGTCCAGGGCTTTCTCACCCTCTTCCCGCCAGAACACAAGATCCAGTGGCAACTGATTTCTTCACATCATCGTTACCCGTGTCTGGGCTAAGCCTCAACTCCCCTCAATCTCTCTCCTAAATACCAGACCTGTGATGCCATGTGGAGATGCCACAGACGCCGTCAGCCCAGCACCCTCTTCAGATCCACTTTCCCATGTCAGAGAAGAGCATCGCTGCTTTTGCAACCGTCTAAGCCAGAAATCTGAACGGCATCCGCGTCTCCGTCCTCTCCTGATGGCATCGCCGCACCCTGCTCTTGGTTGTGACTTGATGACAGCCTTTCCATCTCACCGAGAACCTAAGTGAGATCAGGGCATAAGTCACATTTGTCACTGAATCTCTCGGCTTAAAATCAATGCTCTTGCATATAACAAATCCTTTTTTTTTCTGACCAGAGAAAAATAAGTACATTACGGGGCTATTGATTGTAATCACTGATTTAAAAAACAGTGGATTCAAAAGTATAGAGATGAATTTGTAGTTCCGTATTTAAGAAAATCAACCGAGAGGAAAGCAAGACGTTGAAGGCTGACCTTGATTCTCTGTCCCCGTTTGTGCCAAATCCAACTTGTAAGTAGGTAGGGCTCACAAAGCCTATGATTTTTATGATTTTGCATAAGTGGCAGGAGGTGAGGCCCAACTAACCCTGAAAGACACTTTAATAAGTTTGGATTTACCAGCAGTAACAGAGCAAAGGACGAGGACTCTGAGAGGCTCAGGAGGGATAAACAGAAGATCATCTGTGTATCAGTGCTTGGTGTTTACATTTCTTATGGAACTATAACAAATTAACACACACTAGCTGGCTTTAAAAAAGTTGAAGATGCAGCTCCGTGGTGGAGTACGTGCCTAGTACATGGGGCCCTGGATTTGATCCCCAGAACAAACACTGTCCCCACCATAAAAGACTCTTCTCTCGTGGCTCTAGAGGCCGGAAGTCTAAAGTCATCATTAGTGGGCCAATCGTAAAGGTGCTGGCAGAGCCTCACTCCCTGAGGAATGTTAAGGAAAATAGGCTCCCGGCTGCATCTGGTGCTGATCAGCAAACCTTAATGTATGAGCTTTTCACTCCGCTCTGTCTCTGCAGTCACACTGCCTCCCAGCTGTCTGTCAAAGGCGACTTGCCTCTATTTTATCAGATACAAGGGTTTGTGTCTGGGACCCATATAGATAATCCAGGATAGCATTCTCCCATCTCAAAATCCTTAATTTAGACCTATCTGCGAAGATCCTTTTTCTAAATAAGTTGCTATTTATAAATTCTGTAGTCAGGACCTTGGGAACATTGCTCAACCTGCTGCTGACACTGAGTTTCTGCCCAGGTACTGGCATGAAGTGGATAATTGGTTGCTGCTACTATTTTGTGACCATTCTTGTTGTCACCCTAAGACCAGAACTTTTATCTAATACTTCTACGAATGTGTTAGACGATCCTCGGAAACCCTACTCTTGACAGCCCTTGAGTCCTAATGGTAGAAGATGAATGATTCCCACGTCAAATGTACTTTGAAACTGTCTGATCTTGAACTATTAGTTATCGGCAACCATTCTTCATTGGGATATTCTTATGCCTTCTTCTTTAACGTTTATTTATTTAATTAATTAGTGTGTGCGCATGCCACAGCAAGCATGTCAAGCCAGAGGACAACCTGTGGGAATCAGTCTCTCTCTCTACCCCACGTGTGTTTGTGGGTGGGTCCCCAGGGATCGAACTCCAGTCATCAAGCTCGGTGACAGACACCTTTACCCACTGAGCCAACTTGTCGGTCACTAGTTTAGTTTTGGGAAACCAGGTCTCATATAGCACAAGCTGGCTTCAGATTTGCTGCGTAGCTAAGGAACATCTTTCTGCCTTCACCTCCAGAGTGCTGGAGTTACCAGTTTGTGCCATCGTGCCCAGGTTATGGGCTTGAAGCCAAGGCTCCATTTGTGCTAGACAAACACTCTACCAACTGAGCTATATCTCCAACTGCGATCATTTCTGACAGCACATTCGCTTTCTTCTACCTTTTCATAATGTGTATGTACAGTTACTTTTATAGTGAGTAAGAAACATGCACAGTATTTCATTCAAGCATATGAATAGCAGCTTATCTGCGGTCTGGTGGGTGGGTGGGCTCACAGCATTGCAGAACATAATACTGAATTTTAATTTGGTAAATAAAATATTTTCTTCCCTAAAATCTCTTTATGTAAGTGAAAAGATTTGAGTTAGCTACTGAGTTTAGCACTAGGCACCATACAGTCACCTTTTCAGGAAAGGGTGCCACATAGAACTGCATAATAAAAAAAAAATGTTCTTGTATGAGAGTAACCAACTCTACTTCCTCCTTGGGTACACCAATATACAGAAGAAAAATTTCAGAGGCTATACTGATATAAACTCATCTATGTTCTTGTTTTGTTTGGGGGAAAGATAATAGGATTTTTTAATTATTTGTCTTATGGGTATGGTGGTTTACCTGCATATATGTCTGTACCCCATTGGTACTGGAGGTACAGGCAGTTATGAGCCACCATGTGGCCTATGTTTGCTTGGAATTGAATGTAGGTCCTGTACAACAACAGCCAGTGCTCTTAATGAATTAGCTATCTCTCTAGCCCAAAGATAAAAGAATTTTTATATCCTAAACTCCATTTATACTCTATTACATTCATATTTAACAGGCTCTACATTATATAATAATTATTTTTAAAGGTAGTTGTTTCTAGGGGCTATAGAGATGGCTCAGCAATTAAGAGTGCTTGCCACCAAGTCTGACACTCTGAGTTTAATCCCTGGAACCTGCATGATGGAAGAAGAGAACTGACTCCCACAGCTTGTCCTGTGACCCCCACATGTCCTCTGTGGAGCTTGCACACATATGTGTGCACGCACACACACACACACACACACACACACACAGAATAAATAAGTAAATATAAAAGAAACTTTAGCTTTTTCTAGAATTCAATGTTTTTTCACTTGTGTCCTAATAAATATCAACTTAGAACTTTATATTTTCTCTACAAATGATATATTTCTGCCTAAGTAATTTTTATTTAAAAATCCTTTGAATCCAGATGTTTATTCTGAGGGCTGAGAATGTCTAGCATTTAGGGCCCTTGGTTCAGTTCCCAACATCTCAAAGATAAGACCAGATTATAAAAGAATAAATATTAAAGTAATGATTTTTTTTTAAGAACCAACAAAGTCAGATATCATGGATGGCTTTAACTGTTAACTTGACACAGCCTAAAGTCATCTGAGAGGAAGGTAGCAATTGAGGAATTGTCTAGATCAGATTGGCCCAGGGGGAGGGGAGGGGTGCCCAGTGTGGGTGGCACTATTCCTAGGAAAGTGACCCTGGACTTTAAATACAAGTAGCCGTTCTATTTATTTCATGGAATGTGTAGGTGTCAGTTTAACAATTGACAGGGGTTGATGGTGTATCAACTGTGTACCAGGTACTGTGTTAGGAACAAAGATTTATATTTACTAAGAATGAAAGTCATGATTCCTGCCTTCAACGAGCATTATGCTGGGGAAATGAATGAAACCAGCAAAAAACAAGTCTCAAACTATAATTACTGGGGAAGGAAAAGAAGCATCTGTCTATGTTCATGATGTCAGGGAAGCATTAGGGGAGGAGGTTACAGTAGGAGGTGTGAAGAGTCAGAAGCATCACCCACATGTTAAGATTGGCATTTTCAAAGTAGTAAATGCTGTTGGTCGCAGACATATGTAAATTATTTGAACTGTGAATTTTCAGCATCTACCGTATGCACTTCAGAGCATTTACCTCATATCCCTCAATTCTCTACATGGGAATAAAGACTCCAGAAGCCCCGAATTGAAGTCCATCAGCATTGAAGAGTTGGTCTGCTACCTTCCACGAGCATGTTGCAGGAGCCTTTGTTTCCTCTTCAATAGAATGGGGATAAAAATACTCATCTCAACTAATAACAACTGAAGTAGTTACAGTATCTGAAAGCACCTTACAAATTGTAGAGCACCATGGAACTCAAGATAACATGGAAGGGTTACTGCTAACCTTCATGAACGTGTTTTTTTTCAATAGCAGTCTAAGTCTATAATTGCACAGTATTTCTAGTAATCAATCAAATGCTAATAAATCCTGCATTCATAACAGAAACTTCTTGTGAAAATTATCCTCAAGCATAATGATCTGATGCTATCGACACAAGGCCCATGAGATATTACTGCCACCATGGTCCTGTTGCCATGGTAACCATAGCAGGCTGGCAAGAAAGTTCTCTGACAGTTGAATTGGAAAGAAGAAGAAAACTCAGCCCACTTCCTGCATTAAATGAATTACAAGTACGTGTAAAGAAAGAAAAGTAAATTGCTAACCCTTAATCAGCTGCTTTTATTTTATTTTTTCTACTTATAAGGCATGCAGAGCAAGCGGGGGACCTCTCTTTCCCGCACATTGGGTTGTAGCGCCTTTATGAGGTTAGAAGGCGGAATCTAGGCATTGGTTGTAGGGGGGAAAAAACTTAAAATACACGTTACCTTATATAATAGCCTTCTCTCCAAGGCTTGTGTGGTATTGAGCAGTAGCTGAGTCAAGCCTCTTTCATGTCTTCTGGATTCAGAGCCAAAATAAGAAGGTATGAGTCCAGTAACAAAGACACCCTTCGAGCCTGAGAAACAGAAACGATACTTTAAATACATACCTTTTACTATAAGTCAAACAGAGACAACCTGGGAGATAAGTTCTGACCTGGGAGATAACTGACCTTTTTGTGTGTGTCTTCAGTACCATTAGGAAATGACATTTTTAATATAATTGATAGATTTAAAACAGCGGATCGTGTAGGCAAACAGCATCCCACCTCTCCATAGTCCGGCGGTCATTTTACAATTCAGTGCTGATCAGCAAACGTGTTCTTAAGTTCTGGCTGCATGCCAGGTGCTTAAGACACCAGGTGTGTGTAAGACGTAGTCTCTGGCCTGCTTGTCTTTCGTGGGGCACAGACACAGACACGCAGCCAGATAGCTTCCCAGCAGGGTGATGAGGGCCGCGATAGATGGCGACTTGTGCAGGATGCTCCTGGGGCAAGGAGGGAGGATGTCTTCATCAGGATGCAGGGCAGACAATGCTACCAGGCAAGAAGGAGCCTGAGTCCAGAAAGAAGCCTATAGGGTCATCAGAATGCTGAAGCAATGGCAAATTTAATTGATTGTGTTTTTTTTAACTCTTGAGATATTCAAACTGCAGAAAGTAACCCAGAAATTATAATAATAAATCATAGCTAATAATAATAATCATAGCCAACCAGACATAACCTAGCATCCTCATTGATGACAAAAGTTGTATTTGAGAAAGAACATCCCATGCTCTAGTATTTCTCAGAAATGCTTTTGTTTTTTAAAGCAAGGGATGGGGAAGCTTCCTGCTTTGTGTCAATATATAAAAGCAAAGTGAATTATCATCCCTTGCTTTTTAAGCTCGACCCAGTGGCACAAAATAAATGAGCATTAAAAGGGTACATGAATAAATGACCTAAAAGGATGATAAATATTTTAGAACTCTTTATAATATAATTCTCCAATCAGGGCTTCCACTTCCATCTCCATAGCAGAAAATGTCAGTTTTCATCCAAGAAATTCTTGGCATGGTTTCTTGGCTCTTTCTTTGATATCAGGCAGGATGCAGTTCTCTGATGGAATTTGTTCCCAACATGCAATAGGCTTATCTTATCTGATTTTATAGCAGCAAATTTGCACCTTTTTAACAATGTAATTCTCTTTCTTCTGGTCAGCAGCAGCACCCACTAAGAGATAACTGACCATAGCCCTACATAAGAATGCAAAACTACTGTTTCACCCATGTGCTAACTTCCAGTCTCTCATCTCTCTGATAACACACAGCCAGCCAGGTTCCAGGTTCCTACCCTGAGCCCAAGGCTGGTTCTTTCCTAAGTTTACGTCTCAGTCATAAGTCCTACGTTTGATTTCAAGTTCAGTCACTAATGAGCTGTCTGAATTTGGACCAACATCAAGGTCTCTGGATTTTGCTTCTCTTATCTTACAGCTGGGAGGAAAGCATTGCACAGAAATGCTGTAGGGGTTAAGTGACATAAGAGAGTATTGAAATGTCTCCCCTCGGGGAGGAGCTGTAAAGGAAGCATCTAGTCCCCCTCCCTTTGACACGGTGTGGGTTAAGAACCAGAAGGCAACTGCCCGGTTGTGAATACTGGCTGTGGAACCTCCCAGCTGGGTGACCTCATCGTGACACTTTCCTTCTCTGTGTTTCACCTCGTCTTTCATGAACTGAGGATGAATGGGTACGTGGATGAATGACAAATGGAACTGACATTGTTTATACATGCTCTGAATCCTAAAATCAACCCTACAAAGTAGGCAACATTTTCTCTGGTAGAAGGGGAAACTGTGGGTAAGAAACTTAATTCTTCATTCTTAGAGATGAAGAATCCAAGGATCTAGATTGGATTGTGTCTGTCTTTCCAGTGTCTGTTTCTGAGCCCTGTGCTGCTCCACCAGACTCGGCTGCATCTCGTCAAAGCCTGGCACAGTAAAAGCCCATCCTCTCATTCACTCTGTGTTAATTGCATTATTGGTATATGCAGCCAGCAAGGCAGCCCTTAACTAGCAAAACCTGCAATAGGAATTACTTTACCAGATGAGACCAATTAGCTCCCTTTGTCATTTCCTAGAAATAGGTGGTCTGAGAAAATTAGAGAGTCCAGGCAAGTTGAATAACAGTACATAAAGGTCTAGAAGAGCTTGGGGAAAGTCACACAGCCCAGTGAAAGTTCCCTGACTTGAAAGGAAGCAACCCCAAGGGCAGGTATCCAAACGGGAGGCAAAGGAAGGGGAAGACAGATGCCATTCATGGTTCACCCACAACTTCCATCTGCCTGATAGGCACTTTCAGCTGTTGAAGAAGATGAGCAGCTATGCTCCTCCCTTCCTCTTTGGCTGCCCCTGTGTCCATTCAACTCCCAGGGTCCTTGCCTCTACCCTTGGTGCTCTGGAAACCCCTAGAGAAGAGCCTTAAGTTCTACAACACCCCACTGCAAGCTTATTACTTTTTCTTCTTCACTGTGAAACATTTTGACAGTTTTTCCCTTACCCTCTTCATGTTCTAAACATTTATTTCCTTTCTTATCAACCATTCCTCCAATCACTTGACTTCTTATCAATTCTCTTTTTAGATTAAATTCTCAGCCTTTAGAGCAAAAATGAACAGATAAAGCAAACCAAGACATACATTATTTTCAACTTATAATCTATCTTACTGTCACATATTTATTTTTATCTACCTAATATTAACACCCACTAAGGACCATGATTCTCAAAGTCATTCTGTCTTTTTCCATGGGAACCTCCCGATATTTTCTAGAGCCCTGAGCCCAAGGACAGTTTTTTAGATTGGTTCATGCTTTCATTCATCTATGGGTTAATTCTTCAAGTATTGCCTGGCCACCTACAATTCATTAGCTATTGCACTAGCCATTGGTGATACTATATGGACCAAGACCACTTCCACCGTATGGACCAAGACCACTTCCATCTTCCAGGCACGTAGTGTAATTAGAAAGGTAGCAAAGGCCTGCACACTGGCTGGTGTGATGTAATCACAGACTGGTTTACCCTCACAAGCTGAACGCCCTGCTTCACAATCATCTATCGCGCTGCTCGGGAGGAAAAAGCTCACTGAAGTAGAAGACAAGGGACCGTGGATGCTGATCTTGAAGTGATTCTCTGTTCTACCAGAATAAGGTCACTTGGGCTTTACGTGTCTCATCTTAACCACTTCTTTCATCATTCTCTCCCCCTGCCAGGCCCAGGCATGGTTTCAATGAAAATGTGGATATAAGCATATAGGTACAGATATCCTAGATCTTAAAGGTTAAGTTGGTTGTCTCTACGTTTAAAGTAATCTTTAAAAAGAAAAGAAAGCACATATTATAATTTCACTGTTTGCCTAGCACTTCTGTTCTCTAGCTATCTGTGTCATTCATCTGTTCAGGTCTCTCTGTGCCTTTGGCGAGCACCCTGTTTGTAGGAGTTCAGTTCTCTATTTCTGCCTTACAAACAAGGAACTAAGTTACAAGAACATTCCAGACTGCAGCCAGATTCTATCAGGCTCAGATTCAACATCAGGCTAATCTTGTTAGTTACCACCATCCGCTGGGCTTTCTGAGAATGAAGGTTTTCAACTCAGCAAAGGGCATTTTTTGTTATAACTATTCCACGATTTGGTCTAGTATTACAAAAAGGAATGCCAGACATCCTTTCTATAGAAATAAATATTCTCAAAGATAGTCCTTGTGAAATTACAAGATGCCAAGTACATCTAGCTGACACTTCACACTTCATTCATCAGTCTGAGGCAATGTGGTGGAGGTTCTTGAGTGATCATCTGGCATTTCACCTGGCTTCTGTGTGCAGGAGTATGACAGTCCCCAGTCTCCTCCCTTCTGCAAGGTCACTGCTACCCAAATAAATGAAGATGTAGCTTTCCTTCCAAAATAGGAAGCGGCTCCTGGGAGCTAGAAGCAGAAACAGAGTGAGGGATAATTGTCCAGCATGTATTAAGTAGGCTTATATATCAATTTGTTAGTTATATTACTTGTATTAATATAAATTTCATATTTAGTGTTCATGTATTTTCATAGTCTTGAGTTTATTGTACTTACTTCAGCTACAACATCCCCCCTTATGATGCTGTAGCATAGGTGGAAAAATACCACAATAAAGAGGTGTTTGTTCTCGCTCTAACAGTGTCTCACAAGATCGTCAGGGCCAGTTTGGTTAATCTATTCAGCCTTTATTACCCAGTGAGAAAGAAAAACAAAAAACTAAATGGAAAAAAGTGTTCTACAAAATACAAATTATGGTTCTGTTTCTATTAATTTAGAATCGAATATTCAGAATCAAAGGAAACCTTGGGAAGTTAACAACAACTTCAGAGATACTCCTTACCCAACTTTGATGCACATCTTATAAAGTTACAAGGGCTCAGAGCTTTGGAAATGTTATCTGTTAAGAAGAAATCCAAAATATGGTTTAGAGAGATCCATGGCTTTGGACCACATCAATGTAGGAAGACCAAAATCCCCTGACCCTAGATTTAACAACAGATCTGTAGCCTCTTAGTCACTTCCAAAGTTATTTTTGGATCACACAATGGCAGCTATGAGCACTTCACATCCAGATCCTTCTGGATATTTCGGGATTTTCCTTCTCTTTACACCAGGATAGTGGCTAATGAGGAAGACATGGGAGAGTTTGGCTGTAGAGACACTGTGCCAGTGGGAAATGCTTGTCTGTGAACTTTGGCTGCAGGAGTAAATTGATTCCCCTTCTAGTGCCTCTTGGGGAAAATCACTCCCAAGCTATAACAATGAACATTTGCAAAGAAGTGCAGATCTAAGGCCTTGCAGAGAGAGAGCTTCTGGTAAAGGATTCACCAGGCAGAAGTCCTGAAGCCACCCTACATATACCTTGTCATGGGAATATTCCTCTGCCTCTACAAAGACTCATATCCCAAGAAGCTACTCATTGTCTTGTCTGATTAAAATGAATATTCTAGAACAAGGGAATTGGTATCGTCTGTGGCCTTGGATAACCTGACACTATCCACTTACTTAATACTCTTTAAAATGGAACCTGACTTTCTTATTTTAGTGTGTGCCTGTGTGTTTCTGTTTGAGTGTGTGTGTGTGTGTGTGTGTGTGTGTGTGTGTCTATGTCTGTGTGTGTGTCTATGTATGAATGTGTGTGTCTATATGTGTCTGTGTCTGTATGTACGTCTGTGTATGTGTGTCTCCATGTGAGAATCTGTGTATCTTTGTGTTTGTGTGCCTCTGTGTGTATATGTATATATACATATATATGTGTGTGTCTATGCCTGTGTGTGTGTCTATATGTGTCTGTGTGTGTATCTTTTTGTATACGTGTGTGTGTCTGTTTATGTCTATGTATCTTTGTGTTTGTGTGTCTCTGTGTGTGTATGTGTATTTATATATATATAGAGAGAGGGGGGGTCTATGTGTGTGTGTCTGTATGTGTCTGTGTCTGTGTGTGCATCTGTGGATGTGTGTCTCTATGTGGGAATCTGTGTATCTTTGTGTTTGTGTGTCTGTGTGTGTGGTGTACGTGCACATGTGTGTGAACTCTGCTGTTTGTGATGTTTGCTTTCTGGCTCTGAGATGGTTACTGTTCATACCCCACAAGAACTTACAAGCTGAAGATGGCATATATGAGCAAATAGCATACAAGCAGGTATTTTGCATGCTCAGAGAGGACAAAATTGGAAGAAATCTGAGTGGGCCTTGTGTTTTTATTCTAGCATTTTAATTGCATGAAAATTCTCAAAAATATAAAACTACTATTACACTTAAAAAAGCCAAAAAGCACAATATTTTTCTAGATGGTCCTGTTTCTTTTATCCACAGAGTATATACAGGGCTTTTTATCCAGATGTTTTCAGATTCAGCTTTCAGAATGTCCAGGTTTACCAACACAAACCACACAATGCTCATTTAACCAAGCCAATGAAACCCTCGCTGTACACCAGGCACTGCGCTCAAACTGGAGATGAAACAGTGGGCCAATGACCCCCATGGAGCTTAGAAATTAAATAAGGAATCCTTTAGCTTGGGTAGCAAAAGCACCTAACCCAGCACAGAGGCAGAAGGTATGGATTCCTAGACCAAGTGGTGAAAAGCAACAAACTAGCTCAAAACTAGGTAAGGACCGTAGAGGGGTAGAGAGAGGGGGAGGAGCAGTAACGGAGGCAGCTCTACAAAGCCCAAGGAGTAAGATGATAGGGATTTTCAAGGCACCTCGGGTAATAGCCTTCAACGCAATTTAACAAGTATTTGTTTGATATCTACTGTTTTATTACCCTCTGCCACGCACTCTGCAAAGCATAGTGGCATGAGTCTTTCTCTAAAAGCCATGTGAACGTCGAGGACACACAGAGCATGAGGTCTGAGACAATATGACACTCTATCATAGAGACCAGCATGCAAACTCCAGCCTACACAATAATGGGCGAGGAAGAACAAGCCTCAGTGTTGCTTGGGGGCTGACGTAGAGAACTATGTCACAGAGTGGGCAATAAAATTACAATCATTATTGCTGTTTACCACTTAATGCCTTAGGAAGTAAGACCAGCAGGCTCTTCTGCACACATAACTTCACCGGCAACAAGTCCACCCGCACATACTCATTGTCTACTTTGCAGCCAACTTCCCCTCCTGTGACTTTAGTCCCCTCCCCTACAATGTTTCAGACGCCTCTTAATAGACCTACCTACCACCAGTCTCATTCTTTTCAAGTTCATCCTCCATCTGCTGCCAAGTTTATCTCTTAAAAGCACCCATCTGCCAGTATCCTCTGCCTTAAAAGTTGAGGACATGCAGGTTTCCCTGCATAGAATTTCATCGACATGGCATTCAGCCCCTCTTGGGGTCTGCTTTCCAGACTGTGCTTTCCGCCCCGCCCTCTGTTGCTCTTCACTACCCTCTATCCGTGACGTTTTGCATCTCTGTGCTTTTGGCCATGCCACACCTTCTGCTTGGTTAGCACCTCCTCACATTAAAGGCCACTCTTACAGATGTTAGAACTTCTAGGGTTGCATACATATGTGTGAGGATGCTTCCACTGAGTTTTATTTACTTATGCTTTATTTACTTTTACACTTTCAGTTGCTAGCAAGAACGTGGCAAGTGCTGAGTTAAAAGAGTTTCCTAGATAATATAAACATATCTAAGCATTCCTACCTAGCTACCTAAACACTTGCCATCCACGACCTCAGAACCAACCCACTCATTGTAGCAGCAGATATTATGTACGGTGCATTGCCGCTACTACAAGAGACGCATCAAACATTCACTGTCCCCTAAGAGGTGTAACAGTTTGTAGGGGGATGAGATGAGTCCGAGATGAAGAGGAAAGAGATGAGAAAGACGTCATGCTGCTTGTCTGAGTGGATGATTGGGTCCCTTCCTTATTCTGAAAGTATTTAAGATAACTTGAAAGATAACATGCAAGACATCAAAGAATTTTAAAGCATATATCTAGGATAAAAGCAAAAACCAGATAAGGGTTATCACTGGAGATGAGGTCAGGAGAACTTTGGATGCATCACGAGGAAAAGTTAGAACAAGGCAAGGACAAAGGAAACAGAAACAGAGATGGGGAGGAAAGACCTTGGCAGAGTTCACAGCAGGTAACCTCAAACTACTCAAAATAGCAAGGAATCTCATGAGATTGAAGGCTATAAAGATAAGACTAGAGACTTGGGGAACTGTTGGCAGGGAATTTTTATGAGGAACTCCCAAGAAAAAGAACTGTCACACAAAGTGAATTCTATAAGTGGTCAAGTGATGTGAATCTCAAGAGCACTCTCAGCTCAGTTTCAGGGAGGAGACGGAGGCGTTGACCAAACTTGAGGAATTGATGCCTGCCAGGATGGCAGAAGTGGCAGCAGCAAGGTTCTGTGGGGTTCAGGAGTAGAGGACCCCGCACTCATCTCTGCCTCCTTCCTCCAGCCATTTTGCCACAAGGTCAACCTCTTACCTCTGCAATTCGCCTTCGTCTCTCCTGAACCAGTAACATTCCTTCTCTACTGGTTCCCCTACTCTTTGTATATTAGCTGGCTCGAGTATTCAAGATCTCCTTAAGAGCAGATCGGGTGGAGGGGAGAGAGGGGAAGAAAAGAGACACAGAGACACAGAGAGAGAGAGAGAGAGATCTACCTCTAGCCATCTCTACATTTCTCCTTCCTCCTTTCTGATTGTTTAAACAGTGATTTGCATGCACTGCCTCAGTTCTTCTACTTCATAATCATTTTTGATCTGGCTTTTCCTCAGAATGTTGTGATTCCTCACAAGCTGCTCTAATTACAAAATTTGTTCTATTACAAAATCAAAGGACCTCTTTCGCTTTTGGAATTTAATTTTCAACCTGTGACAGTTTCTTCTTTTTATACAACATTTTGTGCTTGACCATGCACCCCATGTCCTATCTTATTCCTCCCTTCATACCTGCTCACTCCTTCTTCTCAACTGGTCCCACTCCTGTTTTCGTGTCTGTCTTTGGTGTATGTGTGCAAGTTTTGTGCAACGAACGCTGTGCGTTCGTTGTAAAGGCCGGGTGATACCCAGAAGACAATGTTGCATTCCCCCTCCTCTAGCTCCCGCAGGTTTGCTAACCCCTCTTCTCTGCTGTTTCCTGGGCCACAGGCTGAGTGATGTAGATGTCCTAGCTAGGGGTGAGTACCCAGCATCCCTATTCTCAGCACTTCTCTCTGCTCTGAGCACTGCTGGCTGCCCAGACAGGTTTCTCTAAGCCTCGGGGCTGCACTAGTTAAATAGGCAGCTTACCTACATGTCCATTTATCAAAACATCATAGTAGATTTCCTCGTAGGGCCTGTGAACTCTCTAGCCAGAGGCTTTCGACCACATTAGCAGAGGACTTTTCTGCCGTATTTGCCACCTGCTTCATGTTTCTTGTTCATGAAAATCATTCCCTCTTGGCTCCGGAGACAGCACACGCCCTCTCGGCTCATTCTCGTGTTCCTTCCTTCCGTCATGGAATTCCTCAGCTCTTCTCCATGGGTGCTTCATTCTGTTTCAGTTACAGCCACCACCTGGATACTGACCACCCTCAAATCCACAGCTCCAACCTGAACCTCCCCTCAAACTTCAGCCTCCTCTAACTTCCCGCCGGAACTCCTGCCGGCTCCGTAGCTGCACCCCATGGAGAGACCCTGTTCTTCCACCACCTCTCTGAACGTCCTCCTGTAGTCTCTGTCTCACCTGCCCCATAGCCCTCATAGCCGTCCTTGACTCCTGCCTTCCACTCGTGCCTACATTAACCAGTAATCAAATCTAGCCAGTTGCAAGTGTCCCTGTTATTTTTTATGTCACTAATCCTGCTGCAGCTATCCAGACTTCACTGTCTCCTGCATCATTTCTGCAAGGGCTCCCTAAATGAGCTTCGACCTCCGGTTTTATCCCTTCAAACTGCATTTCACTTCACCACTGGAGTATAGTCTTTAAACTGTGAATTCAGTTATCTCTTTTCCAGGCAAAAATGGCAACCTAAACTGCCAGAGCTACAGGGTACCTCCTATGTCCTGTTGCTGTTCAAAGGCTCACTGCCTGACCTCTCTCTCCCTGTTTCCCTAGTCTGATTAACAGTTGTTGATCTCTCACGCTCAGGACGGCTTCTTTTCTCAAGGCCTTTGTCCACGCTATAATTGATTTTCACAATGCTCTCTCCATTTTCTGAATTCTGATTAATTTGTATACGGCACTTAGTAAGTCTTAGAGGAGTCACCCTACCCAAAAACGCTTTTCTTATTCTATGACTGTCTTCAGGAGTCTCTCTTCTATATAGCCGTAATCACTGATCTTGTTGCATTAAAAAAAACAATCTATTAGTGTGCTTGTTCTTGTGTCCCTATCTCAGCTCTATCACGCCTCCATTGACTGGGAGCTCCTTTAGGAAAAAGAATCTCTTAATCACTTTTGAATTATTAAGCTTCACCAAGTCTATGTAGCACGGTGTGTACTCAGTAAAAGTTGAACTGATGATGTGTATGGATGGATGGATGGATGGATGGATGAATATATGATGAAACCCCATAAATTCAAGCAAAGTTCAGTGTCTGTCATTGTCCTTGCTATTTTTAGCAAGCACTAGAAGTTAAACTGGGAGCGGTATCTATCTAGTTAATGGGCAGTGAAGCTCCACTTGTTAGAACTCAATGACTCTCATGGTTTCCAGTGAAAGGGCCTCCATGTCTCTTTTCTACCCAGTTGAAAAGGTGAAGAAAAGAAGCACAGACTGGGAGTAATGAGTGGCTCTTGGATCAGTCCACCAAGCCAGTGCTCTCTAGCTGAGCTCAGACTGCAAGCAGAATAACAGCAGTTCTACCTGCGGAACGGTGCGCCAGAAACCAGGCAGCTCTGTAAAGCTCACACTTGGGAGCACAGCCAGCTACACAATGTGCTGGGTCCAGTGCAAGCTGAAATTGTAGGGCACCTTATTCAGAAACAGAAGGAAGGGTGCCATTGGAATATGCATAAAGATTTTCCTGTGGTCAGTATCTGGGTGATCATGGCAGTTGTTTGTCTTATTTGTTGTTTAATTTTCTAAGAAAAGCTAAAATTTTATGTTTCAACTCGAAATTTGCCATTTGTTTTTAACATTGCACAATGCTATCTTTAGATACAGACATTTGGGTAAGCACCTAATTCTTATTCACCAGAATTACACAGTTTATAGTCTCGTTCTTATTCAAGAATATGAGCTGGACAAAAGGGAGGGGAGGGGACCCAGGAAGGTTAGGAAGGAGAAGGTCCCTGGCATGGAGATGGCCTGGAAGAGACTCGAGCACCATATCCTTGTAGGAATAACACAGACCTTGAGGCACTTTGGACCCTGCCTCCTGATGCCAGGCCCAGGAGACATCCTGGCCTGAAGCCTACATCTTTCTGATTGATGCAGTACCTTGTAGGAACAAGGTCTATTGAAGTCTTACCAGATATATCCCTTGTCCAGGGTTCCATCACCCAAACCCAGAGCAGACAGGGAATCTATCTCCCAAGAATTTTAAGTCTCTGTACTAAGTTATTTTCTGTTTGTGATTCTGGGTAGCACCCAGCTGACAGTCTACCAAATTCAAAGAGTACCCAACACAAGCCCTCTCTGGACCAGTACCCAGATCCCTGCCAGGATGAAGACTAGCAGCATCTTCATGACCAGACGTGGGGCAGGAAGGCAGGCAGAGCCCAGGGCACCTGGGAGCACCCAAGAGGGTTTCTGCTAGAACCATCCTGTGGCAGCAGCAGAAGAGGGACCTCTCATGGGCCAAGATGCCAAGTCCCCAGATCATGCCCCACTGTCCCATCAGACTTCTCTTATAAAACACAAGATCAAAGGAAAAGAAAAGAGCAAAAGTTTCAAGACAGTAATCATGGAACACAAACCCCAAATGTGAAGTCCCGGGAGCCTGAAACTCTGTGAAATGCCCAGTTAAATGACTCACCCAAGGCCACAAAGCAAAGTAAATGGCAGAGCTAGGAATAAACCTACATTTTTTTTTCCCCTACCGCACATGCTGCCTCTTTCAGAATAGACTATTTCTGGCAAAAACAACACGAAACTAGAAGATTTACAGTGCTATGTTCTTATAAAAAAAAAAAAAAGTAGTTCCTGCAGGCATCCTTTATTTTTAGCAATTTTACTTTATGGTGTATAAAGCAATTTCATACTCATTATGTCACCACATCTCTGAAAGGGAGGAGAGTTATTATCCCCATTTTACAGACAGGGAAAACACTCACTGGCCCGGAGTCACACTGCTAATAAAAAAGAGCTCTGAGCATGAGACTGTGAGCTCCACCTCGTTATCCTTTTTATTGTCAACCCATGGTTCCTAGAATGAACTTATGGGTGAGAGGATAACGGAGACTGCTAATCTGGCAGGGGAAGCCCCGCCTTCAGAACTCAGCGGAACAATTGCATGTGACTAACACTTGTCTAGAGACCACGGGTGGTGGAGTGGGGGGCCCCCGTCCCAACATCTACTCCCTGAAACCTTGACAGCTACAGCAGCTCGGCCACTTCCTGGGTGACCCCCCAAGTTGTTGCTTCCCTCTGCTGTTCCGTATTCCCTTAACACCGGGGTGGTGACGGTACTATCTGACAGTGGCACTGTGGCCGACTCTCAGGGAATAACAGTTGTGAGTATATTGTCAGTCACATTTCAGTCAGTGCAAACACTAATGGAGCCCAAGTCCCCTTCCCCCACCCTCCCTCCCATCCCCCTGCTCTCTGTATTATGTACATCTGTCTCTCAAGCTGAGCAGCCATTTGGAGAAGGTGGCTCTCCCTGCCCTAAACAGGAATCAGTCATTCCTTAAGCAGTGTGAGTATATGCTCACACACACTGGGACTTCCAGATGTGTTTGGAAGAAACGTCTGGTTCAACCCTCTTACTATTAAGTTGGGAAGAATTAAGGCCTAAGGAAGTTGAATGATTTTTCCATGTTTATACAATTAATTTTTCAAATAAGCCAGGACTCTTCATTTGGTGCCCGTTTCTGAGGAATATTGCTTCTGTTGGGTGAAACATAACCCTATTAACTGCCATTGCGTTGAAATACTGATTTTTTTCATAAAGTGGGATGATTACGAAGAACAGCATCTTCCCTGTATTTTGGTTTTTATAATTAATCCTGGTAATCATTATCATTATTCTGTGAAAGTGATTTAAATTCATTCGCTCTCCCCGCAGACGTACACTGAAGGATATACTGGTATTATTTTCACAGTATGTTCTCTTTCTCCTGCCGGATAGGAGATATTTTTGAGCCATATGGGATCCTAATTCTCTGAATGCTTTTAGATTATCAGATGTCTCAACTGACAGTCCTGGATAGAAATCAAATCAGGAGAATTTGCAAAAACTGGAAAAAAAAAAGATTAAGAACATTTTGGTGTTATGGTGTACCAGCAATTCCATCTTTATCTTCCTTCAATTAGAGGAGGAAACCACACATCGGGCATCCTGTGTGCTGGAGTTTCCTGTGGAAACCTTTGCCTGTATACTCATGTACCTTGCTGAGCCTTAGACTGCATTCTCTTGTGAGCCCATACTTCATGTTCACTCTTGCACACCCATTCCCTAAAGCACTGGTTTTATTTGGCTCTTCACAAACAAGATTGGAGGGAAAGGCAAAGAAGTTGAATCATGTTCCTTTCTCCCAAGAAGCTTGCTGACCAGCAAAGGGGAATAAAATACCTGATACCCAGGAGAAAGAATCCAAGGATCCTGTGACTGTTTACCACTTCTTCAACCTAATCATGATGTTCCTGTTTTTACATTTTAAGTTAATATGAAAATTTTCATGATGGTTCAGATACCAGTTGAATATTTTAGAACTTTTTCTTCAGCATGAAGTGTGCTTTGTGTTAGCTAAGTAGTCTTGTACATGGAGCCTGCCCTGGAGTGTGGTTGATTTGCCCAGTGACCCTCCATTGAAGAAAAAATGATTATATCTTTCCAACCAGGTACTAATTGCAAATAGCTTCTTTGTTTTTGGTCTTTGGTTTGGGGCTTTTTGAGAGAGAGAGAGAGAGAGAGAGAGAGAGAGAGAGAGAGAGGGAGAGAGGGAGAGAGGGAGAGAGAGAGGATGAAGTTGGGTAGGGAGGGTGCTAAAGAGGAACTGGGAGAAGCTGGGAAGAGCTGGGAGAAGAGGAAGAATAGGATCGAAATATATTGTATGTAAAAAAATTAAGTAAAAGAATCAAATTTAAAAAGAAAAATTAAACAAGGAAACCTATTATGGGAAAGTCTTTTTCTTTCTCTCGTGAGGTTGAGTGATGCTTGTATAGAAATGCTAAAGGTAAAGACAGACAGGCAGAAATAGGAGTCTCCTGCATAGATGTGGGGCAAGGCCGGGTGTGACTTGAATGAACTTTCCTCTTCTGCTCAACTTCCAGTCAAAAAGGTATAATCAGCCCCTCCTGAATAGTTCTATGGGCTTTTCTTGTCTGGGACCTTGCTTAATTTTTATGCTCACTGCTCAATTAGATTATTCAGCTTCCTGTGCTCTGCTGGGACCATCCCCTCACACACCAGTCCGGGGCTGCACGGTAAGCATTTTCCCACCACCACATCTTAAAACTGAAATGAGTCAGGGCAAATTTTTCATGAAGAAAAATATTTCTTTTATCTGAAAGACATCTCAGGAAAAATATCTTAAATACCAAACCCAAAAATAAGTATCGGGAAAAGTCAGGAACACTCCACCAGCCAACAGCTTCAGAAACATGATCGCCGTTTACTGCACAGCAGAGGTGCTCTAGATCACAAAGGACCTAAACATGCCCTTTGGCGTCTCAAGAGCTCAGGGCAGAGTCACACACAAGGCCAGCCTCACCTGCCACCAAATGCTCTCGCTGTTTCTGCCCAATATCTACAATGTCCTAATATCTCAAGAGTGGGTCTTTTAGTCTATGCTTCATGCATTGCATTTACAGAATACCAGGCATATGCTTCGTGCTGAGCTCCGACTATTTAGAACCTCTGAATGCCTGCTGTTGCAATTGTAAGCTCAAAGCTACTCCCAGATACAAAAATGTGCCAACTTTCATGAACATGTGGTAACATCATATCCTGTGATCGTTCACTGAAACTGAAATTGAGAAGTAAAAGCTCCTTCAAGAATCTCTTCATGAGATTTCAGCATTTCGAAGCCAAAGAGATGAAACAATGCAAAAAGGAAAAAGATACACATTTGATTCTGATAGCCTTCTTTTTTATTCTAACACCCCTTTGTTACACTTGTGTTTATCTCTCCCAATCTATAAGATAAAATAAGGCGAACAGTAAATACCTATTGCCTCCATCTTGACTTCTGTTAATGCCGTGAGACTTGTTCTGATCATTATTTTCACTGGTGTATAAAACTAGCCAGAGAAACTCAGATGTGAAAAATGGGGAGAGCTTATGTATTCAGGAATACTTATTTCTTCCCCAGCTCAGGCTCGTCTGCTTCCAGATATCCAATGGAACTATATCCATTGCTGTCAGTCAAAGATCATGAGCCTGCCTCTGTTATCTCTCTGTAAAGTCTACCTTACCCTGAGGAAGGTCCACGGTACTTTCATATAGACACAGAAACTAGCAAGTGAATTTCTTCCTTTGCACTGGGAATGGAGATGCTTTTCCAGAAGTTTCCCAGTGGACAGATCTGCCACATATTCACAGCTTCACGGAGGCTCGGAACACTGAGCAAAATCAGCCTTTGCAGTAGAACGTGGCAAAGGAGAAGGGACTGAGCCTAACAGCAGTGCTAGAAATGAAATTGCTAGGACCATGGGGTGTGAATGTTTTCAGCCTAAGTACTGCTAAGTCTCTGTCCATAGTCTATCAACTTAGAATCCCCATCAAATACTGTTCTGATTTACTTTAGAATTTTGTACACCTATGCAACGTATTTTGACCAAATCCACTCTCTAATTCCTCACCTCCTCCTCTTCCAAGATTCCTCCTACCTGGCCTTCCTCCCAACTTTACATATTTCTTTATTGCAATCACTGAGTCCAGTTGATGCTGGTAACATGCACATGGCATAGGGCTACCCACTGGAGCAGAGGCAACATACCCAGGAGTGACTGAATCCCTGAAGAAAACTGACTCTCCTTCCTCCAGCAGCCATCAATTGCCAAATAGCTCTTAAGCTACAGGTGGAGTCTCATGAGACACCCCTCCCCCATCCGTGTTGGAATTTTGTCTGGCTTAATCTTATGCAGGACCTTGTGCAGGCGGCCACAGTTGCTATGAGTTCATATGTTCCCAGTGTCCAGATAACACTGTGTCTTAGTGGTCCTCTACAACCTGACTCTTAAAGTCTTTCTGACCCCTCTTCCAGGATGTTTCCTGAGTTCTGTGTGTGTGTATGGGTGGGGAGGATGAAACACAGGTCCTATTTAGAGCCGAAGCTCCACGGCCTCTTCTCTGAAGCTTGACCAGTTGTAGGTGCCTTATTAAGCTCAGTCCACTGCACAAAGAAGCTTCTCCGATGAAGGCTGAGAGCTGTATTTAATCAATGGGTATAATGCTGAGTATCTAGAGAACAGTGGGATACTATACCCATTTAGCAACATACTAATAATAGGTTCTCCGCCTGGGGCCTATGACCTACTCCGATGTTTGTCTTTACCCTCTGGCTTTTCTCATTGGTTCAACTGAAAATGTATATTTGCTTTGAAAATATGACTCCCCATAGAAACCTGTTTTCATTATTCTTGGAAAGGTCAGATTTTACCTCATTTCCTTCAGATGGTTGATGATTGTAGGGCGTCTATCAATTTGGGTTGTTGGGTTCAATACGTCACCCAGTTTCTTCATGTGTTCATTGCACCATAGGCAGATGAGCTGATTCAAGATTAGTTGGTGTCTTCAATTCTTTCTGTTGTACTTGGACTCAAAGTTTCCGTTAGGTTCTACAAAGTCCCTACATCACCCAGGTCTTTCCTTGCTTTCTATTGCAGCCTCTTCCTCTCTAGCCAGGAAATTCTGCTTCTGTCTGTTCCTATGTATTTGGCACTGTACCCACCCCAGTGCCATGGTACCTGCTACTGCTTCTGTCAGTAATGTCCTCCTAATGGCTTTTCCCATCGTCTCTTTAATCCTTCTAATCCTCTAAGTTGCCTCCTAAAGCTTCCCTGCCCAGTCTTTCCTACACGGGTCTTCCGTGTTGTTCAGTTTTGTTTTATCTCAGCACCCTAATTAAGTTCCTTCAGAGCAGCTGGACTTTCTGCGTGAGCTTGCACACATTATCAGTTCCTTTGTGCATCACATTTTTAATTTTTTAAAAAGGGTAACGGTGCCAACTTTAGAAGTTATTGTGGGCAATAAAAAAATATCAGAGTGCTTAACGGCGTACAGTGCACGCAAGGCTGCTATATCATAATTTGCATGATTTTTATTCAGTTATTTTCCTGTTTCTGGTCTAAAAGGATCTTGTCTGCCCTAGGACAGTGTACAGCCACAATACCGTGCCTAGCCAGAGGAAGTGCTCAAAAACTGAGCTGAACAAAGACATCTGATTAAACGAATGAGTGCCCATTCTTGCTCTGTGGGAGCTCCGGACTGGACTCTGTCGTCCACCCCCAGCTTTCTGTGACTCATCCCTAAGGCTGCTCAATGAAGCAAGTGAGAGCATGGTGCCAGCTATAATTTCAATTCACGTGTCTTTCCCAACAACCTTATTTCCCTCAATACCACCTCTGTACCTCAGAGCAAATGTTCGCTCTCCTTCCCTCTTTCCCTCCCTCCCCCCATCCTTTTTGCCCCTTTCATTTGAGTTTCTCTAACTGAAATGTATCTGAACACGCTTCTCAGTGTCAGGAAACCCCATACCGCCTTTGAGTCTGGAGAAGCCTGTTTCCTGGAGTCTGGCACCTGCAAATTAATACACAAGTTGCTATTTGGCTGGATTCTCAATTTCGGGGACAAAATTGTCCACCTCCATGGTCACAGTTTCCTAGATCACCCATCTTGGAGTCCCCAACTCCCTTCTCTCTAGTAGCAAGGGACACAAATGCCATTGACTTGTTCCCAGACATTCTCCACCTTAATTCATTCCTACACATCCTCCTTCTTCATTCTGGCTTTGAAAGAGACCCAAAGGATGCCCAAACATGTCCCTGGCCTGACACCATCTCCTCAGCTGACCAGTTAGACATCGACAAGTATCTACACGAGGACAGGATCCCTCACACCAACCTGTGGCTAAACTGATGCTTCCCACCTTCCTGTGTGGACCCAGTTCAGAATGGGACATGTTGTGTGGTGCTTCAGCCACAAGTATCCTCAGTCACATTTATTAAGAGGATTAGCTGTGGACTATAATAAATTGAAAGAAGAGCTAACGACTTGACCTTCCAGAGGCTATATATAATTTATTAAAAGTAAAATGTGCTAGAAAAACTATATGTGTATGTGTGTATGTATGTGTGTGTGTGTATATATATATGTGTATACACATATATATACACATATATATACACACACACATACATATACATATATAGTCATGGGAATCAATCCTGAGCAGTGTTCCACTTCTTTTCCCTGGGGAAAACATTCCTTACTAAGCACCTGGTTCTCTTTCTATAGCAAGTGAGACACTCAGTATCTTGATTCTGATAGAATAAAACCCTGATCGCAGATTCATCATACATTGACTGTGTCTTCATCCCCAAGACTACTTCTTCATCTATAAAATGAGGATAATGCCACCTCGTTTACAAGACTCTTATAAGATGTATAAATTATATGGGCAGAGTACTGGATACCGTGAACACCTAATCATTGGTACTCAGGGTTCCTCCACACCACCAGCCTGAGGCATGTGTAAGAGGAGTCTGCTGGAAATATTAAGGCATCGTGTTCCTCCTTAGGCAAGAGCAGGGTGTCCATTGTAAGCTAGGTGCTGCTCACTTTTCTCTTGAGAGGCACTAGGAAATAAATGTTCAGCACATTAGATCAAAGAATAAAACTCAGTACCTGCCAAGATTATGTACAGCCTACTCAAGGGAAAAAAATTAACTTCGCAGCTTGTGATTGGAAAAGGACATGGGACAGCTGCTAAGTGTTTTCCTGTCATCTCTGCTTTTGGCTTGTTCTTCTAATAGCTTGTCTTTAACACTCGGTCTGCATTGCAACGAGAGCAGAAAAAGTAGAACAGAAGTGTCCCTCCCAACCCCAACTCTACCCCATAGTCAGTCTCAACTGCTGGGAAAGACCATTTAAAGTATCTAATATCCCAGCTAGCCCTTTGGGTGTGGTGTAAAACCAGCTAGACACCATGCTGAAAAGACAAGTTAAAAAGCCATGGTTAGTTAGGGAACACTTAAACGAGAAAAACCCTACAGGCCCCCGCCAGCCCTGATTCCGTGATTCAGAGCAGAGAGGGTGGGACGGGTCAGACGGCTTTCTAAATGATCTTCCACAGAGAGGGAGTCATTGGTGCCTAAATGCCATGAAACCAGACATAAAATACACTGGGGCGCCTGCTTTTATGTAATTTCATATGACTCCTAAATAAAAATGGAAATGTCTTGAGCCAAACCATGGCGTTTTGTTTTGTTTAACCGGATCTTCCCTGGCCTGCATTAGCCACACTGGAGGTGGTATGAGGTAATGAATGAGAATGATCCATAGCCTGCTACACCAAGAGGATGACTATCCAGGGTGATTTATGAAAAATGCTCCTCGGCGCCAGGTTAAATGGAGTTGCTGGAAGAATGAAATACAGTAACATGCATAAGGGAATTTGAACGGTGCCTAGCTAGCACGTAGGAAGAGCTCAGTAAAGCATGTAAATTACTCTGATTTACCTCAACTGCCACTGTGTACCCGATAAAGGAATTCAGTATATATTCATTAAATAGACAAAAGTCTCTGAAGCTATCTTATGAAGTGCTTTGTGGAGCTGGATTTACATCATCCCTGAAGAGGTGGGGGGGGTGGGGGCTGTTAAATACATCAAATGGTCTTTTCCTGTCTCTGAGGCAGGAGGGTGGGAAAGGGGGGTAAGGGGAGGACACCCCCAATACAGTCTGTCTGTCGCATCTGTCTTTCTGTCTATGTGTGTAACTGGAAAAAAGTAAGAACACACAAAAAACTTTGTCTTACTTTCCTCTTACCTCGAGGGACTGTGAACTGGCACCCTTCGAAGTGGAAAGTAAACTCCCTCTCTGGTAGCTATGAGAATTTTGGCCAAAGCAGTGTAAATCGCTATACGTGTGACTTTGCAGTGCTTTAAAAAATGCACGTGACGTTAAAGGTCTACGTAAGCGTGTGTCTCGAACTAACCAGAACTCCAACTGGCTGTCTCACCAGCCCGTGCTCAACGCTCACATAAGTGAGTACCTCTTCACTTAAACCTCTTCTCTTTCTCCATTGCCTGAGAATAGGTGTTTCAAAAGGGAAAGAAGCCTCAGAAACATGAGGTAAAAATGGTGACAGAAAAAAAAAAGGGGGGCTAAAGAGAAGGTTTTGTTGTTAAAAGGACTTGCTGTTCTTTCAGAGCACCTGGGTTCGATTTCCCGAACCGCGCGGTCGCTCCAGTTCCAGGGTGTTTCTTACCCTCTTCCGGCTTCCTCGGCGTTGTGTGTGGTGCACATACATGCACGCAGGCACATCGCTCCTACACATTCAGTAAAAATAAAAACACCTTTTAAAATGATGACAGGAATTTCATTGGGATCCTATTAGCTGTTAAATACCAGTCTTAGAAAGTAAATCTAAGATTGAGTTTATTTTATTAAAATATATGACCCGAATGCAGGAGTGTCTCTAACTTATTGAATAGTGGTATAACATTTATTTGAATCAATAGTCCATGTGGTCTTAAATTCCAGTAAAATGATTCATAAGCTGGAAGTATAGATAATTAATTAATCATGTGTAGGAAATTCTGTTGCAATCAAGAGAATATGTTACAGAGGCCTGAGATAGAGAACATACTAAAGATCTTCTAATGCTATTTCGTTAGTGTGAACTGGGTAATTAAACATGGAGCCTGTAGACTGCAGGGTGCTGTGACGGGAGAAAGCACATGCCACACATGGAGCCTGTAGACTGCAGGGTGCTGTGACGGGAGAAAGCACATGCCCCACAAGCCTGACAGCCTGGGTTTCATCTCCAGAACCCAGACTGGGAGAAAACGGAATTCTGAAAGTTGCCCTCCAGCCTCCACATGTGTGCCATGGCATACATTAGCTCACACTCAAATGCACACGTCACACACACACACACATGCATGTGCAGGTGCGCACACACACATCACAAATTAATAATAATAAATTAAATTGGAGCATGCTCACTATCTATTATATGACCGTTTGTAGTAACTGTTTCTGAATGATGAGCTAAATGTAACTTTATTCTGGTGCTACCTAAGAAAATTATAAATCTGTTACTTATTGCAGTAGCTATTACAATAAAATTCGGAAAGAAGTGCACTGAATTTACTTATAAACTGACATCAAATTGAGTCAAAGCAGAAGCTAAGACCTGGCATTTTATTCTAAGAAAATTCTGTACAGCTTTATGCTATAAAATATTATACAAAAAATATGTATTTTTTCCATGGGCAAGAGTGTGAGAGCTTGATATCATTCTAATATATGTATGTATATATATCCTGTTTTAAATATCTTGTTTAAATATAAAACCACATAAGTTGTGAGAAGAATCTAATTAAGCTAATTATAAAGCAAAAACTATTTTCCCACCAATAGTATCTTGGTGTTTTCAGTTTGGGCTGCATGTGAAAAAAGAATAGAAAACATTTCCCAGCTCGAGCGTGTATTAAGAGAAGCCAGCTTCCCAAGGTCCTCAAACATGCTTCCCTAGCACGTGATTTAATATGAGATGCGAAGTCAAAGATTCTAAATGAATGCAATATTGTATTAAAGTTATGAAACTGCACGCACTTCTCAAGCTGTTTTGAGAGCCGGGGCCATCAGTACGGACATTCCTGAGATATGATTTCAATAAATAGCTGTCCTATCTCCAATGGGTCATTAAGTGGGAAACACAACTTCTCATTTCTATTTGGTCATCTCCGTGGTTTGTCTGAGCTGAAAACATAACAATCTCCCCCACGGCCAGAGAAACTTCAGGTTCAGCTATTAGTGCATAAAATATTAGGCGATTTCTCTTCATTCTGCGATTTAAGAAAGTAATAAAAAGCCCTTGGATCTGTCAGTTCTTGTCAGGAAAAGAGCAGCAGCTCTGAAAACACCTCCTCGGGCCTCCAGTCATGCTAGTGAGTTGTTTAGTTAGTGGCTAGCATAACCGCTTTCTCTGTGATTACTCTTCCCTAAACACCTGTGCAATGTGCCCCTGCAGGGTGCTCAGCAAGCAGCAAGTCATCAGCTGCACTTGTCACTTCATAGCATGGGTTTCTAACATGATAATAAGTAGATACCACTGAAAGTATAACAAGCTCACAATTCATTTTGGCCACTAAAATATTAGGAGAGCATTTGTTAAAGACACTATAGTTCAGATCCACAGACTATGACCGAATGGCACCTAAATAATTACATCCCTAGAAGGATGAGTATGCTTTATTCTTTGCTTCATTTTGCTCCATCTATGTGATTTGTGTGGGGTTTTTACCATCTGTAAGTGTAGAGAAGCATTGACTTACAGAAGTCACTACAGTGACAGACATGCTGGAAATCAGTATTACCCAATACTGTAGCCACCAGCCAGGTTAGCCAGCAAGTACTTGGATTCCAGACTGAAAGAACCAACTAGATCTAGCAACTAGGAGGCGGGGTGGGGGTGCAGTCTTAACATTTGATAGAGAAGTCTATGGAGCTCATGGAGGATGAAAGGTTATTATGGAGGGCAGGTGAGTAACCAGGCAAAGTAGAGAGTGGTTTCACAGGAAGTGAGGAGGTGGAACACAGTGGGACAGGTGGTGAAGCAGAGGACTGGCGGAGCTCAGCTTCCCAAACCAGTGATTCTGCAGTAATGCGAAAACCTGGGGCAGGTGTGGAGAGTCAGGTTTCTATTCAGCATTTGTTAGGGGAAAGGGGTGAGTTCAGCTGAAATTCTCAGCACTAACAAAAGCGAGAAGAGGCTCCAGCTCCTTGGGCAGAACTGGAATGTTTGTGGTCTTGGTAGTGTAACTGTGACCCAGATGCAAAAGGAAATCATAAGAGTTGTAAAATCTTTTATTTTTTCCTAAAAATGATCTAAGAATCCATACTGCTGCAAAGAAGATATTCTCTTATTTCCTTTAACAAAAAAATCTTATAAATTCACAATGCTAAGATTGCTTTGTCAAAAAAAAAAAAAAAAGCCATATTCTTGAACTTCTCTGCTTAAAGGTTAGGTTGCTTAAACCTAACTTTAGGTTATAAAATCCAAAACACCAAAATGTCATTTCAAAGTGTACGCTCTATATTTATAGATAATGATACCAATCAAAGGTAAACATGGCTGAAATAATAACATTTTAACGGAATACATATTGATTAGTCAGCTTCATTTTACAGGTAAGAACCAAGAAGCCTAAAAAAAATATATCACTTAGCATTTAACAAAGTTTGCCCAACCGTGATCCAAACGCAGGCCCAGCCACTTTACATTTTAAACAAAAGATAGGCTGAGGACACATCAGGATATTTGGGGATATTATAGAAATAGGGAAATTAGAACAAACACTTTTTATTGATTTTGTTTTCATGATACAAAATAAGTATACATATTTGCCACATAAAGTGTGATGTTTCTATTTATATATACATTGCATAGTGAACAAATAAGAATAATTAGCAAAAGGAAAAAAAGTCTAACAGTGTGCCTCATTAGGAACAATGAATTTAATTCCTTTCTTTAATTTCCCAATTCATAAGACACTTTCTTATATTTGGTGTTATACTTTCCCAACTTTCTACTCATTCTTTTTCAAAAGTGCTTCGTTGGTAATATGTATGCCAGGAAATCTGACTCAGACGAGGTCTTTGTGTATTTAACACCCTCTTTAAAAATGTCAGACTTCCCTATCATTGTTCCAAAAGTTTGTTGGAAATAGAAATCGGGTGTGTGAATGGTGCAGAGGAAAAGCAGTGGTCTCTCGGGACTTAATTGTTGAAACCATCGAAGTATTCAAACACTGCTGTTAAAATTTTAGCTGTAGATAGGAGATCCTGCAAACCATAAAATCTTGAAGGTATGGGCTGGTAATTCAGCACGTGGAAAACCTCAAAGTGATCTAGCACAGAAATGGCCAGTATTGTGGTCATCATCTTAGGGTCAGTAAGTGCTTTGGGAAATCCTCAAATATTAAAAGTCAGACCAGGCCTCCCATATCCCACTCGAGCTACCTCAGTCCATTTCTGGAAGTAATAACAATTTCTCAAAATGAAGCCATTTATATTCCTAGCCATGCTCTATTGTGTGCACTGAGTAATTTCTTGAGAGGTGTGTTTCCTGTGGCACAATGCCAGGACTGGCCTTATTTGTTTTCCATTAGGCTTTTCATTATCATGCCGCTGTATACCTGGATCACTGACCTCCCCCGAGACGGCTGGCGTAGCTTGAGCGTAGGCATGACGCTACAAGTAGGTGGGATGCTTTTGTTCAGTGAATGCCCATCCTAAATCCTTAACTGCGATACCGTTCTAATGGCCTTAATCTTCTAACAACAATCAAGTATCCATTTATAACATGGTCTGATATTAAACTGTTTACATCCATCTATCTGGCACTTACAAGGAAAGGCATTCATCTCACTTCATACCACTCCAGACGCTTCCTTCTTCTTCTCTTATCTCAGCGAAGGTGTCTAGATCCATCTCCCGCCCCACTCTGCACTTCTCTTCATCCTCCAGGTTCAATCTCCAACTAAAACTGCTTGATAGTTTCCAATGGTTTTCTGCATTCCATTAATATTACCTAAGCCCGTGCCCATGTCATCCCTAACACAACTGTAGCGCCCTCCTAATGGTTTCCAGGACCCCAGGACTGCCCTTTCTAGTTACTTTCCTTTTGCTTGGAACATCTGTTAGTACCTGTTCTTCCTTGTGACCAATTATCCTGCCACTTCTCTCATAAGCATTTTGTGTTTCACTTCAATAGGATGACACTGGATTTGTCCAGAAAAACAGCAACACAAATCCTTGAACTTCCATCTATCCCCTCAAGTCTTCAATCTTCCATTTTTGTCTTACTGGAATCTAATCCCTGTGCTTGTTTATGGAATACTTGTTTAAGTGATACACCTGTACAATGGAGAATAATCAAATCTGGCTAACTAACAATTCATCTTCTTAAATATCATTCCTATATGTTGGCAAACACTGGAATTTTCTAATGATTTTAGAATACATGAAACTCTGAGAGAACAGAGCTATTCTGTGGGGTGCAGCTTTGTAATGGATTTCTCCCATCTGTCCCGTCATCCAACCTCCCTGCGACTCTTCATAGCCCCACAACATCTTCTCCACAGTCTAGCCTCCACAAACGAGTGGGAACATGAGGTTGCCTGATTCCGTTTAGAATATTAGACAGACTTAAAGACAAACTCTGTCTTGTAATCTCTGGAAAGACTGGAACTTAGGGACAAAATGAACAATCTCTAGTTTTTTATTCAAATATTGATCAAGGGCTTAAAATAATCATTTGAGATCTGAGACTTTTAGAGGTAAGACTAGTCCTTGGAGAATGTGCCTTTTCATGCTATAGGGAAAGAAACTGAGGCCCAGCCATAAAAGTCAAAATGATCATTCGAAGTTTAGAATTTCTTTTCATCATATAACTCCTTTTGAAGTCTGCCTATGGCTTTCCATGATGACCAGAATGGATAGAAACTATCACTGTGCCATACAGCGTCTGTTTAGTCTAGCCTGGGCTTACTTTTCCAGCCTACATTTTTCTTTTTTCTCCATTTTATTCCCAGTATACATGTTTTTTTTCTACAGGTGATTGCATATGTTGTCCCCTTTGTCCTTCTCATTTTGGGTCCTCAGCTTACTTCAGATATTTGATTAGGCATCATCTTCTCCAAAAATGTATTCCCTGTACTCTCAGGATTTCCAAGCAAGTATCACATGATACCTATTTGCAGTATTCAAATGAAAGGAATAATGACAGTTGTTAGCATATACTTGCATCTTATTCATTGTTCCAGCCTCATATTTTAAGAATCTGACATTCAATATTTTAAAGTGAATTATTTTTACTTTTAACCTGCCATGTACGTGTCAATTTTTCCATCAGCCCTCCTCACCAAATCTATTTTCAGATTAGTTTTTAAAAATAAATCGATTCATTCACATCCTTCTATAAGTCACTGATAATCCCGCATGACAACTCTTCCTAGAAGCACTTGTATTTTTACAGGAACAGAAGTCTAAGTCACAGGAGTGACTCTCTGATGCAGAAAACTTAACCATAAATAGTAAGTCATGAGAGATGTAGGTGACGGTAGGTCAGTTCCTGTAGCCTCAGATCAGTCTCAACCTACTCGTCCCTCACACTCAAAGCTGGGTGACTCTATTTTTGTTTATAAAATTCAGAGCACTTGTCGTTTTACCCTGTGTGGATTCTAATTACCTCACATAGCACTAATGCTGAATTTATCGTGAAACCTTTCTGGTCTCATTTCAGGGAAGCAATGTTATGGAAGATCAGGATCTGTTGGAGATTGGAATCCTTAATTCTGGACACAGACAGAGAATCCTACAGGCAATCCAGCTCCTTCCAAAGGTAAGGGGTGCTTTATTGGGCTCGCCTCCTGAATGATTTCCAATGACTTACGGTCAAAGCAGAGAACCATATTGGCATGGGAGTTAGTGTTTCCACGTGCTGCTACAGTCCGTAAGAATGGTCTCAGGTCCCACTTTAGTCAGACACAAAAGACTACCACAAGATTCATTTGGTTTTAAACTGACCTACAAGAACCCAACATAGAAAACCCTGTAGAGCAGGGGCACCGATACAGAATGCCTCTTCTGAGCGCGTCCTAACTCAGGGGCAGTGCCAGCTGAGGGTCAAGCGGATGAGAGTCATGATGAGCGAGTGCAGTAATGTCCTCGGCTTGAAAGCCTCATGAACAGCGGGAGACAATCTTTGCCGGCTATACATCCAACAAGATTAATATCTGAAATACATAAAGAACTAAAAAATACCTGAATAATACCCTCAATAAATGGTTAGTGCCATAGAGAGGTAGTTCTCGAAAGATGTACAGATGGCCAACAAGTGCGTTATAAATGTCAAGCACCCTAAGTCATTGTGCTGGATGTTTTGTGTCAGTTTGACCCAGGCTAGAGTCATTTGAGAGGAGGGAACCTCAGTTAAGAAAATTCACCCTGAGATAATCATCAAGGAGACACACAGTAACTCTAGATCAAGACTCCATCTCAGCCTACTCTGGGTGGCTAGTGTTAAGAAAACAAACAACAACCAATGCTGGAGAGGATGTAGGAGAAAGAAAGTATTTATGTGCTATTGGTAGGGGTGTAAGTTAGTGTTTGCTGGCCCCAAGGCTCCTCATAAAACTTCAGATGGCACTATCACCTAGCTATATGACCAATGGGTGTATGTCTGAAGACCTCTAAGTCAGCATACTACACAGATACCTGCTGCCTCACATTGCAACAATGGAGTCAGCCTAGGTATCCATTAAGATATGAATGGATTTTTAAATGTTCTCTGTGTAGCCCTAGTTGCCGTGGAACTTGGTCTGTAGACCAGCCTGGCCTGGAACTCACAGATATCTGCCTGCCTCTGTCTCCCAAATACTTGGATTAGAGGTGTGTGCCACCACCACCCACCTATGAATGGATTTTTTTTAGTGTTCTAATACATACATGATAGAGTTTTGGTCATTATCCGGAATATATATATGCAACTGAGATCATAATATTAAGCCAAATAAAATGGTAGCGCTAAAGATATTGCATATTTTCCTTCATTTGTGGGTCCTAGAACTCTTTACAAACAAAAAACAACAACCTGTATCTACATGTACACATGTGCAACATGAAAACAGAAAGGAGGCGGTGGGAGGAAAAGAGACTGTCAGAAGGAGCAGTGGGAAAGGGACTAAGGAAAGGGGTGGGTGTGGTCAAAGCACAGAACATGCTTAAAGAATGTTCTATGTAAGAACAAACACTAAATGCAATGAATATGCGTAGGTAAGAATATTGGGGTAAAAGAGCTTCATGCCCCATAAGAAGCAACATCTCTTGTAGACTCTAAAACTTAGTCTCTCGAGTCCCTGCAATGCACTTGCTTAATAACAACAGGTATTGTCGGGAAAGGTCCAGAGTGCTCTGTCCCATCACGCATTTTTCCAGTCTAGATGTGATTTGTCAACCAGGTGCCGTTTTTACTAGAAACTGTGTAACCTAGCAACAGAGTTGACCTTATGTTTCCAGAGAAGGTTTTAAAGGAGCCTGAAGGAAGGGGTAGGATGTAGGTACCAGCCTTTCGAGGTAGGTAGGATTTTAATTGGTAAGGGAAGGGAAAAGCACTTCAGGAGGCCAGAAGGAACTGTGTAATTACAGGTGTTACCCAGGCAATCACTTTCTGGAAGCATTTGGGAAATAATTAGTTTTTTAAAATCCGGTGGGATCGGCGCAACAATGTGAGTGTTCTTAACGCCACTGAACTACATGGTTAAAACATTTAAGATGACGAGTGTTATGTGTATTTACCATGAGTTCCAAAGTCATCAGAATAGACAAAAATTCGAAGTGCTTAAAATAATTGAAAAGTGTGGCCAGTAGCCAAAGATAAGGCAGAAAGGTGTTTTTTTTTTTTTTTCCACTTGTACAGGGCTGTGGAATTTGAATGCATTTTGTAGGCACTGGGGAATACCTCTGACTATAATACTCTATTCTGCTTAATTCTGGAGGCAATTTACCAGAGGAATTGAAAGAGAGAAAGTTGAAGTGGGGTCCTCCAGCTGAGAAAAGATGCAGAGAGACAAGATTGGAACAGGTGAACTGTAATGGGGGCACCTACCCCCACAAGCGACTCCAGCATCTTCTCCCATTTTCTCTCTTCCAGTCTGGGGAGGGTGTAGCTCCTCCTCAGACAGAGAAAGATAAACATTAATCACATCTTCCTAAGTAAGTGATCTGATGAAATTTGTCCACTGATGGTGAACTGAGTTTCTGCTGATAGAAAGTTAACACATTAGCAAATTCAAGGAGAGTCAGGCACACTAAAGAGATTAATCATACGAGTCTCTATATTGGAAAGGAAAGGATGAAAATGTCTTTAGACTTAATTCTTGAAGCAATTCCCATAGGCATGTTATTCATCTCATGAACCAAAGTATTCTTTCCTTCGTAAGTGTCCCGCTTGCTTGCTTCTATATGGCCATATCCAACACCGGTAACATAGCTGGGTGTTCCACAGATCAATGAATGGCCCCGCCCACAAGGCTGACATTATTTAAAGTTCAGTTCAGACAGTATTGTCTCATTTCTTCTGAGAAACTTTGCCTAACCTGTAACCACTTCTCATGTCATTAGCAGTTAGAAATCTAAACAAACGACACGTCCTTTAGTAAGCCTGACAATTAAGGTTCTGATCTGTTGTCATGGATGGGCTACCTGAACCAATTTTTCACTGATCCTCTCCACCTTGGGCCATTCACTCACCTCCATTCTCCCTCCTGATTGCTCTCTTCGCCTCTGCAAATGGATTTTCAGCATCTCCACCAACCCTTCCTAACGGTGACTCAAATCACAGCACACCATGCTGACAATCACCAGTGTGGTTTTCTAAGCCTTTGGGCTTAGAAAACAAAGCCCTTATCTTGGCCTACAAAAGCCAATAGGATGTAGCCTTTTCCTACCTCATGGACATATCCATTACTCTCTCCTTCGGCACTCTAGTTGGTGACTTTCTCTTCATTTCACAAAGAGACAAGCTCATTTCCGCCGTGGGCACTTCGTTCCGGCTTCAGATCCCCATACATCACTAAAGCTTGGACTCAGATACCCACTCCACAGAGACCTTCCAAACTCAACAGTCCCCCTCGGCAGCTGTCTTTGATACTGCCTGCTTTATTCTCCCCATAGCACCTGTGGCTACCTGAAGTTCTATTGTTTATTTGTTTCTTCCTTATTTTTCATCTTGCCAAGAGGTAGCCAGTCCCGTGAGTTCAGGAACCTAAACTCATTTGTTCCTTTCTGTAAAGTCAGCCCCTTGACAGTTCCTGGCACCAAGCAGCTACCTGAGAAATATTTGTTGAATGAAAACGTATGGTAATCTCTCATTTATTTGAGATTTTTATGTCCTTATGCTTGCTCTTATCTGAAGAGACAGATTATGTCAATTCGGTGACATAAGCATCCTAACGGAGGAAATCACTCCATGCCTTGAAATCTCCTTGTGCTTAATCCAATAATATGACCATTAAAAGAATGAGAGAATGAGTGAATAAATGTTTCTTCAGATGCCGTTTAAATATTTTCGAATGTCTCAATTTTAAAATAATTCTATAATCATCCACATTCAATTTCATGAGAGAAAAAAAAAAAAACCTTAACCTAGAATTATTTGGAGAATAAATGAAGGGATATTATCCCCATTATAGAAAGCAATGTTGTAGAAACAATGCAAAATTCAGCTGCTCTCAAGAGGTTGGTGCAAAAGGGTCTACGGCACGCACACAAATGAGGAGAGAAGGCAGAAGAACCAAATCCACCCTCCACAGCACAACAGACTGTTTCAATGCTGCAAATTGATGCTTTGCCTTTTTAGGCAATGAGCCCAATCTTCAGATGGTTGGTAGAGTAATATCAGCGCTGGGACATCCATCTGCATTCACTGTGGCTTTGCGCTGCTGGAAAAGATTGACAGAATGTCTCTTCATTTTATTCACACAATTCTGGTCTTCAGAATGTTTGAGCTCCCCGTCTGTCATGGCAATCATTATCTGAGATGCTTTTATAGCACACTGTTATTTGGGAATTGGTGAGGCTGCTCCTAAACAGAAAAAAGATGGTCTTCAAAGTACAGACCTTGATCTGTTGACTTGCTCCACAGCATGCTTTATTTATGTTGATCATTCCAGTTTTGAAGAAAAACAGCTTTTTTGGCAAGATCTCGCCTGTAATGCGACTGTCTCACTGCGGAAATGCACACCAGTGCAAAGATCCACAAGTTCTCCAACGCAGTTGATACATTCTTGGGATAGAGTATGCTGCGTGTCTTCTGACCACAGTCAGCGTCAGAGTAGGAATCTCATCCAGTCCTTCTTGTCCCATTATTTTGCCTCTGTCTTTCGTGTGGCGTGGCCTTCAGCAGTAAAGCATAACTATTGATTCTCACACAGCATCCACGTCCTCCACCAATCTCAAATCAGGCCTTATTCAGGTCTAAAAGTCTCCCTGAGCCTTTGAAGATCAAACCTCATCCTCTTCCCTTTGTGGGGAAGGAACCATACCAAAACTTCCATGGGAAATTCTGTATTCTCTTATATCCTCGACATGTACTTTTTCTGTCCCTTAGACTCGGGGAAATTATCTGATCACTTATTTGCGATATATTATTTGCCCTTTTCCAGGTAATAACCCCATGAATAAATCTTTGGAAAAACCTCTTACATTTTTTTTTCCTTTTAAAGGGGTTTGTTCTTGTCCTTTGATAATACAGTGCCTGTAGGTCAGATATTCAAAGGATTTCATTCTATAAAGGTTTAGAGTACTTCGTGCCAAGGCTGATATTATGTCTTCTTAATATCTTTATCCTGAATTGAAAATGTTCCTGATCAAACCTACTCCTGCCATGTCCTGTCTGTTCCTATTTCATCTGCTAACGTTTCCTGTTTTATGATGGCTTTCGGAGTGACTCAGCAACAGTCTGCAAACACCATCCTCCTTTCTTTTGTGGCCATCCATCCCACAATTCTCTGGGGTCTGACTCAGTCCTCTGCTGTGCCACACAGCCAGTGCTGAGGTCACCAGGAGCCGCTAGAACAGAACCACTGAGCCCCTTCTCCACCCTCAGCTTAGCTGATCCTGATGACAACCTGCCAACATTCTGCTCTTTGGCTCCAGGTCCCAGGTGCTCTCCGCTGTGTTCCTCCTTTGCCTACTCATGTCGTCAGTTAAATCTCGGAGCTCCTGAAACGCAGATCCAAAGCTCTCTAACAGCCAGTGAATACCAGGACCACGGGGCAGATTTCAAAGATATCTCCCACCCGCCCTATCCTGAGTCTGAGCATCCTTGTGTAAACGTTGCCTTTTCCTGTCTCTGCTGGGGAAATGTGGTCAAATTCTATGAGTCCTGGCTGGGTGTTGGTGGCACACGCCTTTGACCCCAGCACTGGGGAGGCAGAGGCAGGCAGATCTCAGTGAGTTCGAGGTCAGCCTTATTTACAGAGTGCGTTGCAAGAACAGCCAGCGTAACAACAGAGAAAAAAATTGTTTTTAATTCTCTGAGGACTTAAGAGCGTTAGAAAAGAACATAGACTTTTTGAAAAGAATAGCAAAACTAGAAGGTTGAAAGACACCCTTTAAGTTTAGGCCTGATCAGAGTGGATAAATCAAAATGACAGTTGACAAAAAAAAAAAAAATCAGCAACAACAAAACCCCACGTCCGACCAGCAATGAAGAGACTCGAAGGTCTGAGCTCAGACACCTGTAAGGACAAGACAACACAGACAGGTGGGAACTATGGCGGGAACACAGAATAAAACATTGAATCAGCTTGGTGATGGCTTTCACTTTGCTACTCCTGTATCGTAAGAGAGGGGGGGGCGGTCTTCCTGTGATAAGACCACCCAACATCTGAGAATTGGAAGGGAGTATTAGAGATGTGACCATGATTCTCAATTTAGCTTTGCCAAGTCCCTGCTCTTAAAGACTCTTAAAGTTCTTCCAATGACTTTTGAATGCAAATGTCTCTTAGCCATCATCTTGATGGCTAACACAGACATGTATCAGCTTTGGGGGAAACGCATTCAACCAAGGTAATGCTTTTAAAAGTCTGGAAAGGAAGGTTCAGTCTCATTCCCCTGTCACTTAGAAGAATGACAGGACCTCATTCCTATTTCTTCTACTATTTTTCAGATGAGCAATGTCAAAACGCAGGCTACAGGCACAGATGCTCCTGTGGTCTCTTTTCACAGGGTGACTCTCCATCCTCTCACCCTGTCGCTCATCCTCTGTCTGCTCTCATTCTCTTTACTCCTATTTCCCCATCCCCCCTCCCCTCCTGTTGCCATCCTAAACTTTGTGACACCCAGTCTTGGCCTGAATATCAATTAAAGAGACACAGTAAAATAGAATCTCTCGTATACACAACATTAGTGTGGGGGTCCCAACCTAAAAGACTGAACTTCATAGAGTATTCTACTTTCTGTAGTGTCTGGTTGTTGGTGTGCTAGGGTCTGTGTGAGCTCTATGAGTCTTAAAAATGCTTTATTATTCCGGAGCAAACAAGTATGCTCCCTTATGCAAGGCATTGGCAAACTTTTTCTTGAAAAAAGTCAAGACTTTTCCGGCCATATATCTTCCCTTGAAACTATTCCACTGTGTTACAGAATGAAAGCAGCCGCAGAAATTTTGGAAAGAATGAGTGTGGGTGAGTTTCAATAAAACTTTACTGACAAAAACAGGCGAAAGGCCATATTTGACCTGTGAAATATAGTTTACTGACACCTAACTTACATTAACAATAACTCTCCAGCTAGATACAGAGCTTTTCTATACTTCCAAGAATCTTTTAGTCAAAGAAAAAACTCAGATCAGAAATACAGCCTATTGTGTCTGACTATGCAAGACCCCAGGATGGCCCAGCAGTCTCCAGGCGTCACCCTAAACGTTCTATGTGATAAATGCATCTTGTAGTGATTGACAGGGATAACACTGGCTGTATAGCCATTGAAAAAGATGTCACCTTTTGGCCATCTTTGTGGGAACACTTCAGGGTTCCACACATATCCATCAGTCAACAGCTGTTTATTAAGCCCCTCTGTAAGATCTGACCTGGGCTACCTCTCTCTCACAGTTCCCTCATACAGTTCTAACTCTTACATACAGGGGGGAATAAAGAACTCCAAAATCTCCAGCCTTGGCATTCGCTAGCTTTTTATGCTTCCTCTCTGTCACTCAGATTCTCTGCAGAATTTGGGATTTAATACTCTCCTCCTCTTCCTGCCTATATTATCCCTTGCTAGAGTTCCTACTATCTCCTACATATTAGCGACTAACCTCGGCCCCTGAGTTAATAGATCTGTCTCCCAGGAAACCCACACAAGGTATCAAGTTAACATGTCCAAAGAAATGTGGTCTGCATCTCTGAGTTTGATTTAGCATTATTCATTGTGCAAATAACTGAGAGGGTCTCTACACACCAGATTCTTTCCTTAGCACAAGTTTATGATAAAGAGCAACACAAACATAAACCATAGCCATTGACCTCACACAGCACATATTCCAATAAGAAAAATAGGAGATAGATATATATATATATATATATATATATATATATATATATATATATATATATATATATATACACTTGTTTTCAGTGGCATTTCTTCCTCTATTCTTCCTCTATATCGGAATAATATATGTAATATGTTTATATATAGATATATATATACACACATATATATGATGTTTTCATTATTTTATAAATACAATAATATACTTTATGTGTCATGTAGTAATAGTACACAAATAGCCATACATAATAAATGTGATTTTTATAGTATATATTATAAAGGGAAATCAATAAATGGGCACAGGACACTGGGAATATATAAAGAAAGAACAGCTACTTGATTTAAGACTAAAAATCAGTCTTTTCTCAGAAGGGGTTGGAACATTTGGCGAATGGGGAATTCCCTTTAAGGTCAAAAACTTGAGTAATTTGATGTCTATGGATTTTGAAGCAAAAACAAGTCGCTGAGCTCCTTCTCATTATTCCTTAGCCTGGCGCGCTGTGTAAGATGGGAACTGAACTGCTGTCAGTGTAACAAATCCAAAATGTCAGTGGTTTAGCACTTGATTCTTGCTGCTCAGTCACAGAAGGTCCAGTGCCACAGCCTTTCCTCCAGGTGGTTAGGAGCCTGGCTTGCTTCTGCCATGTGTCCTGCCTTGCTGTACCCTAACAGCTGCCATACAGCAGAAGCATTAGGAGCCTGGCAGGCCGCACAGGGCGCCCTGTGGGATGTAAGGCCTACAAATGGATCGCTCACTCATTTCACCGCATGAAATCCCCCAGGAGTCAAGTTCATGGGTCTCACTAAACTGCAAAGTAGAGCAAGAAGTACAAACTCACTTTGCAAGAAGTCATGATAGAATTCTTGCGATTCGAGCCATTCTGTGCCCAAAACACCAGCTGACCCCCCCACCAGCTGCTCCCCCACCAGCTGCCCCCCCACCAGCTGCCCCCCCCGCCAGCTGACCCCCTGCCAGCTGACCCCCCCACCAGCTGCCCCCCCCGCCAGCTGCCAGCCTTCTACATGTGCATTACTTCAATCCATTCCCCAAGACATATTTCTTTAAGATGCATCTTACAACAGCCTTTCTCTGAGCAAGATGGGCCGTTTGACCTCTCTGTGGTGCCACTGTATCCTGCTGACTTCTCTGTCACTCAAGATTAGCATCTTAGCTGTGCTATCTTCATTGTCTAAGCATGGAGCACCCAGTACTGGACCATCATAAAGCTCACTTGATGTTTACTAGACTGAATGGAGCCACACAATAGAGCAGATTAGAGCTCATCCTGAATTCAGTAGGGAAGTGCTTTTAAAGATATTTCCTGACACGGTGCCTTTCAATGCTTCACAAAAGAGGAAGGCAGCTCCTTTGTGCATAAATCACCCGGAACAGTGGTGGCCTTAATTTCCCAGAGACTTCCTCCCTCATACTTCCCACCTTCTGTTTGCGAGTGAGGATCAATAACTAGTGGGTTCTCTAGGAACACACTGGGAGAAGCAATGATCTGCGTTCCCTAAGATTCTTTCTTTCTCTTTGAAATGACAACTCCCACTATTACATTGTATGAAATAGCTGAAAAGGCTGAGGTCAATAGATCTTCAAAGAACTGTTGGGTGTGAGAGTGGTACATTCAAAATTAACCTGGTTTTTCCAAAGTTTCCATGCGGTTTCAAAAAAGCAAAATGACTGCTACATTCTAAAAGAAAAAGAAAAAGAAAAAGACAACTACCAAGAAAGGATTTTTTTCAATATCTGTCTTTAATGAATTTATTTTGGAACAGTTTACTATATACACCAGAGAGCTGAAATCTTGTTGTACTGACAACCCCTTTCCCTGGTGTTTACCGAGAAATAGAGAAGGAATTAGGTGAGTGAGCACGTCCTCATCTGGTGCTGTCCTCCAGGAGCTGTCCACCTCCGACTCGGAGGGGTTCACCTCCATTAGCTAAAGAGCAGCCAGTGCCTCGGAGTTCTGCTGTGCTCACCAGTGACAATGGAAGGGATGTGGTCATTTGAGCATTTTCTCTCCTCTGTATGTATTTCCAAGGAACGATCACAATTTAGAGCTGGAAGGGACCTTCAGATATCCAGCTTGTCCTCTTAGCTGTATCCCCTCCCTACCCCTCAGGTAAAATGAGTTCCAAATGGATTGCTCCTTAGTAACAAAACTGGAACTAAATCCCAGTCCCTGGTGCTCTTGACAGCCCTCTCCTGAGTGAATACTGTGCTATTTCATAGGCCCAGGGCTGGGGATAAGTATGTGTGAGAGAGAAACAAAGTGGACAGGACAGGAGAGGATGAAAAGATGAAAGGAAGAACAAGAGTGTTTCAAAAATCAGGCTTCATGTTAGGATTCAGGCCAAAAGGCAGCTTTTGAGACCTCCATGGACCTCTCAACTCTGTTCCTGAAGCCAGACAGGGAAGGCTAGGGCATGGATCCAAAAGACCTGAAATGGCCAGAAGAGACAGCTAGGAGAAAGAATGAAGGCTCGCGTAGGTCAGGTCAGCTGTCCAGCAACCTCAAGGGTCTTGCTTATCCTTGGAGGCAGCCATAGAGATGATGTCACCAATGATAGACATCGCTACTTCCAGAAAAGGGGGCATAACAGAATAAAAAGAAATGATTTTATTCATTTCTTCTTTGATCTGGGCAGAGAAGAGAGGGAAATGGGCAAGATGGAAGAGAATTCTACAAAAGAAAGTGGAACGCATCCTTACAGCATTAAACCCCACGGAGATGACATTTTTATAGGATTAAGGCAGAGAACAGCATGTTGTCATGGTTGGGAATGTGGCCAGATTCCAAATTGGATTCTTGGCTGTGCTCTGCCTAATTGTGCAACTATGGACAAGTTTCTAAACTTTCCTCTGCCTGTTTCCTCACCTTTAAATGGAGGCAATGGTTTTCTTACCCTGTCGGCATGCTGTGCCAATTGACTGCACAGTGTAGGTGAGGCCCATAAAACGGAGCCCAGGTTAGTGTATGTGTTCTATTTGGACCTACTAAGTGTGTTTTTGAAAAGAAGGTTGAAGGTGAAATTTTGTGAGATTCCTTCAGTGCATTAATGATGGTTGGAAAATTACTACTGTGGGCATAAACAATAAACAAAATAGTCCGTATTATTCATTCAGAGAATAGATGTTTATGAGCTGCCTGCCACATGCCAGATGCTGTTCTAGCTTTTGTGCATTTGTTTGGAAGCAAGGCTTACAAGGTCATTGTCTTCATGTAGATTACACTGTGCTCAGAAAGGCAATGCACATATAGAATTCGGGGTGATAACAAATGACACTGTTGGCATTTACTAGCAAGGGAGTGGACAGAGAATGGTGGGGGTTTATGAATGCCATTGTAGGCAGATAAACCGATACTCAACCAAAGCCATTTAACTGAGGTTCTTAACCACCTCTCCGTATTGTCTAAACACCATACTTCAAAGTACAATGGTAATTCTAAGGGGGTATGGAGATGAGTAAGCTGTAAAATCCACTTACAGTGTCCTAAGGACCTTGCAAATTTTCAGGGGCTCAGAAATGAACTATCTTGGACTTTCATCAAACCCAATTTAATCCCAGTTTAGCCACCTACCACTTCTGTCACCTTGGGCAAGTTACTTAAATTCTCTCATCCTCAGTTTCCCTATTTGCTAATGAATATCGTAGCAGAAGCCACGGTCTCATGTTGCGGATGACTTACAAATACATCAGTGCAAAGGAAGGACCCGGCACTTAGACCCAGTTGATATTATAGCCACCTACACATTCTCAGTTACAAAGATCACTAGATTTTTGATGGTACTCTTCCATAAGATAAAAAGTAACCCAAATGCTTTTGCAGACATCAGAGTACCTGACTGGCATATCACAGCGCTGGAATCTCACAGAAAGCTTACCAATCTCCAATAGTAGATTTTTTTTTTGTTTTTGCATAATTTGATTACTCATTATCTGGAAAGAAAAGGAAGAAAAATTGTGAATTTTCTTGTCATCATCTGATAACTTAACCGTGTTGGCATACAGTTGGGGTGATTGCTTCACCCCGTCAGAGCTGGGAGAGGCAGTGTTTAAAGCTATAGCCAGAGCCTCCCTGTATGAGAGACTAAATGAACCAGCGTAATACGGAGAGAGCTGTGAGTCTCTACCTGGTAGGAGCAATGCAACTTGCTCCGATCGAGTGGAGCTAAGGGAGGGCAGGGAATAGCTTCAAGAGCAAAGGTTTAATGCGTGTGACATGGAGGAAAACGGAAGGAGGCTAAAAAACCGAGTCATCAAACCTTGACAGCGTAGGTCCTGAAAACCAATGCTGCCATTTTGACACCACAGAAACACAAGGATGTCAATTTCCTCAACAGGTATAGAACAGCTCACCTACTGGCTTTCATAAGCCATGTCAAGCCACTATTGCCTAACTTTATACATTCATTTGACAGTTGGATATAGCTTGACTAAATTCTTATTTCTGATCTGTAACATTCAAGTGGAATGACTGTTCAGGAAGTCTGCAAATGCATTGAGCATGTACGTAGGTCCTAGACACAGTGCAAGGGGGGTAAAAAAGACAAAACTTACCCAGTGATTGCAGCAAAGGGCAGAGCGTGGACTGAACTAGAATGGAAGCAAACACAAGCTTTGGATGCCGGGGCTAGGGGGAGGCCTCTTCTCAGGATTAGGAGCGGGTTTCTGGAGGAGGAAGCGGATGATTCAAACAGCTATTCCTGTGTACCTTGAAAGCTTCATTGTTGTGAGATTTGGAAACAGCTCACGATGCTCCAAGCAAAAAATGACCAAAGCATTTGTTTAGCTGGCTTAGCCAGATGGGTGTGCTATTTTTTTCTTGTTTGTAATAATCCTCTAACATATAGCTGGTACCACTGATCCTGCCATGAAATTCATTCATCACATTTGCCCTTCGAGGTACAAGTCGAACATGCCAGTCTCAAGCAAGCTCCTACAGGGTCAACTTCGGCATAGTAAATATCTTTCTACCCCAAGCTAAACACTCTCACATTGCTTGTTATTTATATATATGTTTATTTTTGTGGGCCACAGGGGTGATCAATGGATACTTTAGATTTCAAGACTGGAAGTCCTCCCATCCATCTTTTGCCTTTGGATTCTGTCCTGATGGTTGATCTTCTGCAGACCTGTAGTAAACAGTCTACTTGGAAATCCACAAGTCCTACG